>CM076188.1:53942376-54469876 GCA_038277355.1 Encarsia formosa | reverse complement strand
TCTTGTTTTATATAGAACTTTCGAGGAAAAATATTCCCAAAAAGATTTGCCGACCCCCCTCCGCAAGGAATTTTAAAAAATCTCCGGAATGACCCATATTTTTAAAGGAAAATTTACAATATTCATGCCAACTTACTCAAACCAGAGAAGGGAGATTGTTCCGAGTAAATCACACCATTGAGATCTTTTTTCCGAGTAAAGTGTAACGTTGAGAGAATCATCGAATATAAAGATATTTTTTAACGGAAAATTTACGATATTTATGCCAACTTACTTAAACCAGAGAAAGGAGATTTTCCAAGGATATCGTAACGTTGAAAACTTTTTCGAGTAAAGTGTAAGGTTGAGGAAATCATCGAATATAAAGATATTTTTTAAAGAAAAATTTACAATACTTATGCCAACTTACTTAAACCAGAGTAGGGAGATTTTTCCGAGGAAATCGTAACGTTGAGAACTTTTTTTCGAGTAATCCGTAACGTTGAGGAAATCATCGAATATAAAGATATTTTTAAAGGAAAATTTACAATATTCATGCCAACTTACTCAAACCAGAGAAGGGAGATTTTTCCGAGTAAATCACACCATTGAGATCTTTTTTCCGAGTTAAGTGTAACGTTGAGAAAATCATTGAATATAAAAATATCTTTTGAAGGACTATTTACAATATCCAGGCCAACTTACTTAAACCAGAGAAAGGACAATTTCCCGAGGATATCGAAACGTTGAAAACTTTTTCGAGTAAAGTGTAAGGTTGAGGAAATATTCGAATATAAAGATATTTTTTAAAGGAAAATTTACAATATCCATGCCAACTTACTTAAATCAGAGAAAAGAGATTTTTCCGAGGAAATCGTAATGTTGAGAACTTTTTTCCGAGTAAAGTGTAACGTTGAGGAAATTATCGAATATAAAGATATTTTTTGAAGTACAATTCACAGTATCTATGCCAACTTACTCAAACCAGAGAAGGGAGATTTTCCCGAGGAAATCGCAAAGTTAGGTCTTTTTCCGAGTGAAATGTAACGTTAAGGTGATTTACGATAAAAATACGGTATTTAATGAAGGAAAAAATTTCAGTACTTTTATACAGGATATAATTGATGTAGTTGCTGGTTTGGTAGAGTTGTCCGAGGTTGTTGTTATAATCTACCCGAGAAAAGAAGCATACGTTATGTTTTCCATCGAAAAAAGTTCCAGTAACTTTTTTTCACAAGTTTTCTTAATAATGTTACTGGTTTCTCGGGTAAAGTAGTTCAAGGGAACGAGGTTAAATTTTCCCTGAAAAAGTAAAGCTCGTTACTTTTTCTTTGGGAAAAAGCACCCTATTCTATTGTTAATAAGCTCACACAAAACTTTCAATTTTTAACCTGGAAAAATACTATCTCAATCGTTGGACGACTCGACGGTATGCTTTACCATGAAAAAGTTCTAAGGTTACGATTACCTCGGGAAAATCTCCCTTTTCTGAGCTGAGACTTTTTTCCGAGTGAAATGTAACGTTTAGGTAATTAACGATTAAAAGTGAGAATCTACAATATCAATACTAACTTATTTGAAGCAGGCCAGGGAGCTTTTCTCGAGGAAATCGTAACTTTAGAAAATTTTCCAGGTAAAGCATACCGTTGAGTCGTCCAACGATTGAGATAGTATTTTTCCAGGTTAAAAATTGAAAGTTTTGTGTGAACTTATTTAAAATAGAATGGGGTCTTTTTTCCCAAAGAAAAAGTAACGAGCTTAATTTTTCCAGGTGAAATGTAACCTCACTCCCTTGAACTACTTTATCCGAGAAACCAGTAACATTATTCAAGAAAACCTGGTAAAAAAAAAGTTACTGGAACTTTTTTCGATGGAAAACATAACGTATGCTTCTTTTCCTGGGTAGATTGTAACAACCACCTCGGAAAACTCTACCAAACCAGCAACTACATCAATTCTATCTTGTATAAAAGTACTGAAATTTTTTATATCATGAAATATCGTATTTTTATCGTTACTCACCTTAACGTTACATTTCATTCGGAAAAAGTCGCAACTTTGCGATTTCCTCGGAAAAATCTCCTTTCTCCGGTTTGAGTCAATTGGCATAGATATTGTAAATTTTCCTGTAAAAAATATCTATACGTTCGATGATCTCAACGGTACACTTTACTCGAAAAAAAGTTCTCAACGCTACGATTTCCTTGGAACAATCTCCATTCTCTGTTTAAAGTAAGTTGGCATGAATATTGTAAATTTTCCTCGAAAAATATTTATGTTCGATGATTTCCGCAACATTACAGTTTACTCGGAAAAAAGTTCTTTGCGTTACGATTTCCTCGGGAAAATCTCCTTTCTCTGGTTTAAGTAAGTTGGCAAGGATATTGTAAATTTTCCTTTAAAAATATTTATATTCGATGATTTCCGCAACATTACAGTTTACTCGAAAAAAAGTTCTCAACGCTACGATTTCCTTGGAACAATCTCCCTTCTCTGGTTTAAGTAAGTTGGCATGAATATTGTAAATTTTCCTTTGATAATATCTTTATATTCGATGATCTCCTCAACGGTACACTTTACTCGAAAAAAAGTTCTCAACGCTACGATTTCCTTGGAACAATCTCCCTTCTCTGGTTTAAGCAAGTTGGCATGAATACTGTAAATTTTCCTTTAAAAATATTCATATTCGATGATTTCCGCCACATTACAGTTTACTCGGAAAAAGTTATTAGCGTTACGATTTTCTCGGGAAAATCTTCTTTCTCTGGTTTAAGTAAGTTGGCAAGGATATTGTAAATTTTCCTTTAAAAATATTTAAATTCGATGATTTCTGCAACATTACAGTTTACTCGGAAAAAAGTTCTTAGCGTTACGAATTCCTCGGGAAAATCTCCTTTCTCTGGTTTAAGTAGGTTGGCATGGGTATTGTAAATTTTTCTTTAAAAAAATATTTATATTCGATGATCTCCTCAACGGTACACTTTACTCGAAAAAAAGTTCTCAACGCTACGATTTCCTTGGAACAATCTCCCTTCTCTGGTTAAAGTAAGTTGGCATGAATATTGTAAATTTTCCTTGAAAAATATTTATATTCGATGATTTCCGCAACATTAATAAATTAGTATGCAATTTTTGATATTACTATATAAAACCTTGACCTTGAAAACATTTCAAAACATGTTCATGCACCAAGCTTTTTTTTCTTTACTTCCCTAATAAACTGGAAAATGGAAAATCCTCGGGAAAATCCGCAAGTGTCAACATTTTTCATTTTTGTCGATCTTTCTCGCTGCAACTGGATACTGCCAATGTTAAATTTATGATTTGAAGACAAAACACAGAAAATAAAATTTTTTTTCATCGATAAAAACTACATACTCGGTGATTTTCTATCAAAATTTTCATTTCCATCAATTTTCCGAGTGGAAAAATGATTTTTGGTTATTTGAAAACAATTATTTTTGAAAGAGCAAATTAATACGGACATTTTAAGACCTAAACGGTCTCAATGGGTCCTATGGTTGGTAGACAATTTCATTTAAAAAAAAAAAATCCTAATAATCTAGCACTGTGCGATGTATTTTTGATTATACACAATAAAAATAAGTAATTAATCAAGCTTTAATTATTCACATTGTTTTAACTTGTTGAAAAAAGTGCATACATCATTCAGGACTTAATTATACAGTAGGAGATCCACGTATTTTCAGCCCTTAACTTTGGTTGCAATGACAGCGGTCACCCACTCAAAAGTCAAACCACTTTACTGGCGCTTGCGTGTAGAAAAATAGTAAAACGCACCTTTGCCACACTTGATTTATCCCTCTGATTTAAGAAATTTCTTGCTTTACAGGCTTAGGGATGTGATTTATTAGTTGCGACAGGTAAAAATATTCAAAATTTATCAAAGTCTATTGAGCATTGATCCTTGGTACGAAATAGATTTTCTTATGAAGAAATTTTCTTATTATTTATATTATCGAGTTGACTCAGTATAATGTACATACTCAGTTAGTTCAAATTCTTACACGGTTACGTATACGTAATATAACTCTGAAAGAGTTTTATATAAATTAAACTTATTCACTTACTTCGGATTCCTATTCTAGGTCTTAATAAGAATAGACATTCTAGCTTTACTATTGTTTTTATATAATTCTTAATATAAAAGATTTTCAGATCATCGTATGGTAAGTAACAAAGTTTTCATCATTTTTTAAACAATATTAGCAATTTTTCATTATTATTATTTTTTTTTTAATTGAATATCTTTACGTATATATGTTCTTTTTTTATCCACTAACTGGTTGGATGAAAATAGATACACAAAACTTTATAGGTTAATCCATCGTAGTGAATTCTGCGCATATTCGAAACATATCATGGAACTAAAACAATTCGATTTACAAAAAAATAACATTATAGCCGATATTTTTCAAAATCATTTCCTCTAAAATAAAATAACATATAACCAAATGGAAAAATTACTCGGAGAGAAACATGCGTACTTTGGACTATCTGATGGTGAAATATAGTACATTTTGAAATGTTCTTTTCTGCATGAGACACCGAAAACAAGTGGTGAAGGTTGGATTTTGAGTTTAGAATGTTGAAAAAAACATTTGAATTAGCATAAATATTTTTGAAAGAATCGGATATTGTATTTTTCGGTCACCAACAAATAATCGGTGTTTTATTTGTGCTGTTTTCTGACCAAATAACAAGTAATATTATAGATTGTCTGTTTTGCATACCAAATATTTTCCGTTATTTGGTCTGTTTTCCGATGTTTGGTGTGTTTTGCAGTCGCCATCTATGAGATCGTCAACAAACTTACTCAAAAATGAAAACGAGTAAAGTGGCGTAGGCTCTGAGGTTAGAACGCGGCTACACAGTTTATGACTGGACTTGCTTACTCACTTACGGAAAAGAAAAAAAAAAAAAAAAAAGTGGAAACTTATTAATATAATAGAGTATTTTTATTTACAAATTTATAAAAATTTTAATCTAGCTCGTCCGAAAGGTTTTCTAAGGTCCCTGGAGGGTCAGGTCGAGGTTGGGTGCCATTCCGGAGAAGTAGCTGCATGTTCCTTGGCCCAGCTTGTCTCTCAATCACATTGTTTGTTGGCGGTTCTTGCTGCACTGGAGCAAGAACCACCTGGTTTTGGTTGAGCTATGCTCCTATGATTTCATTTCTCTAGCAATAAAATATTAAAAAACAATAATTAATGTTTTAAAATGAAAATTATAACGATAAATTTAGGAGCACTTTTTTAGATTATTAAACGGTATGATATATTGTTATACATGGGAAGGAAGCGTCATATTGACGTCGAGAGAGAAATTTTAGGCACGACGCGCAGCCAAGGGTAAAAGTATACAAAAAGTTCGGAAAATTTAAGTAAACTATAAAATATCGTTTGGTCTACTCCAAGCTGAAAGACGTCGTCTGCTTATGAAAAAGCCTTATACTGCCGCCTGTAATAAAAACCTCCGTAACTGCAAGCTGTCACTTTTCGAGTTTTTTGAATTCAAAGTTTGGAGGTTTCCCCATCTTTCACTACTACAAATCTTTATAAAAAGAAATTAGAAAAAACAATCCCATCTGAGTAAATAATTTTTTGTATATTTTTGTTCATCTGTCTGAAATTTTTTTGAAAAATCACATTTTATAAGTAATGTTCTAAAAGAAATAATGCAAGTTATCTTATACATCGAAGGTTATGAGGTTAACTTTGAAAAGTAATCAATTTTCTTTAAATTATAACCTCTTACTACCCTAAGCTTATGAAATTCGAAAAGGCAACTTGAAATTATGTCTAAAAAAATTAACTAACCTTAATTTCATGTATTCTTTTTGTTGGGCACATGTTATCTGAAAAATGAAAGTCCAAATGAACAATAAATAATTAAACTTTTTTTTTAATTTTTATTGTAATGCATATTACAATAAATGTAATTCTTACCTTGTACATTCCAGTCAGGCTGCTATAAGACGTTAAGAGTGCTGCCTACCTCGGAGAAAGTTCCAAACTGTCCGTGGTGCCGTTAAATAAACAAACGGCCAGAAAAAAAGTAATCGATCTATTATAACGGCAGGAAGGGCCGACGCTCGCTGAAAGCATCGAATAGGATCTTGGGTCTTGGGGTTCCAAGAAATTTTTAGTTCAAGTGAAAAACTATTATCAGAGCAATACATAAAAATAGTTTGTGCTTCAATAATAATTATTAAATTTTTTTTTTTTTTTACTCTCTTTTGTCGTGAGCATGTGATTATAAATTAGTACGTACTAAAATAATGCTTTTTTTCTATACAAAAATTAATCACGAGTGACTTTAAGATGCCCTGTTGACGTGCTGCACCCGTTGCATATCCTATTTTATACCACTGGTGCGTAGGGCTAGTTTTTATATTTCGAAGCGTGCGTAAAATCGAGTACGTACGCACTAGTGGTATAAAATAAGTTTTCAAATTTGAGAAAAACTCTAAAAAAAAATAAATAAATAAATACAAATTTCAGGAAGAATTCATGCAGCCCTTGAGCCTGCATACGAAAGCCTGAAAGCTTCATACGCTAAATTCACAACCATCAAGCCGGTAACCTCAAAGCCCTTAGCCCTTAAAGCTCTCAACTCTCGTGCCCGAAACATCATATCATTTATCCTCTAAACCAATACCCTTTGAGCCGTTACCATGAAGCATCTATCCTTCAAGCCTTTTACCCCTAAGAACACAATTCTCGAACCCATAACTATAAAACCTTTATCTCTCAAGCTTGTAATCCCAAAGCCCATAACCGCTGAGTACCTAATCCTTGAGATTATAATCTTCATTAAGTCCGTATCTACAAAACCTTTATTTTACCAGACTATAACATCGAAGCCCTTAGCCCCTAAGCTTACAACTCCCAAGCTTTTCTAGCCCACAAACCTCGAAGCCCTTAATCGCAAGGCCCCTAACTACAAAACCTTCATCCCGCAAACCCATAACCTCTAAGCCCTTACCGCGAAGCTCACAATTCCGGAGCCTGTAATAAGTTTTGTAATTTTTTGAACAAATTAACATTTTAAAAAAAGGATTTCGGGTCCGTAGGGCCCACAGTGAGGGCCCACAAGGAGAAAAAAAAATGGAGTTTTAACCAAAAGGTGATGAGTTTCACCACTAAAAAAAATTGAGGAACTCCACTCTTATAAAAAAGGAGTTTCTCCTATTTTTTGAATGTAAAGCTCCGTTTAAAAATGATACTTATTATGAACTAAAATAGGTTAAAATTCTTTGCAACATCAGAGATGATTCTCGCGGAGTGCGTAAGTCTTTCTCGAAGATAGTAGGGTTGTTCGAAGACCTCGGTAGGCGTGCAGTACCTGGACGACCAGGACCCCGCTGACGGGAGCACCCAGGGGTCGTCTACGAGGGTTTTTTTTATATTTCTTTAAGATGGCAGGGTTGTTCAAAGACCTCGGTAGGCGTTCAGTACATACTACTGAATTAATATGCGGAACAAACGAATGAGCGAGTGAGTTAGTCAGTCAGTTGTCTGCACTCAAGTCTCAAAGTGAAATCTGTTCATAAACGATGGTTGAGGTTAAAAAAAAAATTTTTAAGTAATTTATTTTACTTTATAATAACTTTTATCTAATTAAAAAAGTATAATCATGAATTTGATGTTTGTTAAATTTTATTATATTTACATAGAAAAGGGATAATGATTCAGGTCAGCTGACACCACGAATCATAAGCACCTCTTATCATTACAACATGTCATTAAGTCAGACCACTAATAGAATACAGAGAATACATGGTCATGCAAGTTCTCGTCAGTCATAAGAACTACAATAAATAAATTGAATAAGTTTTTTTTTATCTTAATAAAGATTTTTGTTATTGAAAGATTATTTAATAAGTTGTAATTGTTTTTAAATTATTTACATAAAAATTAAAAGTATTTATTATTCTTTCATTAACTAATAATAAAATATATTTATTTATTTTTTTTTTTTTAAATAATCATTAACGCCTTTTTAAATATCCTGTGAATTGCGATAGAATACAAGAAGCTCTGGTTCAGACTCAACCTTTATCCTGCAGACTAACGCGGCAACGGCTATTTCCACCTGAGAAAATTTCACTATAAAATAAATATTGTAAGGATCCCTTGCAAATCTTTCAAATCTCTAAGATTTTTTCTAAAAGCTGACTGAATTATGGTCCCCAAAAAGTTTTTTCAACGCGGTGCTCTCAGGTCTATCGGGTCATCGTCGAAACCTCCTCGATTAAGTGAGTTTGAATGAAAAACCTCGATTTTAAAAAACAATTCATGGGGAAGTGGTCGCCGATGAGTTTTTTCGACGAAGTGCTCTCGGGTCTATCGGGTCATCGTCGACATTTTTTTGGGTAAGTGAGTTTGATTGCAAAACATGGCTTTTCAATTGCTGAGGCCCCTATTTACCTTAGTGCAGCGGACTCTTTATTCAAAATGACGATTTTCATTTGATGCTTTAATGTGAAGGTCACTTTTTTATTTTACTCGGACCATGGAGATAACTAATTAGTATAACTATTTAAACATGGAGTTGAAGCTACCCGGCTGACAGTTTACCCAACAGTCATTTTCTGTCATATTACATGATCAACGTGATCACGAAAAAAAAATGACTCGATTGTTTCTTCAATGCACAAGACAAAGAGGTCACTTTGCAGAAAAGAACGTCAATGTTGTTTTTAGGCTTTTGATTTGAAAGTAAAAAAAAATTAATTTCAAGATCAAATATTGAATTTATAGAATTACAAAAACATTTCGATGGTATTTGAAAATTAATATATCATATTCTATAATTTATATAAAAAAAATTAAAATTAAAAACTTAATTCAACACTGTAAAAATACGACTATTTCATTGAAAAATAAAATTTTTGATGCTCGGGCACTTGAAAAATTGACTTTATAAACTTTGAATGATATTTATTGAATTTTTTTGGTAGAAATACATAAAATACTACTAAACTTGTTTTCGTAAAGGATTTATGTGTTTAGATTTTTAACACATAGAACCTTGTTATACATTACAAAAATAAATTCATTATCGAAGTGAGAATCAAACAAGACCCCAATTTCAAAGGGACAAATCATGATTTTTATTAGGTAAGCCTTTAAAATCTAGTTGAATGGAAAAAAACAGATATTTTCGCACTCCGATCCGTCTAAAAAATTTTCCACGCATAAAATCTTGTTTTTAGTTACAAAAATTCATTTCTTATCAAAGTAGGGACCGATCAAGACCTTAATCTTGAAAGCACACTTCATAGTTTTTATTTGGTAAACCATTAAAGTCAAATCAGATGAGGGAATCAGATACTCTTCGCACTTTAGCCTTCTAATGCATAGAACAAAAATTTATTCCTTTTTAAATTATACCTTAGAATTTCTATGCGTGTAAAATTTTTTAGACGGCTCAGAATCAGAAAGCGATATGTTTTTTTTTGTTTAAGTCGACTTTAAGGGCTTATCAAATAAGAACCATGATGTAATTCTTCGAGATTAAGTTGTTGATCGATCCCTACTTTTATAAGGAATGAATTTTTGTAATTTTAAAAAGGTTATATGCATTGAAAAATTTTTGAGACTCAAAAATATCTGATTTTTTCCATTTAACTCGACTTGAAGGGCTTACTAAATAACAACTATGACGTGTACCTTCGAGATTAAGGTATTGATCGGTGATTTTTCAATGATGAATACATTTTTCTAACTTAAAAGAAGGTTCTATGCGTGAGAAATTTTTTAGACGCGAAAATGATTAATTTTTTCCATTTGAATCGTTTTCAAGGACTTGCCAAATAAAAATTATGATGTGTCCCTTCGAAATTAAGGTATTTATAGATCGCGAGGGAGTGAAAAAAGGGAAAGATTAAGGGTTGTTTAAAGCACAACACAATAGATTTATGCTTTACTTCAACTATGATTTATTTTCATAAACACTACTTACAGGGGGGCCGAGGAGAGAGAAGCCATCACAGCTAGTTTGCATAAAAATGTGAAAGAGCAGCAGACGATGCGAGCCGCTTGCTCTTCGAACAAGAGTTTCTCTGCCTTGGCAAGATTCGGAGTCCCGTGAATCGTAGCGACCTAACGGCTCCGGGCAGCGCTGGTGTCGGTTTCTCGTTGCGTATATCCGAATGAATTTCATTTTAAACTTATTTAAGTCAGTATTTTAATGTGGCAGAGCGACCAAAATTTCCATTTTTATAGTTTTCGCAGTTACAATTTCCAATCATTTTTGATTAAATATGTTTAATTTTTTCAAGCCATCAAAATACTATAAATTTAATATTTTATTTTATTTTAAACTTATTATTTTCACTTTTTCAATTTTTAATCGAAAGCCCAGATTACCAACAGCGACGTTTTTTGTAACCTAATGAATTTTTTTGTAATTTTCTGCAAATAATACAACTGTTTGGATAGAAAATTTTTTTATTTGTTATTGGGTCATTTAAGATAAAAAATAGTACACCAAGGAGGGTTATTTGGAATGGGTTACTGGATTCAAAAAATATCCATTTACACCTAGGAGGGCTATTTGGCATAGTTCATTAGATTGGAGATAAAAAATAGTATCCAAGTACATCTAGGAGGGTTATATGGAATGGCTTATTGAATTTAAGATAAAAAACAGTATTCAAGTACACCTAGGAGGGTTATTCAGAATGGGCTATTCGATACAAGATGAAAAAAGTATTCACTTACACCTATAGGAGGGTCATTAAGGACTGATGATTGGATTGGAAATAAAAAAATATCCAAGTACACTTGCAAGGGTTATTTTGTATTCGTTGTTGTATAAGGTAAGAAATGGTTTGAAAAAAAATTATAAAAAAAAAAAAAAAATCATACTTATTTTAATCCCATAACTCATTCCAAATAACTTTCCTAGGTGTACTCGTGTACTATTTTTTATCTTAAATCCAATAGCGCTTTCTAAATAACCCTACAAGGTATACTTTGATTTTTTTTTATCTTATATTTAATAACCCATTCTAAATAACCCAGCTAGATGTACTCAGATACTAATTTTTATCTCAACCAATCAAAGAACCCATCCTAGTTAACCCTCCTAGCTGTAAGTGGATACTTTTTGAATCCAGTAACCCATCCCAATGAACCCTCCCAGGTGTACTTGTACACTATCCAATAACCAATTAACAATTTTTTTTATCCACACAAATGTATTATTTGTTGTAAATTTTTTTCCCGCAAAAATTTATGTAGGCAAATTTTTTTTTGCTGACAAAAATTTATGTAGGAAAATTTTTTTTTTCCAGTCAAAAATACTCGGTTGTATTGTAAGTAAACAAATTAAGTATGTAATATATTTTTGTGGGACAACTTGAAATCTTGAAAAACCAGGCTCGTTAAGATAAATTAGCATGCCGTATTCATAAAAATTTAACTATAATAAAATTTAAAATTTAAAAATCAATTATTTACCTTAAATTGCTATAATTGATGACCTGGATGTCGAAAAGCCAACTTTGCGGTGGCGTAAAAAACACGGCTCCTCAGCCCTGAGGGCGTGATCGCTTCGCACCTATACCAGCGGGGCTTTTGAAATTTGACGACGCTGCGATAAATAACTTTGTAGCGGTCCGAGCGTGACACCAGGAGGCCAACTGGACAGTGTGTCGTTCAGAGAACGTGCGTTTAAAGCTAGGTTAGTTTGGAAGATTGGACGTACATCTTTAAATTTTCACTTTAAAATTATGAACAAAAAAGTTTGCCGTTCAGTGGACGTAAGTTTGTGGCAAATTTTTTTTTCATAATTTCAAAGTGAAAATTTAACCTAGTTTGCACCTTTTATCCAATAATCCCTCCTAGTGAGCTCTAGTTTTCTTCTAATATCCTATAACCTTTTCCTAACAACCCATCTAGGTTTAAACGTACGTTAAAATTTCTTTCGAAGAACGTACGTTCTCGGAACGACACACCACCATCCAGTTGGCTTCCTAGCCCTGGTGTCACGCTCGGACCGCTACAAAGTTATTTATCGCAGCGTCGTCAAATTTCAAAAGCCCTGCTGGTATAAGTGCGAAGCGATCACTCCCTCAGGGCTGAGAAGCCGTGTTTTTCACGCCACCGCAAAGTTGGCTTTTCGACAACCAGGTCATCAATTATAGCAATTTAAGGTAAATAATTGATTTTTAAATTTTAAATTTTATTATAGTTAAATTTTCATGAATACGGCATGCTAATTTATCTTAACGAGCCTGGTTTTTCAAGTTTTCAAGTTGTCCCACAAAAATATATTACATACTTAATTTGTTTACTTATAATTGCGAGGGAGTGAATCCCTCGTAAATTGTTTTTTTTCTTACCTGGCAGTGTCACGTCACCTGGGAAAAACAGTGAAATAATTAAATTGTTTGTTTACTTTCCCAGGTGATAACCATGCCACTTTCTCGCGCAGCAGAAGCCGACCACGTGGCGACGATCGCCGTCGGCTGGACGCTGCTGTTGCAGCAGCACGAGCACCCGGCGCGCGCACAACACATACACACACACACACATGTTCACCACCCGGGAAGGCTCTCCCGGCCCAGGGCGCGCACGTACACACACATACACCACACACGGGTTTGATTTCTCCGTCGGGGAGTTTTCGGCGACGGAGGAGGTGCGCGGCGCGTGTCGGCAGACGACGCAACTGCGTCGCCAAGCGCGTGCGCGCACGCTCACCACAGTAGGCACGGGCGTGAGTGGGATTTATTTTTTTTTTTTGGTATTATGTACGTTGCGCGAACAATGTGTGCGTATGGGGGAGAGCGAGAGAGAGAGTATGTGCGCGAGGGATAGATTAACGCAGTGAGTGCCTCGTGTGCATTAAGTTTATTCTTTATTGTGGGTTTTCGCGCGTATTATAGGTGGCGTGGCGATCGCCACCGGAAGATTTGTAGACGGTAGCGTGATTGGGTGTTGTGGCATGAATGTGTATGATTGGTGGACAAATGACTGTTCCTCGAGTATGAATGAGGCTTAACTTGATTAATTTGTGTTGATTGGCGGAGAGTGCTTGGAGGGGATGGTGAGGAAGGAAGTCGAGTCAGAGAGACGCGGGGAGCGTCACTCTGTTCTCAGTAGCCACAGCGTGAGGTAGTGTTTGAGAGTGTGATTTTTTTTTTGTTTCTTTGAGTAGACTTTTTCCTAAGTTCCCTTTTCCTAATTTTCTTTAGTTGAGTTGTAGACAATTTTTTTTATTATTTACAGCTAGGTACAAGAAGAATTCGAAGACTTGGGTTATTTCCTTCTTGCAATATCGATAGTTGAAACCCCAGAGAGTAGCCATTTTGGGGCAATCAGAGAATTTTGGTTGAAATTTTTGTAACGTAAGGTTTTTGTTTTATTTTATTGGAAACTTTATAAAGCATGGTTTTTCCGAAAATTTTGTACATTGCACGATAAATGAGAATTCTGTTCGGCTATTATTAAAAGTTTATTAAATTCGATAGAGTTTTTTTGTCTTGGCGCGGCGTCGTTACCCGCCATTTTGTAGACTATTTTACAGTTCGTTTAATTCCTTTGTTCTCAAATTAAACTTTAACTTTTTTGTAATTGTAGACTTGATTTTTTTAGTAGACAAGAATAAAGTCAAAATTTAACCTAAAATTTTGTAATAATTTATTATCTCTCTCTATAGCTCACCAACCGTTCCCGGAGGTTTTCTCTCCGTGGAAACCCTGACCCCAGATTAAGGAGTTTTCCCCAAGAGTTTTTGTGAGAGATTTTCCTTGTAACGGGAGGGCCCGGGAAACTCCGTTAATTATTTAAGGGAGGCCCTTTTCTTTAGAAATACCCCGTTACACAATACAACCGAGTATTTTTGGCTGGAAAAAAAAAATTTCCAAAATAAATTTTTGTCAGCAAAAAAAAATTTTCCTACATAAATTTTTGCGGGAAAAAAATTTACGACAAATAATACATTTGTGTGGATAAAAAAAATTGTTAATTGGTTATTGGATAGTAAACAAGTACACCTGGGAGGCTTCATTGGGATGGGTTACTGGATTCAAAAAGTATCCACTTACAGCTAGGAGGGTTAACTAGGATGGGTTATTTGATTTGTTGAGATAAAAATTAGTATCTGAGTACATCTAGCAGGGTTATTTAGAATGGGTTATTGGATATAAGATAAAAAAAAATCAAAGTATACCTAGTAGGGTTATTTAGAATGCGCTATTGGATTTAAGATAAAAAATAGTACACAAGTACACCTAGGAGAGTTATTTGGAATGAGTAATGGGATTAAAATAAGTATGATTTTTTTTTTTTAATGATTTTTTTTCAAACTATTTCTTACCTTATACAACAACATTTACAAAATAACCCTTTCAAGTGTACTTGGATATTTTTTTATTTCCAATCCAATCATCAGTCCTAAATGACCCTCCTATAGGTGTAAGTGAATACTTTTTTCATCTTGTATCGAATAGCCCATTCTGAATAACCCTCCTAGGTGTACTTGAATACTGTTTTTTATCTTAAATTCAATAAGCCATTCCATATAACCCTCCTAGATGTACTTGGATACTATTTTTTATCTCCAATCCAATGAACTATGCCAAATAGCCCTCCTAGGTTGTATTATTTGCAGAAAATTACAAAAAAATTAATTAGGTTACAAAAAACGTCGCTGTTGGTAATCTGGGCTTTCAATTAAAAATTGAAAAAGTGAAAATAATAAGTTTTAAAATAAAATATTAAATTTATAGTATTTTGATGGCTTGAAAAAATTAAACATATTTAATCAAAAATGATTGGAAATTGTAACTGCGAAAACTATAAAAAAGGAAATTTCGGTCGCTCTGCCACATTAAAATACTGACTTAAATAAGTTTAAAATGAAATTCATTCGGATATACGCAACGAGAAACCGACACCAGCGCTGCCCGGAGCCGTTAGGTCGCTACGATTCACGGGACTCCGAATCTTGCCAAGGCAGAGAAACTCTTGTTCGAAGAGCAAGCGGCTCGCATCGTCTGCTGCTCTTTCACATTTTTATGCAAACTAGCTGTGATGGCTTCTCTCTCCTCGGCCCCCCTGTAAGTAGTGTTTATGAAAATAAATCATAGTTGAAGTAAAGCATAAATCTATTGTGTTGTGCTTTAAACAACCCTTAATCTTTCCCTTTTTTCACTCCCTCGCGATCTATAAATACCTTAATTTCGAAGGGACACATCATAATTTTTATTTGGCAAGTCCTTGAAAACGATTCAAATGGAAAAAATTAATCATTTTCGCGTCTAAAAAATTTCTCACGCATAGAACCTTCTTTTAAGTTAGAAAAATGTATTCATCATTGAAAAATCACCGATCAATACCTTAATCTCGAAGGTACACGTCATAGTTGTTATTTAGTAAGCCCTTCAAGTCGAGTTAAATAGAAAAAAAACAGATATTTTTGAGTCTCAAAAATTTTTCATGCATATAACCTTTTTTAAAATTACAAAAATTCATTCCTTATAAAAGTAGGGATCGATCAACAACTTAATCTCGAAGGGACACATCATGGTTCTTATTTGATAAGCCCTTAAAGTCGACTTAAACAAAAAAAAACATATAGCTTTCTGATTCTGAGCCATCTAAAAAATATTACACGCATAGAAATTCTAAGGTATAATTTAAAAAGGAATAAATTTTTGTTCTATGCATTAGAAGGCTAAAGTGCGAAGGGTATCTGATTCTCTCATCTGATTTGACTTTAATGGCTTACCAAATAAAAACTATGAATTGTGCTTTCGAGATTAAGGTCTTGATCGGTCCCTACTTTGATAAGAAATGAATTTTTGTAATTCAAAACAAGATTTTATGCGTGGAAAATTTTTTAGATGGATCGGAGTGCGAAAATATCTGTTTTTTTCCATTCAACTAGATTTTAAAGGCTTACCTAATAAAAATCATGATTTGTCCCTTTGAAATTGGGGTCTTGTTTGATTCTCACTTCGATAATGAATTTATTTTTGTAATGTATAACAAGGTTCTATGTGTTAAAAATCTAAACAAATAAATCCTTTACGAAAACAAGTTTAGTAGTATTTTATGTATTTCTACCAAAAAAATTCCATAAATGTCATTCAAAGTTTATAAAGTCAATTTTTCAAGTGCCCGAGCATCAAAAATTTTATTTTTTAATGAAATAGTCGTATTTTTACAGTGTTGAATTAAGTTTTTAATTTTAATTTTTTTTATACAAATTATAGAATATGATATATTAATTTTCAAATACCATCGAAATGTTTTTGTAATTCTATAAATTCAATATTTGATCTTGAAATTAATTTTTTTTTACTTTCAAATGAAAATCCTAAAAACAACATTGACGTTCTTTTCGGGAACGTGACCTCTTTGTCTTGTGCATTAAAGAAACAATCGAGTCATTTTTTTTCGTGATCACGTTGATCATGTAATATGACAGAAAATGACTGTTGGGTAAACTGTCAGCCGGGTAGCTTCAACTCCATGTTTAAATAGTTATACTAATTAGTTATCTCCATGGTCCGAGTAAAATAAAAAAGTGACCGTCACATTAAAGCATCAAATGAAAATCGTCATTTTGAATAAAGAGTCCGCTGCACTAAGGTAAATAGGGGCCTCAGCAATTGAAAAGCCATGTTTTGCAATCAAACTCACTTACCCAAAAAAGTGTTGACGATAACCCGATAGACCCGAGAGCACTTCGTCGAAAAAACTCATCGGCGACCACTTCCCCATGAATTGTTTTTTAAAATCGAGGTTTTTCATTCAAACTCACTTACTCAAGGAGGTTTCGACGATGACCCGATAGACCTGAGAGCACAGCGTTGAAATAACTTTTTGGGGACCATAATTCAGTCAGCTTTTAGAAAAAATCTGAGAGATTTGAAAGATTTGCAAGGGATCCTTACAATATTTATAGTGAAATTTTCTCAGGTTGAAATAGCCGTAGCCACGTTAGTCTGCAGGATAAAGGTTTAGTCTGAACCAGAGCTTCTTGTATTCTATCGCAATTCACTGGATATTATTGGATAGATAAAAAAGGCGTTAATGATTATTTAAAAAAAAAAGAAATATATTTTCTTATTAGTTAATGAAATAATGATAAATATTTTTAAATTTTATTCAAATAGTTTAAAAACAATTACAACTTATTAAATAATCTTTCAATAACAAAAATCTTTATTAAGATAAAAAAAAATTTATTCAATTTATTTATTGAAGTTCTTATGACTGACGAGAACTTGCATGACCATGTATTCTCTGTATTCTATTAGTGGTCTGACTTAATGACATGTTGTAATGAAAAGAGGTGCTTATGATTCGTGGTGTCAGCTGACCTGAATTATTATCCCTTTTCTATGTAAATATAATAAAATTAAATAGTATATTACTTCATAAGTCCGTAAAATGCATGATTAAAGTACGACTGCAGGTGGCGGCGGCGGAGCCGCCGCCAGCTGCAGGAGTACTTTAATCATGCCTTTTACGGACGAATTAAGTATACTATTTTATTTCACGAATACCCGAAAATGCGCAACCAGTGAGAAAATTATAAAAAATTCAATACATTCATGTTTACTAGGTTATGACTAGACCGCAAGCGAGTCTAGTTCCATGAGCAAGCGTACTTTTTCGTTTTAGCTTGGGTGTATAACTATATATATTGCAGAGGTTAGTTACTTTTTTGGAGTGAGAGAGACAGCTATAGTTTCTTTCTCACTGCTAAAGCTGCTGCTGTAGATCAGCTGATTGCTGACAACAAATGCAGCAGTTTACTGTAGTAGATTAAAGAATTTTTCATATTATTATTATTATATTAATAAGTAAATTAATAACAAACTCTTTTTATTAATTTCAGTTTTTTAATTTTTGTAATAATTTATGTTAAATTAAATTTCATATTAGAGAGATTATAAGTGATCATAATTGTTAGACTCTGAAAATTGAAATTTTGTAATAAAGTGAAAAATGAAAAGTGTTTATTGTTGATAATTACCTAGTGTTTTGGTTGTTTGCTTAATTTTTTTAAAAGTTTCAAACGTACTGGTTAGCAAGAACATAAAAATGAATGTCGTCATTGATTAGTTTAAGCTATAAAAAAATCATCAATTTAGTAATCCAATTAATCAGTTATTGTTATAAAGTTCAATTTATTTTTCTTAAAGTGAAGTTGCTACATAAGGAAACAGTGTAGTGTCATGTATATTCTGATAATAAAATCAATTAACTTTTTACAAGCTCAAAATAGTTTGAAAATTATTCAAGATGATAGATATCTGGTGTGATTTTAAATATAAAACCAAACAAAGCTTAAAATATAGTTTCAAAAGATTTTCAAAATATTTCTTTTTTACTTTAAAATAAATCTTCAAAAGTATATGGTTAATTTTAATTGGTCTCTTACTATTTACTGATTAATTAAACTTTTGATTTTTATTATACCTACAGCGTTCAGAGTTGAGCTTTACTTTTACTATAGAGATAATACGAGTTATGATCATTTCAATTTGATACTTTATTAATAACAATACTGAAAAAATAAGAAGAGTTGAATTATTATATCATTAATTAATGCGGTCCAAATTTAAATTTAATTGAGATAATTTAAAATTCTTCTGCAATACTGGGACAAATGAACTTTAATAAATTCACATCTACTTCTTAACAATTATTTGGGTTGATTTTTAGAATTTTGTGGGGATCATTTTTTTATTTTGTTCAAGTTGATTTCAATTAAAATCAAAAATATATTTGTACTTTATATTGATTACTAAAATAAAATAATAGCAATTGTTGACGAAATTTATCATTAAAAAAAATTACTCCCTGCAGCTGAAAACAAAAACTTACATCTGCTCTGCAGTCTGCGATGAGCTAGCACTTAGCTGTTTGCAGCATCAAAAGCAAGCGTAATATTTGGGGTTAGAAATTTTTTTAATAGATGGCGCCAGAGAAAGCCTTAGAAACGTGATTTTAGCAGCTTCCAGCAGGCCCCTGGACGCATCTAAAAGGCGCATTTTAGGGTTAGAGTGAAATAAAAAACATTAAATTCATGATTTTACTTTTTTAATTAGATAAAAATTATAATAAAGTAAAATAAATTACTTGAAAATTTTTTTTTTCTAACATCAACCATCGTTTATGTACAGATTTCACTTTGAGACTTGAGTGCAGACAACTGACTGACTAGCTCACTCGCTCATTTGTTTGTTCTGCATATTAATTCATAAACCAATTTGATTACGACACTCGGAGATGATTTTTATGTAGAGTAAGTATATTTATATATAGCTATCGTAGATCATATGCAGTTATCAAGGTAGACATGCAGAAGAACATACTTAAGATCAACCAGGGCACCGATTACGGGTATATAGTGTACCTGGGGGTCATTTGGGAATTTTTGAAAATTTGTCGAAGCTGCCACGATTCTTCCAAGATTTCGAACGAGTGCAGTACCCGAACGACTAAGGCGTCGATGACGGTATTACTGGGGATCATCCCCTAGAACTCGACGCAAATTTTTTTTTAGGTGACTTCGGTGATCGTAAGCAATTGTTGAAGCACGAAGCTAAACCTGGACAACCAGGTCGCCAACAACGAGTACACTGGGAAATCATCTCCAAGACTTCGACTCAAATTTTCTTTTAGGTAATTCTGATGTTCATTTTAAAATTCTAAGGTATGTATTCAGACCTGGACAACCAGGACACCGATTATGGGTATACCTGGAAATCATCTCCAGGATTTCAGGTGCAGAACCACATGAAAACTATCTTCAGTCGCCTAAAAAAAAAATTTTAATAGAGTTCTCGGAAATGACATATTTTTGCTAGGAGATTTTAAAATTGATCGAGTTTACAACGCCTCCTATTTTAAATGGGAGAAACTCCACTTTTTTTCTCCCCCCGCGCACCCAGGTATCTCATTGTAGGTCCCGAGCACCGATTACGAGTAAAAGTTCCAGGAGAAATAAACCGGGTGCAACAGGAGACGACCAGGAGCACCCTGTAACTTGTTCTAGATCCCGAGCACCGATTACAAGCAGAACTCGATTATGTAACTAGGTTCACGTTGTTGCTAACTTATTTTTATTAATAATTTACTTTATAGACTCGAAATTACTGTAATTTAAAGTATAGGTATTCTGATGATAAATTTTGTGATTTTTTAGGACCAACGAATGTATCAGAGTTCACGAATCTAACAAACCAGTACAAAGCGAAAATGAATGTAGAAACTGAGGAAGCGGTTCACATGCTATCATGTGCTCACTGGGACATCAATGAAGCGATTACTCGTGAAACAACTGTATAAATAAATAACAAACAAAAAAAAAAAATCAAAAAATAACTAAAAATTAATGTATTTATATGACAAAATATACATATTACTATATGATATTTGTAATTTTAACTTTGTAATTTTCTCTTCGCTCCAACCTCGCTCCCATCCCGTTCCCACCCTTAATTCTTCAATTTATACTGTAAAATAGGTTAAAAACTGCACTTTTACTCAACTCCCACCCCGCTCCCACCCTCGCTCCTTTTTGGAACCTCCTCATTTGTAACAATTTACTCTTCATGAGTAAAAGTCGAAAAATAACTATCTCAAACTCTCAAGACTCAAAATTTCCTGGGGAGATCATCTCCAAGGAGTAACTACTAACAAGAGCACCAGGTGTCTGTCCTGACTCCACTGGAGTCAAAACCTCCTGGGGAAATCATGTTCAAAGCGTTACTATTAACAACGGCTCCAAATGTCTATTCTGATTTCTCCGGAATCAAAAATTTCTGTGAAAATCATCTCCAAGGCGTAACTACTTCCAAGTTCACCAGGTGTCAGTCCTGACTCCTCTGGAGTCAAAACATCCTGGGGAAATCATGTTCAAAGCGTTACTATTAACAACGGCTCCAAATGTCTATTCTGATTTCTCCGTGATCAAAAATTTCTGGGAAATGATCTCCAAGGCGGAACTACTTCCAAGTTCACCAGGTGTCTGTCCTGACCTCTCTGGAGTCATAACTTCCTGGGATAATCATCTCTAATGCGTAACTGTCACAAAGTATACCAGGTATACATCCGCCTCCTATGGAGACAAAACTTCCTAGAAAAATCATCTCCAAGGCGTAGCTACTACCAAGTTCACCAGGTGTCTGTCCTAACTCCTCTGGAGTCAAAACATCCTGGGGAAATCATGTTCAAGGCGTTACTATTAACAAGGACTCCAGATGTCTATTCTGATTTCTTCGGAATCAAAAATTTCTGTAAAAATCATCACCAGACGTAACTACTACCAAGTTCACTGGGTGTCTGTCCTGACCTCTATGGAGGCAAAACATCCTGGGATAATCATCTCCAAGGCGTCACTATAACCAAGAGCACCAGGTGTCTGTCCTGACCCATCCGGACTAAAAACAATCTCGGAAAATCATCTTCAAGGCGTAAAAATTTCCAAGTGCAACATGTGTCTGTCCTGACCTCTCTGAAGTTAAAACTTCCTGGGAAAATCATCTTCAAGGCGTAACTGTCACCAAGTGCACAAGGTATACACCCCAACTCCTATGGAGTCAAAACCTGGGAAAATCATCATCAAGGCGTAACAATTATCAAGTGCACCAGTTGCCTGTCCTCACTCCTCTGGAGTTAAAACATCCTGGGGAAAGTCATCTCCAAAGCGTAACTATTACCAAGTGCACCAGATGTCTATCCGGACCCCTATAAAGTCAAAACGTCCTGGGAAAATTATCTCCAAGGCATTACTTATAACAAGGGCTCCATTCGTCTATTCTGACCCCTGTGGAGTTTAAACTTCCTGGGTACATCATTTCCAAGGCCTTACTATTACCAAGTGCCCTAGGTATATACTTCCAGTCCTATCGAATCAAAACATCCTGGGAAAATGATCTCTAAGGCGTAATCCCTACCAAGTGCACCAGGTGTCTGTCCTGACAGCTCTGGAGTCATAACCTCCTGGGGAAATCATCTCTAAGGCCTTGCGATTGCAAAGTGCACCAGGTATACACTTCGAGTCCTATGGAATCAAAACATTCTGAGGAAATCATCTCCAAGGCGTTACTATCACCAAGTGCACCAGGTATACACTTCGAGTCCTATGGAGTCAAAATTTTCTGGAAAAATCATCACCAAGGCGTTACTATTACTATGTGCACCAGGTATACACCCTGACTCTTCTGGAGTCAAAACATCCTGGGGAAATCATCTCCAAGAGGTTACTACGACTAAGTGCATCAGGTGTCTGTACCGACACCTTCCGGAGTCAAAATATCCTGGGGAAATCATCTCCAAGGTTCTACTTTAAGCAAGGGCTCCATTTGTCTATTCTGACCCCTCTGGAGTTAAAACATCCTGGGAAAATCATCTCCAAGACGTAACTACTTCCAAGTGCATCAGGTGTCTGTACCGACACCTCTGGAGTCAAAACATCCTAGGGAAATCATCTCCAAGGCGTTATTATCAGCATGGGCACCTGTTGTCTATTCTGGCTTCTCCGGAGTCAAAACTTTCTGGGAAAATCATCTCCAAGGTGTTACTATTACCAACTTCACCAGGTATACACCCTGACTTCTATGGATTCAAAACTTCTTGGGAAAATCATCTCCAAAGCGTTACTATTACCAAGTGCACCAGGTATACACCTTGACTCCTATGGAGTCAAAACTTTCTGGTCAAATCATCTCCAAGGCGTTACTATTACCAAGTGCACCAGGTATACACCCTGACTCCTATGGATTCCAATTTTCCTGGGGAAATCATGTCTAAGGCGTTACTGTTACCAAGGGCACCAGGTATGCACCCTGACTTTCATAGGGACAAGACATCCTGGGGAAATCATCCTTAAGGCGTAACTACTACCAAGTGCGTCAGGTGTCCTGACACCTTTGGAGTCAAAACCTCCTGGGGAAATCATCTCTCAGGCGTTATTATCAACAAGGGCTCTAGTTGTCTATTCTGGCTTCTCCGAAGTCAAAACTTTCTGGGAAAATCATTCCCAAGGTGTTACTATTACCAAGTGCATCAGGTATATACACCCTGACTCCTATGGATTTTAAACTTCCTGGGAAAATCATTTCCAAGGCGTAACTATCACCAAGTGCACCAGGTATACACCCTGACTCTATGGAGTCAAAAAATCCTGGGGAAATCATCTTCAAGTCGCTACTGTTAACAATGGCTCCAGTGGTCTATTCTGCCTTCCCCGGAGTCAAAACTCCTGGGAAAATCATCTCCAAGGCGTTACTATTACCAAGTGCACCAGGTATACACCCTGACTCCTATGGATTCCAATTTTCCTGGGGAAATCATGTCTAAGGCGTTACTGTTACCAAGTGCACCAGGTATGCACCCTGACTTTCATAGGGACAAAACATCCTGGGGAAATCATCCCCAAGGCGTTACTATTACCAAGGGCTTCAGGTGTCTATTTTGACTTCTCCGGAGTCAAAACTTCCTGGGCAAATATCTATTCGATATTTTAATTTAATGTTATAACAATAAGAAACTTTATGTGGGACCCTTTGCCAGTAGCCGTATAAACCACATATAATTCATTTCAAAAAACTTTTTTCGATAATAATTTTTAATTCAATTTTTCTGAAAAAAAATAATTATTCACAATGATCTTCAAACAATCTTCAATATCAAAAAATCTTCCGTTTGAATAATTCAGTAATTTTTCATCAAAATCTTCCGTGTTAATAATTTTTTGTTTGGCAGGACCCTTAAAATTTATTTTTAAATTTTTATTTTAAAATGTTCAATTATATTTAGATAAATTAAAATTCCGCATTTGTTGGCTATGTTAAATTGTTTTTTTAAATATTGTTAGTTGAATTTTGTTTTAAAAATTAAAAAAGAAAAACCCAACGCGCCATGTAAGTACCTCCTTGGTGGTGTGGAAATCTGCATAATTAAAGTAAAAAATATAATTTATTTCATATTATAGTTTGATTTACTTGATTTATAAATATTTAATAAATAATTCATTTGTACCTCAAGTAAATACATTGTATACAGGGTGGCGTTTTTTAAGTGACCGGTGCGATTATCTCGAAATCAAAGCCTCGTATCAAAAAGTTTGTAAGACAAAAGTTGCTTGAAATCGAGAGGGAAGTAAAATGGGCCCAAAAAATTTTGGCCCAAGGCCTTATTTTGGGCCCTACGGACCCTAACTTCGTTTTTTTAAATGGGAACCCCTATTTTCGACCCCAAATTCGGAAAGAGCTGAAAATTTTACGATTTTGAGTTATTTTTTGATAATATTTTAGGGCCTTATTCAGGCCCCAAAAAGCCCTATTTCTCTTTCACCCTAATTATCTTCGAAAATACGCTTTTTTCTTAGAGCACAGGCAATGTGAAAGTTTCATGAAAAAAAATTTACGATTTTTTGGGCTAAAAAAATTTCGGCCCGGGGCCTTATTTTGGGGTCTACGCAACCAAAGTATGATTTTCAAAATGAAAATTCACAATTGGGTTGCAGATTTGGAAAGAGCTAGAAGTTTTACGGTTTTTAGGTATTTTTTGAAAAAATTTTTGGGCTCCTAAAAATTTATCACCCAATCTTTTCCAAGCCGTTTCATTCCGATAACCCCGTGAACTTGATAGGCTTAGGGAGCGTACACAAACTTCATAGCCTAATTTTAGGAGTATTTCGACCCCCCCCCCCCTACCCCCATGTGACTCAATGAAGATTTTTCGTCGACTCCCCCCCCCCCCAGTAGAACGTAGATTTTTTTCTCAAAAAATTTTTACTGTTTCTTATAGAATTAAAAACTTTTGATAATGATACTTACATTATTTTATTTATAATATTATATCTAACATTTACATACATTTTTTGAAGGACAAGCTTTTTTCAACTAATTATAAATAATTGTAATGAGATCACAAAATTTAATTCAGAAATAAGTTCAATCTAGTTTATGTCTTCCGTGAATATCACCATGACTCAGTGGCGTTATTTCCCATATAGTGGGTATGGATGCATCAAGAGCCGAAAAATTTCCGATCTGGAAATCCAGAACCAAAAGTCACGCTGGGATCCAAGAATAATCAATCAAGTATTCACCAAGCTTTAAACCCCAAAAACACTGAGCGCTGAGTTCAATAAATGATTGATCAGCTATCCATCAAGCTCTAAACCCCCAAACACCCTGGGCGTCGAGTTCAACAAAAAAACTTATCAGCTATCCCCCAAGCTCTAAGCCCCCAAAATCCTGGGCGCCCAAGTTCAATAAAAAAACTGATCAGCTATCCCCCAAGCTCTAAACCCCCAAAACCCTGGGCGTCGAGTTCAATAAATAAACTTATCAGCCAACCCCCAAACTGTAAACCCCTCAATACCCTGGGCGCCCGAGTTCAACAAAAAAACTGATCAGCTATCCCCCAAGCTCTAAGCCCCCAAAACCCTAAGCGTCGACTTCAACAAAAAAACTGATCAGCTATTCCTCAAGCTCTATACCCTCAAATACCCTGGGCGCCCGAGATCAACAAAAAAACTGATTAGCCATCCTCCAAGCTCTAGACCTCTGAAACCCTGGGCGCCCGAGTTCAACAAAAGGGCTGATGAGCTATCCCCCAAGCTCTTAACCCCCAAAAACCTTGGGAGCCCGAGTTGAATTATTCCAAAAATATGACTGCATTTTAGTTAACTTAAGCATGAAATGAATAATTTATAACAATACCTAATTACGATGCACTGGTGCTATTATATCATAAAAGTTTAAATCTGAAATTTTTAACTCCAAAATGGCGTGGTTCACTAGAAAACGCTATAAGTTTTTACTTATTGTTTAACTCTTTGTTTGCAACATTATTAACAAATTTTTTTTTTTTTTTAACTATAAATTGAATGTTTCTACGAATGAGACACTTTTCGAGAAAAGCGCAAAAATTTTTGTTTGTTTAATGGTCATTTATTTTTTTATTTTATACTGATTTTGTATCATTTTGTAATATTTTCACTCGGTAACCAGAGTTTTGGGAGGTTTAGAGCTTCCATCGTTTTGGAAATTCAAGGCTTGGGGGATAATTAACCAGTCTATTTATTGACTTAACGCCCAGGGTTTTGAAGGCTTAGAGCTTGGGGGATAGCTGATAAGTTTTTTAGTTGAACTCTGGCGCCCAGGGTTTTGGAGGTTTAGAGCTTGGGGGATTATTGACCAGTCTATTTATTGAACTCGGCGCCCAGGGTTTTGGGGGCTTAGAGCTTGGGGGATAGCAAATCAGATTATTTATTGAATTCGACGCCCAGGGTTTTGGGGGCTTAGAGCTTGGGGGATAGCTGATAAGTTTTTTAGTTGAACTCTGGCGCCCAGGGTTTTGGAGGTTTAGAGCTTGGGGGATAATTGACCAGTCTATTCATTGAACTTGGCGCCCAGGGTTTTGGGGGCTTAGAGCTTGGGGGATAGGTGATACGTTTTTTAGTTGAGCTCTGGCGCCCAGGGTTTTGGAGGTTTAGAGCTTGGGGGATAATTGACCAGTCTATTTATTGAACTCGGCGCCCAGGGTTTTGGGGGCTTGGAGCTTGGGGGATAGCTAATCAGATTATTTATTGAACTCGTGGTGCGTCATTGAAATTTTATAGTAAAAATTTTTTTTTCCAACAGCAGCTCCCTAAAAAAAAGGCACGTGATATAAGCTCTGCCCCCCCCCCCCCCACGTGGCCCAGCGTAGACATTCATGAAACCCCCCCCCCTCCCCTAAATAAGGCAACGTAGTTTGTGTACGCTCCCTTAGAATCAAATGCAATTAAGTGTGTTTTGGTTTTTCTTTGCAAAGTAAAATTACGCTAACACCATCTCTTAATAACTTTTGTTTTAGGAATTAAAAAACTAAAAAAATAATTTTTTTCCAAGTCCCTATTTACAACGTTGTAAACAACGTGGTATACAACGTGGTTTACAACGTTGTTTACGACGTCGTAATTTTTAATGGGGTATTAACTTTTAAAAAATACAAATAAAAAAAATCAGTTAAAAAAGTTTATGTATCGAAAATAGCGCTACCTAAATTCAAAAAATACAAACTAAAAAAGTTTTTAATCGAAAGTTTATTTTATTTTTTTTATTTAATTACCCTAATCCGCAAAATTTTGAACCGTTCTTATAAAGAAATGAACAAATCCACAATTTTGTTGCAGGTTTGGAAAGAGCTAGAAGTTTTACGGTTTTTAGATATTATTTTAACTTTTTTTTGGCCTTTTATAAGGCCTCACACTTTCAATAATCAAATAAATAAATTAAAAACATTTAATGATTGAAACCCAATAAAGCTGAGTTATTGCGTTCTCGAGTACATGGTGTTATTTATTTCATTATTAATTTTCAAAATTGCAGTACACCTAGCTTTATCGGGTTGATAGGCTTTGAATATTATTTATTCATTTATTAAAAATCCCAAGCACTCAGCGTTTTTGAGTTTCAATATTAGGATTAATTTATTTAATTTTTATTCAATCTTTTTTTTTTTTTTCTTTTTTTTTCATTAAAAGGCCCAACGTTATTGAGTTGTCAAGTTTGGGTTTCATTCATTAAATTATTTATTTATTCAAAAATCCATGCTGTTCATTATTGAGTTGTTGAGCTTGAGGGATAATGAATACATTAAAATCCCGTGCTCACCCACCAAACAACCTGAAGTGAACTGCCTGAAGTGGGTCCGCGTGGTCGGTACCGTAAAACTTCTAGCTCTTTCCAAATCTGCAACCAAATTGTGAATTTTCATTTTGAAAATCATACTTTGGTTGCGTAAAGTATGAGCCCAAAATAAGGCCCCGGGCCCAAATTTGTTGGGCCCACTTTGTTGGAAATTTCAAACTAATAAACTTTCCCGATGCATGTGCAATACAAAAAATGCGTTTTTTCCGAGTTAATTTGCGTTTAAAAAAAATGGGCCTTATGAAAACCTTGTAAGCCCTGCAGGGCCTCATGGGGCCCCAAAAAAATTTTCAAAAAATACCTCAAAGTCGTAAAATTTTCAGCTCTTTCCGAATTTGGGGTCAAAAATAGGAGTTCCCATTTAAAAAAACGAAGTTAGGGTCCGTAGGGCCCAAAGTAAGGTCCCGGGCCTAAATTTTTTGGGCCCATTAAACTTCTCCCTCGATTCCGAGCAACTTTTGTCTTACAAACTTTTTGATACGAGGCTTTGATTTCGAGATAATCGCACCGGTCACTTAAAAAACGCCACCCTGTATATTTTGTACGCGGAGAGAAGGTCCACTCTTATTTCGTAGCACGCCCCCTGCATTAGAAAACACAGTGCGCACATGACCTCGTTTTTGAGGTGCGTCAGTGCGTGGTGCACTGTAAATTCCAGTGCACCCGTTCAACTCAAAACGAGCTGGCGCGGTTCTGATTTCGGCCCGATGTGGTTTATTAAAAAATCGCTGGTATTTTTTATCTCATACGAATATTGTAATGTTACTTTAGTCAAACATTCTTTGAAACCTAATGAAAAACTTCATTGCTTGAAGTTTTTTCAACTCTCAATTTTTATACCTACTTTTTTAATCCAAAGTTTGAGGTTAGAAACAGTGAATTTTTGATTTAATTAGTTAATAACTCGGCTTTGAAACACTTTTAAATATACCTAGATCATTCTATTGGCATCGGAAAGAGTTAAAGAATATTCTGCTAAAGTTTCCTTAAAAAATATTTAGTAGTTTTCGAGTTGTTGAGAGTTGAACACAAAACTTGATTTTCTTTGGATTTATGAATTTTACGTTTAACTCGCAAGAACTTGAAAGCCATTGAATATTTTTTAATGAAATTTTAGCAACATATTCTTGAACTCTTTCCGCTGCTAATTAAATGGTCTGGATATTTTTGAAATGTTTTAATGCCAAGAATTTAACTATTATAAAACGAAAACTAATAGTTTTTTACCTCAAACTTTGGATTAAAAAAGTAGCTATAAAAATTAAGAGTTGGAAAAACTTCAAGCGGGGAAGTTTTTCATTAGGTTTCAAGAAATGTTTCACTAAACTTGCAGTACGATATTCATATCCGATGGAAAATGCCAGCGATTTTTTAAGAGATCGCATCGTGCTCAAATCAGCATCACCAGCTCGTTTTGAGATGAACGGGTGCCCTGGATCTTACAGTTCACCATGCACCTCAAAAACGAGTGCGCGTGCTGCACTGTCTTTTATCGCGCAGGGGCGCTACGAAAGAAGAGTGGACCTTCTCTCCGTGTATATATATAGGGGGGTTGGCGAGCGAAGCGAGCAGGGGGTACCCCCCCTAGTATATATATCTTACTATATTATATAGTTGTAATTTGCTCTTCGCTCCCACCCCGCTCCCACCCTTAATTTTTCATTTTAGACCGTAAAATAGGTCAAAAACTGCATTTTTATTCCGCTCCCGACCCGCTCCCACCCCCGCCCTTTCTCGCCCTTTTTTTTCTCACCCCATTCCGCTCCCACCCCGCTCCCACCCTCTCCCACCCCGCAACCACCCTCTCTCTTTTTTGCAACCTCCTCATTTGTAAAAATGTTATTTAAGGTAAACGACCCAATTAACGATCAGTTAAGGATTTCGTTAGGTTAGGAAGATCCATAAAAGTTAATATTTTAAATTTTAAATATTTTAAATTAAATCCATAAAATAAATTTAGCTATAAAGGAGTTGACCAAAGTGATGAAAATATTCATTTCAATTATCCATTAGAAAATATTAATAAAATAACTGAAGGTTTACCAAATCAAAAATTAATTTAAAAAAAAAAGCAATAGTAATGTTAATTAGAAATTTAAGTATGGGAGATGGTTTATGTAACGGTACAAGACTTAAAGTTTTTAAAACTTATGAATATAATGTAAAATGTAAGATATTGACTGGAGATAAAAAAAAAAATTTAGTATTTATACCAAGAATTACAATAAGTACAGCAGAAACTTCTAAATTTCCCTTTGTTATACATAGAAAACAATTTCCTTTAGTTTTAGCAATTGCAATGACAATAAATAAATCTCAAGGTCAAAGTTTTGATAAAGTTGGAATATACTTAGATAAACCTGTATTTTCGCATGGACAACTTTATTTGCTTTATCTAGATGTAAAGATTCTAATAAACTATTTATAGAAAATAAAAATAAAATAAATGACATTGTTAATATAGTATGGAAAGAAATTTTATGAAAAAATTAAGTTAAAAAAATAATTAAGTTAAAAAAAAAAAAAAAATTATACAGAAATATGGGAAAAGAAAAAAGAAAATTAATTGAAGATGCTCAAAATGTAGATGACAAACAAAAAAGATTAAAAAATTATGAATTTTCTGATAATGAATATTTAAAAGAGAATATACAAATAGGCGACAAAACTGCGTACGCAATTAAATTAAATATATGTATAAAAAATAAATATATACCCAGCTGAAAAAATCCATATGGAAATACATATAAAAATCGATAAATCGATAATAATCCTTTTGAAAATGTTCTAGGTTTGTTAAAAGTTTTGAAATTTATAATCATACACAACGCACACTTTTTTACAATTATTAACTTAAATTGGTTGAATTTTGAAATTAAAATTAGCTAATTAATTTGAAACAACTCTTTGAAAAGAAATTTATGATGAAGAATTGTCATGTCTGACGTTAAAACAAAAGGTTTATTTTGGATGTAGTTTTATGATTCTTGTCTAGGAGTTTAGTTTACACCTTTTAGGCCTGTGGCCTGAAGTTGCAAAGAATTATCACTACAAAAAAAAGGAAAAGAGGAAAAAAAAAAAGGAAAAGGGGTGAGAACCTGTCCTAACGAGAAGGGATGACAAACACCAACTGTGATTACAGCCAGTAAGTGTCCTTGAAGTAGGGATTTATTTAATAATTTAAATAAAGGGGTGAATAGCACTTTTACTACTCTGATTAACAGAGTAGTTACTCCAACAAGCGAGGTTACAACTACACCTAGTGTAGCTATAACAAAAACTTACTGTGGTCACAGCGAGTTCTCGTTGCCAGAGGGGAAAGAAGAGAAAATTAGAATTTAAAAAAAAAATTGGTTTAATAAAAAGCAAACAGCTAAATTAATTCTTTTTTTGTTTACTTTTATTTTTCTTCGAAACGGTGACTCTCTTGTGGTTGGATCCTCAGTCAGTGTCGATGAGCAGGACCAGATGACCAAGGGCGCGAGCAGGACCAAGAGACGGGACCGAACCAGACAGACACCGGAGTACTGGATAACTGACGACGTACTGACTGAGATGATCCTGGGCACCTAGTCTTATAGGGCTAAAGGACTTCCAGCCCTCCCAATTTCAGGCAGCCAATCAGGAAACTCCAATTTTCCTGATGCCCCCGGAAAAGTCACGCGGCCCAATCACAAGAGAGTCTACAGGGCGGGGGTGGGCCCCACCGCGTGGTACTAAGTCCACGAAGACAATTATTTTTATTTAACTATAATAAAAAAACTATTGTCGAGCTCGCAAAAATATTAATTTATTATAAAAGGAAATTAAATCTAGATTAAAATAATTGGTCGAACGACGCAAATCGACCCATAATTAAAAATTATAACAATCTAACTTACAATAATAATTTATAAAACAAGGATTACAACAAATAACTTTGATGTTGATTCCGACTTGAACTAAATGAATCGTGGTCCATTCATTCCACATAAATCTTCGCCCAACTATCTCATCCTTTTAATAAAAAAAAAGAATAATATTCATCCTACTGCAAAATCAATAGTTATTCATTGTAAACTTATTCTTAACTTAATCTGGAAGAAGATAAAACCTTAACCATGGATATTCAATTACTTAATTCTAAATCAAGTTCAATTACTCTTTCTGAGTTAATAAATGGTTTGATTAAAAATGTGAGTTAAACGATTCATCGTCGTCATTTAACGGATTTTATATGTATAACCCATTTACTTTCTCAGGAAAATCAATTAAACTGCGCAAAAAAAAAAAAATGTATGAATAATCTTAACTATCAAACGTTCACAAATGTTTCTTACTTAAATAATGATACGCGTCTTCATGATTTCATTCTAAACTGAGAGTCCGAGAGCTGCTGCCCCCCCATGGCAAACGCTCTAAATTCGGATATAATTTTATCTTTCTAACCGAATTTACGCTTATTTAAATCTTTAGAAAATCTTCATCTTACTTGCTATTGCTTTAAAAATTAATTATTCTACCCGTCACCAATTTAATATAAAGAATTATTAAGGATTGACATTTTATTCGTAAATAATAGTATAAAACGAGATCTGTAAATTGAAACTTCGATTCCACTCAAGTTTATTGGCGAATTCAAGTTTTATTTCGGACTATATTATCTCAACTGCCAAATCATAATTTGTTTAATCATTATTTAACCCAATCTTAAAATTTAAATCTTACTGAGTAATTCTTAATAGATTTTGCCAAAATTAAAACTACGCGAGCTAAACAATTTTACCAGTAATGATGTAGAATAAAATTAAGTAAATGTCATTAAATAATGTTTACTCCAATTCACAAAAAAAAAAAGGTTGCGACATCATAGAAAAATTCGGGGAAAATGTTTAAAGAAAGAAAAAAAAAAAGGAAAAAAGAAAAAGGACAGACGGCACCGAGAAGGCCCTTGAGTCTTTCGGGGAACCTAGTCGTAAACGACATCCGCATCCACCAAATTTATGACCCGAGCGTGATTAGGCGCGTAGGGCCTGTTTTCCCGGCTGCAGAGTTTCACCTTTTTTTTATATGTAAAGACGCCACGACAATCTTTACAACCGTCTGGCCCCTTGCGACCCTTCGTACTCGAGAGCACGTTCGGCCAGGCGGTAGGTCGTAGGCGCTTTATCGCTTAAAAGGTTTGCATCTTTCCGAAAATTTCTGGGAAAGAAAATAAAAAAAAAAACATAAAAAAAAACGCTGGGAAACAAGAAAACGGTTTTCCCCGAATAGTTGTTTAAGGAGGAAGAAAGAAAGGAGGAGAGAAAAAGAAAAAAAAAATGTGGTCAAATGGGCCCGACATCACAGAATCATAATTATTAATATTTTATAGTAGTCTTCAGATTATTCATTAAAGGAATTGTAGCTTTCACACAACTCTATTTCAAACACAAAGTGTTGTCGTTGAAGCTGAAAAATAATTAAAAATTGTACAAAGTTTAAGGTCTTATATTTTACTACTAATTGAATTAAAGTAAATAGTAAATTAAGTATAAACTTATCTAATGATAATGAACTCATTTGTATGAAAAAATGATAATGAAATAATTTCTTCATTGTTGTAATGAAGTTTTATAGTATATCATTTTAAATTAAACAACAATAAATAAAGGCTTGGTAAATACCTTTAGGGCCCTCGCATAGATTTCATTAATAATAAAGGCCCCCACATGAATAAATGAGTTGAGTAGTAAGAGGTTTAAGGCAAGCTTAAAGATGGCTTTAAGTTAGCTTAATGTTAACCTTAGTGCAGTGGTCTGATGAGCATATTTTTCAAAATCGATTTTCATTAATATCAGCTGATATAAAATTAAAATACGCATTTTTTTTGTAGAGCTACATTTCCTTTCCAGATTGTAAATTTTTGATTTTTTATCTGATAAATAAATTGATGTTAGCTTTTGAGTCGTTTTAAGGTATATTAAATCAACTCTTGGATTTTGGATTATGGATTTATTGAACTGAGTATTTTTAAACATTCATAAAAAGTATTTATTTAGCAATTATCTAATTTTTTTTTTTTAGATCAATTATAGTTTATGCAGATGACATAATAGGAGAAAATATATTTATAAAAAAATCAGATGAAAAATAATTTAAAATTTATAAATTTGTCGTTAACAATAATCATGGAATGAAAATACAAATTAACATTTATGATGACAATATAAATCTATTTAAAAATAAAATTAAATTAAATGAAGTAATTAAAATATTTCTAAAAATTAAAATATTTCTATAAAAAAATTAAATTAATAATATTTATTAATAATAAAATAATTTTAGATATTATTCTTGGAAAATTTATCAGTAACAAAATCAAATAGATATAGTAAAGGAAATAATGAATATGAAATGAATTTACAAAAAATATCAAAAATAAAAAGTTTCGGAACGTTTAATATAAAAAATATTGAATTAGAAAAAATTAATTTTGATCAAATAAATAATAAACAAGGTTTTATAAAAATAGAAGGTTATATAAAAACAGGATTTATAAAAAAAAATTCTTTCAATGAATATATAGCAGTCATAACAGATGGTTATTATAAAATAGATATTATAGTAATCAATGATGATAATGAAGAAATAAATTTTAAAAGAGGATCAAAAATAGAAATAATTGGAGATATTCAAGAAACTGGTCATTTTATTGATTGTATTATAACGGCGTTGTAAGAATTCTCAATGATATCAAAAATAAAATCTTCGCTCTTTGCTTTGAAATCCTCGAGTCGAATTTTGTAAAATACATTATGTAAAGATCCCTCTCAGTAAGGGTGAAATTCTATTGGTCATGTTAGCTGCAGAATAATTCAAAATTAATCAGAAGAATTCCATAAGTAAGAAAAGTTGAAATTGTATCTTTAACAAATTTAGAATTGATCTTATGGGGTCGGTTAAGGTAGTTACAACCCATGTATATATAGGTAACATAGAATATAGTTATTAGAATCTAGCAGGTAGGAAAATTGAAAGCTGTTGCTGAAGAAGATCTGTTTTTTTTAAATATTTTAAGAAAATTGAATTTGCAATCCAAGAATAACCTCTAAATTTGATCCATTTTACGCGCTCAGCATAGGAATCACACGTGAAAAGTTGAAACTTCTGAGCTTAATATCTCAAAATTTAGCCCCGCTTGGAATTATTTGCAAAATACTAACATGTTGCGGACGCAAAGAAACTAACTCTGTGCAAAGTTATAGAGATTTTTTAAGAAACTCAATTTTTGCGGTAACTACCTTAACATAATGAATAAAATGCAAATAAATAGTTTTTACAGACGGTAGTCAAAATCAAAGTTAATCAATGTATACACTATATGCCTTTATTTTGAAATCAGCATGTCTCTAGCTGTTACAGGTTATGAAATATGAATTAAAGTTTAAAAATAACTATTTTAAGCGCTATAGTCGCTAAGAAAGAAATAAGTAGCTTAGGTTAATGCCAATATCTTCTTTTTTTATTTTATATAAAGTAATATGAAGGCGAGGATTTCAACAACGAATTTATTACTGATTTCATCGAGGATACTTTGAATGAGTTATATAAAAATTTATTCATAAATAAAATTTTAATTTGTATTTCAGAAATTACATATTATAGATGATATAAAACAAATAAATCAAAACGAACTTATGGAATTAGAAGATTTAATGAAAGGATATAGATTAATAAAAAAAAAAAAAAAGTAATATAGTAATATAGTAACATAGTAATTAATTTATATTTGTCTTAAAATTAAATTGTTAATAACTCTCACATGAGATAAATAATTTTTTTTAATATAATGTTATGATAAATAACATTAATTTTTAATTTAATAATACAATCATAAAATTATCATTAAAAAATAATTTTATTAATATATTATAATTATATTATTATATTATTTATAAAAAATTATTTATTTCAGATACAGAATGAATGAATCAATCGATGAAAAAACCATTTACTTTTGTAAAATATGTAAAAAAAATGTAATTAACAGTGAATATTATGTGAAATTACATAATGAAAAACATTCTATAATCAAACATTCGTGCACAATTTGTGGAAGAATTTTTAAAAATAGTGATCATTTATCAACTCATTTGAAAGAACATAATAATTCAGATAGACCTCACAAATGCAAAGAAGTAAAATGTAATAAACGTTTCAAAAGAGTAGCTCATTTAAGAAGACATAAAAAAATTCATAAAAATAAAAATATTAAAATAAAATGTAAATATTGTTCAAAAATACTTTCTTCAAAAGATCATTTAATAAGACATTTGAAAAAATCCTGCAAAAACATAAATAAATCAAATATTGAATTATTAAAACAAAAAGAATAAAAAAACAACAACAATTGTAAATGCGGAAGATATGAAAAATAATTGAATTCTTAAAACGGAAGATTTTTTGATACTACAGATATTTTAAAAATTTTAGAGGAGAATTTTGAATATCTATTTTTTTCAAGAAAATAGATTTAAAAATTATTAAATCAAAAAATTAAAAAAATATATATATATATGTTGCGGTCACTATCCGGACATTTCATATATACAGCGGTTACTATCCGGACATTTCAACACTATCCGGACAGTCAGGATAGTGTTTGGTCCCATTTTTTCCGAGACCAAATAAAAATGAGTTCCAGAAATTGGGTGATGGGTTATTTGGGATGGGTTATTTTGGTTGAACCGCGCAAACCTAGAAAATGTATATATATATATATATATATATAATATATGAAAAATAATTGAATTATTAAAACGGAAGATTTTTTGATATTACAGATATTTTTTTCAAGAAAATAGATTTAAAAATTATTAAATCAAAAAATTAAAAATTTTAACGGAAGAATATAATTATAAATATTTATTTTTTTTCATAAATATAGAATTGAAAATTATTAAAGAGAAAAGTTTTTTAAAATGAATTATATGTGGTTTGTACGGCTACTGGCAAAGGGTATATAGTACATATAGTTTCTTTTTGTTCTTACATTAAATTAAATATGAAAAAATTTTCAAAATTGTTGAAAAAAAACCCAACGCGCCTTGCAAGTACCTCCTGGGTGGTGTGGAAAACTGCATTAAGTAATTTAAAATTAATAAGTTGAAAATAAATTCATTTGTAATTCAAGTATACTTATTACTATTTTATTAGAAAAGATATATAGTGTAGATTCAAGCATAAAATTCTGGGGGGTTGGCGAGCGAAGCGAGCAGGGGGGTACCCCCCTAGTATATATATATATATCTTACTATATGATATAGTCTTTTTTTTCATTTTTCCCCATTAACTCCCCATTCTTCCCCACTACCTCCCCGTTTCTCCCCACCCTTAATTCTTAACTTTTTAAAACATATAAATTTTTTAATATTTTTTTTATTCAATACCTTCCCATTCTTCCCCACTCCTCCCCTTTTTTGGCTGATCCATTTTCGGCCCCACCCGCCCCACCCTCCCCACTCCATGATGAAGAGTTTTAATCGCTTGTAAAAAGAACTTGAAAAAATAATAGAAAAATACAATATGGTTAGAAAATAACAATTACAAAAAATTAAAAATTTCATTAAATTAAATAAATCTAAAAAATTTTTTTATATTCCATGTTCTGCTAGGAGATTCTCAAAATTTTTAAATTTTTACTTTTTTTATTCTTATTCTTATTGTTTTAATTTAAAAATTATTTAACTTTTGTTGTTGAGCAAAACAAAAAAAAAGATTAAAGATAAACATAACCATTTGATTTAATATTGAACTCCTAGTATATCTCTTTATATTATAATCTGGTTTTTTTTATGATCCTCAAAGTTGAGTCCTCAAAATTGAAAATCAAAAAAAACATGGTCAAAAGACACGTAAAAAAGATACTTATGAGTCCTCAAAGTTGAGTCTACGACGGGAAAGTTGAGTCCTCCTTTTCTCAAAACGGTGTTTTTTAGATTCTCATATAATATTTTCTATAGAAGCAGCTTGGTGTATAGAAAGATTTGAATTGTGTAAGTGTAGTTATTCAGTACAACGTTGAACAATTCATACAGAAAATTAACAAAACATAATATATAAAGAAAATGAAGAAGAAAAAAGTTAAAAAAATTTCAAACTATAGGTAGAATAAACGTTGTTTCTTCTAAAGATTCAGTTGAATTAAATTTTGTTAAAGTATATTACCAAATATTGTTATATCTTGATGTATACCGTTATTTTTATTTTTATTATTTTTCATTATTTTATTATTATGTTTATTTTATTTCATTTTATTATTTTATTATTTATTATTTACTATTGTTAACCTTTGATGGTTTACTTGTTGATCAACTATGTATTTTGTACAACATAATTTACAATCAATAAATTTATCAAAATCAAATCAAATCAAATCCCTTGCTGAGCTTGCGGCTAGCCAAGCAGCCGACGAGCAACTTTGTGAGATCCTCGCTGACCCTGGTCATCCTCTGAAATTGATCAGGTTTACTCTCGGCGAGAACCACACGCCAATCTTCTGTGACACGTTCGACTACTCCATCCGTCCGTACGTTCCACCTCCTTTACGCAGAGGGATTTTCGATCTTTTCCACTCAAACTCGCACCCTAGTGCCAAAGTTTTTGTGAGGCTCATACGTAGGAGTTACATTTGGCCAGACATGTCCCGTGACATTTCTCTCTAGGCCAAGGCGTGCATCCCTTGCCTGCAAGCTAATGTGACCCGCCACAAGCGGTTCTTGCCCCAGGAATTCCCGGTCCCCGACGGCCGTTTCGCTCATGTCCATATCGACCTGGTCGGTCCCCTTGTCGACAGCCACGGCAACCTGTACGCCCTCACCATTGTCGACCGGTATTCACGATGGCCCGAGGCTATACCTATACCCGACATGGAGGCCCCGACTGTCGCCCGGGCATTCTTCAACACGTGGGTTTTCCGTTACGGAGCGTCCGAGATCTTGACCTCTGACCAGGGTTCGCAGTTCGAGTCGCAGCTCTTCTCGGCCCTTTTACAGCTGATCGGCTGCGAACGAATTCGCACCACGGCCTATCAACCTCAGCCGAACGGTTTGGTCGAGCGATTCCACCGGGAGTTGAAGGCGGCAATAATGTGCTACGGGGACAACCCCAAATCGGCCCGGTTATTATCGTCCATTCTTCTTGGCTTGCGTACCAAAGTGCGTTTAGACTTGGACGCGAGCCCGGCTGAATTTGTCTTCGGCACCGTCTTGCGCATTCTAGGCGAATTTTGCATTCCCGGCGACTACGAGCCCAACCGGAGATTTTTCCTCGAGGAATTCCGTGGCTTTATGAGAGAGGTGAAGCCCGTTCCCTCTGCACGGAAATATAACTACAAGCCGTTCGTCTTCAAGGACATGGCCACGTGCACCCACGTGCACATGAGGTCTAAGCCTGTCAAACGCTCCCTTGGAAGACCCTACCACGGACCCTACAAGGTCATTCAACGTCTCTCGAACCTCGATTTTCTGATCGACGTGGGCGGCGAGCACAAAGTCGTGAATGTTGAACGCCTCATTCAGGCTCACTTCATCCCGGAAGGTTTCGCGGACGAGAAAGCAATCGATCCTATGCCATTCAACCCTGTGGCTCATGCGGAGATCGAAAGCCTGCTTATATATATATTATATATAATTATATAATTTATATATAACAGTAGTGATCAAAATTATAAAGCACCCCCAAATTTCATACTTCAGTCTTTAAATTTTTGTGCTTTTATACGACTGCAAACACTTAAGCATTTTTAAAAATGCCTGAAACTTTTTTTTTCACTTAAACTACATAAAAACTGGAAAGAAGAAGTTTTACTTTACTTAAATTCAATAAAAGATTAACTTTTACCTCCATTTTTATTAAAAAGTTCATTTTTCAAAAAACAGCTAATTTTCGCTTTTTTAAAAACTTGCGTAGTATATTTCAACCAGTTAAAAACATCCAAAAATATTGTAAATTTTTTTTCTTTTCTTTTTAGTATTCAAAATCAACGAAAAAAATTTTCAAGTTGATTGGTGCAAAATTGTTCAAACCACAAGCAAATAACTCATTTTTTTAATCATTGTAAAATCGATTTTTCATGATTTTACATAATTTAATGCCTTAATCTCATTTTTTTTCAGTCTTACAGGTAAATTTGAATAAAAACACTAAATTAATAATAATTTAACTAATTTAATTTTAAATTGAAGAAAATCTTACAGAAAATCACCATAAGCTTTAAAATTTCACAAATTTTTCAACACAATTAATCTTTGAAAAGAAAACGTTATTTTTGTAATAATTGCTATGTATAAAGTATACTTTTAAAAATGTTTTTACCTTTCGTTAACAATTCAGTATAAATCTAAAGTAAGCTTATTTTAATTAAATATATTATTTGAATTCTTCGGATTCGAATTATAGACTATAGTTGTGACGTCTATTCAATCGGTCGGATCTGTATTTTTGGAAGAGTGACAAACGATCAAAGAAAAAAATTGCTTGATTTCCATAAGAGTTTGGGTTAAAGTATTTTAAAAAAAACTTTGATTTTAGAAAAAACTAAATTGAACAAAAAAAGGCAAAAAAATAAAATGATTATTTTGATATTAATCATAAATCGATCCGATCAAAATTGACAAAAGGGCTGCATTTTTTCGAAAGTACCAAATATCTTTAAGCAAATTTTCTATGGTATGCATGTATAATGGTGACAGGAATATAATCACTTTTGAATTTTGATATAAAAAATAGAGCAGGTTACAGGGGTCCAGTAGCAGAGAAAAAACAGAAAGAGTGGCCTGTGGCAGTCTAAGATTTGCAACAGATCACTGAATCAGTTTGCTTATTCTAGAAGCTTTTTACCGTCTTTAAAAATCTTTCCTGCCTTAATAGACTAAAATGAGTGCACAATTTTTTATTTAAAAAATGTGATTACTAATTCCACTATAAACGGGACTGTCGGACCTGCCCTCCTTGCAAGAAGCTTTACTTACAGCGCGGAGGTGTTTTTGTTCAAATATTTATTGAAGTATAATTTTTTTTTCAATCAATTGTGTATTGATAGTTTCATTTTGCAATAACTTTGTTGGCGAACTTTGAAAAGAACTTTCCTCGCGGATCAGCGTTAGAAATAACGTTTAAAAAAGTCAACAAAATTTCAAAGGCGTGCTTCAATTAGAAGTATGTTTTTGAATACTTGCATAGTTTAAAAGTTTTTAGAAATTGCCCACATATAGGTTATAAGTATCGGCAAACTTGGAGTATAAATTCCAATTTTTTTTTTTAAATTAAATGCCCTGGAGTTGTGGCTTTATAGCTTGGAAAATTAAAAAAAAATTATAAGTTTATTGATGCCGATGCCCTGGGTTTTTTAGTTTTCAAGAAGCTCGAGGGATAAATCAATTTTTTAAATTTTTCTAAGTACTTGGAATTTTCTGCCTTACAGCTGAAGAGATAAATGAATTTTTTAATTTTGTTTTACTGCCCAGAGTTTTGTTTAACAACTTGAGGGATGAATAAGAAAATTTTTTTATTTCGTGTGTTCGAACTGGTACGAACAGACCTGTTGCGCCATGTTTGTTGATCACCTATACGGTTATATCCAGGATTATTATGACATAGCTCTGAGCTTAAAGCTAAGATTATTATAATTTAATTTTGAAAAGTGTAACCTGAATGATACGGACAGTTAGTGAAAAAAATGTACAAAATTTTTAAGCTACAACTTTTTTTTCAAAATTTAAATCCAAGAGGAAGTTTACTTTTTGGAATAACCTTTACAGGTTAAAATTGGAAAAAGTAAGTTTATACTAAAAATTTTCAAATAAAATGAATAAAATAAATTTTATTCAAAAACAATTTAAAATAAAAAATATTTAAAATAAAAATACAACATTTATTCGATTAATAAAAAAGTAGAACGTTTAAAAATATAAATTTATGTATTTTGATGATCACAAAGCATCTCAACCTTTTATAAGAAAAAAATATTTTTAGTTTTGAATTTAAAAAATGGTTTTTTATATTGGGTTATTTATTTTCAAAAGGAATAAGACAAAGACACCAGCTGCAGAGTGCAGCTAAACAAGCTGCGTGAGCATCACGTAAAAATGACTGAACGACCATCTGATAGCGCCAGGATTCTCTCTCAAAACTGCAAACGCGGCTTTCTCAGATGGCCCAAAACGGCTTTTTTACGTGAGTTCTCAAATTTTACCGTGCAGATCTCCTGAAAAAAAGCACATCCAGTCTAGCTGCAATAAGGTAAAAACTTTTCATTAAAAATCTCAATATGATCCTTGAATCATATATAGACAACAGCATCATATAGTAGCATGCACACGACTCACGCAGTAGTGAGGAAACTAAGGCTCTTGATTACTCTTCAATCACCAACACCAAAACATCATCGCTGAAAGCCAATGACCTCAGTTATCTAGACAGCCTGGATTCCCATGAAATAAATACCTACAGACTGTTGAATCAGCGGCCACCTCTGACTAAACTACAACCCGTCGGCCAGCACGTGTTAAGGCTCATCAGCAGTTATACCCTGGCATCAATGAAAATTTGGTGTGAACGACCCAAATTTTACTTCTATAATTAATTTTTAAAATAAATTCATTCATTTTTATTTTATTTCTGTTTGACTTTCACGATACACACTAACGTATCCTTTGATTTCATTTTTTATGCAGCTTGTATTTTACCCTCAAATTTTATTTACCTTTTCTTTAAACTAACTTTCTTCAGATCAGGTTAAATTTTAATAATTTTTAAATTACTTATTTTTTTATAGCGATTAATTATATATTTAAAATCTGTAAACAAGAACTGATAGTATTTGAATTTATAGGTTATATCCTGACAACATTCTACCACTGCTCTGGATTGGTTGGACTTCATACCCTTTTATCATTAAACCCTTGGACTTCAGGACTTCTCATAAAAAAACTTTGGACTTTCTTCAGCATTTTTGAAGTCCAACAACTTAGTAGACCATGCAACCTTCAACTAGTTCTTTAATTACCTGATCCATCAGATTCTTGGTGACTAAGCGAGCAACCTATCTGATAATATGAATTACTCGAGTGGGTTCCAGACTTTTGTTGGACGTTCTTTGATAATCATCCAGTATCGTATTACATTTTTAGCTCTTTCTTTATAAAATCTGTATGGAATATATATTTCAGCCAAATTACTTAAACTAATTCAACATTTTTTTTATAAATTATTTAATTCTGATTTTTCAATTTCAGGTTGGTTTAAGAGAAAACTGAACTTACTCTAACCTATCACTAACACTTTTTTTTCAACATTATCTCAATTTTTTTTTAAATAAAATCTCAATAGCAGATTATAGTTGAATTCAGCAAATATCAATAACCTTTCTAGTATATATTTTCCACATTTTAATCTCAAAACCGGATCTTGGCCACCTGTTTTTTTTTCTGTCACTGGTACAAAGACACGTGTTTTTGTAAGAATAAGATTATTTTTTGCGATATATATTAAATTAAATTACGGATTCATTAATTTTTAATTATCAGTGTAAGTCTTAAAACAAAAGAGGAACCACCGGATAATTTACAGCATATGTTTAAAAAAGGGCTACTAAACTGAACATTTTTTTTTAACTTAAAAGTTGCTTATTTACAAGCAGTTCGATTTATAAAATTAGATGTGAATTAAAAAAATGCTTGTATCATCTTTTTTTAGTTTCTTCATTCTTTCAGGGGCGGTTAATAAATATAAACTGGAAAAAATTATGAATGTTATAGAATGAAATTTACAGAAACATAGAAAATTTTAAGTCTTATTTTCGAAATTATCATTATTATGACAAATATTTTACTGGACTTCATACTAAAAAAGAAAAATATTTAAAACTAAATAATTTGAAAAAATAAAACTTTTCTCCATTAACTTTTTAAATTAATTTAATGATTTTACGCACTGTTTTGACGTAAAAGTATCAATTGAGCCGTTCGTTCGAAGAACCCCTAAGTCGACTTAGGGGATTTTTCCAGAGATCGCTTCAATGAGTTCAGAATATATCTAAAAGTGCACTCACCAAATTTTATGAAAAAATATTGAAAATTAAGATTATGGTGAATATTTGAATAGAGCGGCCCACGTTTAAACTAATGGACTTTCAAAACTTTGAACCGTGTTTTTTCAAAATCTTATTTTTACACTTAGGGAGTTCTTCGAGCGAACGGCTCGTTTAATTTAAATGTTACAATTTTTGCAACTTATTAAATTAAAAAAATTGTCAAAAGAAAGGTGTTTTATTATAACCAAATTATGAATCTCTGTTCTTCATAAATATATTCATAAAGAACCATTTTGCTTTATAAAATTTAAATTTTTATTAGTAAATTACATTATCAAAAATAATTTTATTTCAACATCATAGAAAATTTTATGGTCATACTATATTTTATTAAAAAAAGAAAATAATATAATGATTTTATATTCCGAAATTTATCTAGGACCATTGGCAATATTTTGTTCATTTTTTTTTTGTAATTTTATATAACTTTCTTTCTAAAACTAATATTATCATAATTTTTTTTTTTAACTATCTCGAATTATTTAATCTTTATAAATCTTGAAATTTTTTTGTTCATGATCATCTGGGAGTTTTTTGATAAAAGGACATGATCCTTTTTTTTGCTTTTTATAATATATCATTATTTGATCCTATCTTTTCTTTTTGAGCGAAACTTGTTTTGACTTGGTAAGATTAATTTTTTGTTTTTGTTTAGATTATTTCTATGAAATCGACTGAAAAAACTTTTTTTTTATCTATCCGAAAACGTGCAGAGATTTTATAAACCGTTCTACTTTCATCAATTTCATTAAGAACTATAATAGTCTTAATCATCTTAAATTTCGGACGTTCGATCGTGGTGTCGTGGTGGGGGGAGCCGTTTATAGGTTAGGCACGAGAACAGCTGACACGCGCTGCAACCGATTGACAAAATTATTTTATTTTCAACTTGTTGGAACCAGAAATTGAATAAACGAATCTTTCTGAAATTTTTACAGAATACTACTAAAAGCTTCTTGTTTCTAACAGTGTAAATGGAAAGTCCAGAAAACTTTTAAAAAAATTAAGAAAAATTAGAAAAAAATTTTCTGATTTTTTAATTGCAAAGGAAAGCAGAAGTTGTTTAAAAAACCCATAAGAAATTTTCCTAAAACATAGAAATTTGTTCCTTAAGGTTTAAGGAATAACATATCAAAATTTCAAGATGATTCACATCCTGGTTCAAAAACTACAGTGAAATGAAAACAGCATAGTTCTCCCATAAAAGCCTATGTTAAATCATCCGATTTGGAGCGGTTTTTGTTAGGTTTTTTTGAACTTTTTGAATTTGTAGGAGATTATCAAGAACATTTTTATAATTTAAAATTATCGAGGATTTTTTGAATTTTCTAAAACTGTTCAAAAATCTTCAGAACTGATCAGCGGCCTTATTATGTAAAACGATATCCGCTAAAAGCAGGTATATCGGGCGATATATGAGTACATATTGTGAAGGCAGCTTTAAGTTAGTCGAGACGGCTGATAGCTGCCAGATCGATGAAGAGGTTAGGCTTGCCAGATTTGGTTGATCTTGCGGCTAGCAGTCAACCCGACTACCTTAAAGCTGCATTCACAATTTGTACGCATACATTGCCCGATATACCTGCATATAGTGGATATCGTTTTACATAATAAGACCCCGGGACAATCTAAAAGGTTGCAGTACTGTTTGAAAAATTTCAAGATATGTCTGAGATAATGTGTTCATTAAGTATTTTTTGGTATGAATTTTTATTTTATCTAATTATTTATTTACTTGTCTTCAGGTTAAAACTCATGACAAGATGTCGGAGTGGTTCGACTTTGACATAGACAACACCATTATCACCCAAAATATAAAATCAATGAAAAAGAATAAAATTATAACAGCAGTTGTACACACATCAATAGCAGTCATTTAGCACAAATAATCTTCTGTCCAACAAATTCTTCACGTAGTGGTAAAAGTTTCTCAATTTATCTTTCGATGAGTAGCTAAGGATCTCGTACAGACCATCAGCGTCCAAGTATTTTTTTCTGGGGTTTTTATGCAGTCTACCAGTAAGTGGGAGTTTGACTCTGCACTGGTTTAATTGCATAGTTGGCAGTCTTTCGTTAGGTCGATCTTACATGCAAACCTTCCATGATGCAGAACTACATAAATGGATACGGAGAGCCGGAAATTTGCTAGGCTCCTTCGATGTGCTAAAGAAATGTTTAGCCCAAGATAAGGAGTTACGTAAAGGGAGTCGAAGTCTTTCAGATTCTTGTAAAGATGGCAGAAGTTCGATCGTTGGACTCTTTCGGCGTACTCAGAGAAACTAAGGCGAGTTATCACCCCGTTTAGCACTGGGAGTGCAAGTTTAATTGTCTCTGCGTCCTCACTGTGCCTCGGATAATCATGGTGTGTTCGATCCAAGGTTGTTAGAATTTTTTTTGGTATGTCCGTAACAGTTTGTGATTTTTTTTCTTTTGGAATTGGATCTATTTATTAGATAGATGGAAAATTAATTAAATCGAATCTTCACTTTTTCACTTATGAAAACGTTTATTTTAGTTCACAAACAAATATCTACTTTGATCATTCAACCCTTATGATACTTATGCGTCATTGCACGTTTCTGCAAACGAAGGTGTCTTAATTTTGAAGAGTTGTCAAAGACCTACTTTTGTTATTCAATTATGATTATATTTTTTGTTCCCTGCACATTTCTGCAAACGAATATATTGTCATTTTAAAGTCAGCATATAGTAGGATGTCAGTATCTTTAATATCAATATTTATTCTATTTATTAGATGGATGGAAAATCAATTAAATAGATTTTCTACTTTTTCATTTGTGAAAACAATTATTTTACTTCAGAAACAAATATCTACTTTGATCATTCAACTCTTATGGTACTTATTCGTTATTGCACGTTTCTGCAAACGAAGGCATTCTGATTTTGAAGAGTTATCAAAGACATACTTTTGTTACTCAATTATGATTATATTTTTCGTTCTCTGCAGGTTTCTGCAAACGAATATATCGTCATTTTGAAGTCAACATATAGAAGAATATCAGTATTTTTAATTTAAATAGTAATTTTTATTCAATTTATTAGATGGATGGAAAATTAATTAAATCGAATTTCCACTTTTTCACTTGTGAAAACGTTTATTTTAGTTCACAAACAAATATCTACTTTGATCATTCAACCCTTATGGTACATATTCGTTATTACAAGTTTCAGCAAACGAAGGTATCTTAATTTTGAAAAGTTAGCAAAGGCCTACTTTTGTTACTCAATTCTGATTATATTTTTCGTTCTCTGAACGTTTCTGCAAACAAATATATCGTCATTTCAAAGTCAGCATATAGAATATCAGTATTTTTAATTTCAATACTTATTCTATTAATAAGATAGATGGAAAATTAATTAAATATAATAAATATTGAACTAATAAATAGAATACATATTAAAATAAAAAATACTGACATTCTACTATAAGTTGACTTTAAAATGACGATATATTCGTTTGCAGAAACATGCAGATAACGAGAAATATAATCATAATTGAGTATCAAAAGTAGGTCTTTGATAGCTCTGCAAAATTAAGATATATTCGTTTGCAGAAACCTGCAAAGAACGAAAAATATAATCATAATTGAGTAACAAAAGTAGGTCTTTGATAACTCTTCAAAATTAAGATACCTTCGGTTGCAGAAACGTGCAATAACGAATAAGTACCATAAGGGTTGAAGGATCAAAGTTGATTTTTGCTTATGAACTAAAATAATTCTTTTCACAAGTGAAAACGTAGAAATTTAATTTGATTAATTTTCCATCCATCTAATAGATAGAATAAATATTGAAACTAAAAATACTGATATTCTACTATATGTTGACTTTAAAATGACGAATTGACTTTAAAATTTGGATACCTCTGTTTGCAGAAACGTGCAATCACGAATAAGTACCATAAGGGTTGAATGATCAAAGATTTTTTTTAAGAATCAATTTGCTATCAAGACTATCTACTACCGTAAATTACATTTGAAAATCATTCAGTATCATTCAAGATTTTTCATAATTATCAATAATTTTTTGAGATGATCAATGAAAGTTTTACACTTTGATACCCTTTTAGAGATTGTTTTGAACTTTTTCGATTTGTAGGAAATCATCAGGATCTTCTTTATATCATATAAAATTTTTGTAGGTGTTTCAATTGGCAAGAACTGTTCGAAATTCTTTAGATTTGATTAAAAGAAAAAGGTTTATATAGTTATAGCCAAATAAAAAAAAATTTCAAACGATTCCAGACGATGACAGACAATATAACAATTCCCGACAGTCTTGGACGGTTTCGAACTAATGGAGAACATTTCAAACAGACCCAGATGAATTAAAGAAGTTCATAAATTAATAAAGCTTTAAACGATTAAAGTTTATTGAAGTCAAAGAAAAACTCGAACAATTTTACTATATTACTCGACATTCTACTATATGTTGACTTTAAAATGACGATATATTCTTTTGCAGAAACCTGCAGAGAACGAAAAATATAATCATAATTGAGTAACAAAAGTATGTCTTTGATAACTCTTCAAAATCAGAATACCTTCGTTTGCAGAAGCGTGCAATAACGAATAAGTACCATAAGAGTTGAATGATCAAAGTAGATATTTGTTTCTGAAGTAAAATAATCGTTTTCACAAATGAAAAAGTAGAAAATCTTTTTAATTAATTTTCCATCCATCTAATAAATAGAATAAATATTGATATTAAAGATACTGACATCCTAATATATGCTGACTTTAAAATGACGATATATTCGTTTGCAGAAATGTGCAGGGAACAAAAAATATAATCATAATTGAATAACAAAAGTAGGTCTTTGACAACTCTTCAAAATTAAGACACCTTCGTTTGCAGAAACGTGCAATGACGCATAAGTATCATAAGGGTTGAATGATCAAAGTAGATATTTGTTTGTGAACTAAAATAAACGTTTTCATAAGTGAAAAAGTGAAGATTCGATTTAATTAATTTTCCATCTATCTAATAAATAGATCCAATTCCAAAAGAAAAAAAATCACAAACTGTTACGGACATACCAAAAAAAATTCTAACAACCTTGGATCGAACACACCATGATTATCCGAGGCACAGTGAGGACGCAGAGACAATTAAACTTGCACTCCCAGTGCTAAACGGGGTGATAACTCGCCTTAGTTTCTCTGAGTACGCCGAAAGAGTCCAACGATCGAACTTCTGCCATCTTTACAAGAATCTGAAAGACTTCGACTCCCTTTACGAAACTCCTTATCTTGGGCTAAACATTTCTTTAGCACATCGAAGGAGCCTAGTAAATTTCCGGCTCTCCGTATCCATTTATGTAGTTCTGCATCATGGAAGGTTTGCATGTAAGATCGACCTAACGAAAGACTGCTAACTATGCAATTAAACCAGTGCAGAGTCAAACTCCCACTTACTGGTAGACTGCCCAATGCATAAAAACCCCAGAAAAAAATACTTGGACGCTGATGGTCTGTACGAGATCCTTAGCTACTCATCGAAAGATAAATTGAGAAACTTTTACCACTACGTGAAGAATTTGTTGGACAGAAGATTATTTGTGCTAAATGACTGCTATTGATGTGTGTACAACTGCTGTTATAATTTTATTCTTTTTCATTGATTTTATATTTTGGGTGATAATGGTGTTGTCTATGTCAAAGTCGAACCACTCCGACATCTTGTCATGAGTTTTAACCTGAAGACAAGTAAATAAATAATTAGATAAAATAAAAATTAATACCAAAAAATACTTAATGAACACATTATCTCAGACATATCTTGAAATTTTTCAAACAGTACTGCAACCTTTTAGATTGTCCCGGGGTCTTATTATGTAAAACGATATCCACTATATGCAGGTATATCGGGCAATGTATGCGTACAAATTGTGAATGCAGCTTTAAGGTAGTCGGGTTGACTGCTAGCCGCAAGATCAACCAAATCTGGCAAGCCTAACCTCTTCATCGATCTGGCAGCTATCAGCCGTCTCGACTAACTTAAAGCTGCCTTCACAATATGTACTCATATATCGCCCGATATACCTGCTTTTAGCGGATATCGTTTTACATAATAAGGCCGCTGATCAGTTCTGAAGATTTTTGAACAGTTTTAGAAAATTCAAAAAATCCTCGATAATTTTAAATTATAAAAATGTTCTTGATAATCTCCTACAAATTCAAAAAGTTCAAAAAAACCTAACAAAAATCGCTCCAAATCGGATGATTTAACATAGGCTTTTATGGGAGAACTATGCTGTTTTCATTTCACTGTAGTTTTTGAACCAGGATGTGAATCATCTTGAAATTTTGATATGTTATTCCTTAAGCCTTAAGGAACAAATTTCTATGTTTTAGGAAAATTTCTTATGGGTTTTTTAAACAACTTCTGCTTTCCTTTGCAATTAAAAAATCAGAAAATTTTTTTCTAATTTTTCTTAATTTTTTTAAAAGTTTTCTGGACTTTCCATTTACACTGTTAGAAACAAGAAGCTTTTAGTAGTATTCTGTAAAAATTTCAGAAAGATTCGTTTATTCAATTTCTGGTTCCAACAAGTTGAAAATAAAATAATTTTGTCAATCGGTTGCAGCGCGTGTCAGCTGTTCTCGTGCCTAACCTATAGACGGCTCCCCCCACCACGACACCACGATCGAACGTCCGAAATTTAAGATGATTAAGACTATTATAGTTCTTAATGAAATTGATGAAAGTAGAACGGTTTATAAAATCTCTGCACGTTTTCGGATAGATAAAAAAAAAGTTTTTTCAGTCGATTTCATAGAAATAATCTAAACAAAAACAAAAAATTAATCTTACCAAGTCAAAACAAGTTTCGCTCAAAAAGAAAAGATAGGATCAAATAATGATATATTATAAAAAGCAAAAAAAAGGATCATGTCCTTTTATCAAAAAACTCCCAGATGATCATGAAAAAAAAATTTCAAGATTTATAAAGATTAAATAATTCGAGATAGTTAAAAAAAAAATTATGATAATATTAGTTTTAGAAAGAAAGTTATATAAAATTACAAAAAAAAAATGAACAAAATATTGCCAATGGTCCTAGATAAATTTCGGAATATAAAATCATTATATTATTTTCTTTTTTTAATAAAATATAGTATGACCATAAAATTTTCTATGATGTTGAAATAAAATTATTTTTGATAATGTAATTTACTAATAAAAATTTAAATTTTATAAAGCAAAATGGTTCTTTATGAATATATTTATGAAGAACAGAGATTCATAATTTGGTTATAATAAAACACCTTTCTTTTGACAATTTTTTTAATTTAATAAGTTGCAAAAATTGTAACATTTAAATTAAACGAGCCGTTCGCTCGAAGAACTCCCTAAGTGTAAAAATAAGATTTTGAAAAAACACGGTTCAAAGTTTTGAAAGTCCATTAGTTTAAACGTGGGCCGCTCTATTCAAATATTCACCATAATCTTAATTTTCAATATTTTTTCATAAAATTTGGTGAGTGCACTTTTAGATATATTCTGAACTCATTGAAGCGATCTCTGGAAAAATCCCCTAAGTCGACTTAGGGGTTCTTCGAACGAACGGCTCAATTGATACTTTTACGTCAAAACAGTGCGTAAAATCATTAAATTAATTTAAAAAGTTAATGGAGAAAAGTTTTATTTTTTCAAATTATTTAGTTTTAAATATTTTTCTTTTTTAGTATGAAGTCCAGTAAAATATTTGTCATAATAATGATAATTTCGAAAATAAGACTTAAAATTTTCTATGTTTCTGTAAATTTCATTCTATAACATTCATAATTTTTTCCAGCTTATATAATGAATCCGTAATTTAATTTAATATATATCGCAAAAAATAATCTTATTCTTACAAAAACACGTGTCTTTGTACCAGTGACAGAAAAAAAAACAGGTGGCTAAGATCTGGTTTTGAGATTAAAATATGGAAAATATATATTAGAAAGGTTATTGATATTTGCTGAATTCAACTATAATCTGCTATTGAGATTTTATTTAAAAAAAAATTGAGATAATGTTGAAAAAAAAGTGTTAGTGATAGGTTAGAGTAAGTTCAGTTTTCTCTTAAACCAACCTGAAATTGAAAAATCAGAATTAAATAATTTATAAAAAAAATGTTGAATTAGTTTAAGTAATTTGGATGAAATATATATTCCATACAGATTTTATAAAGAAAGAGCTAAAAATGTAATACGATACTGGATGATTATCAAAGAACGTCAAACAAAAGTCTGGAACCCACTCGAGTAATTCATATTATCAGATAGGTTGCTCGCTTAGTGGAGAATGGCGGAATATTGCGTCATTGTAGGTGAGGTCGAGGTCGCGGAACACTCGATCAAACCTTAATAGAAACTCGAAGAGCAAAGCATTGTTTCTCCTTGACTGTTGTTGCGAGACAGCTATCTGATTTTTCTACATATAAAAAAAAAATGTTTGTTACAATAGTGTAAAAAAAAATACATCAGTATATTATTTCAATATTTCATATAAAAAAAAAATAATAATAATAATAAATAATTAAAAAAAGAGTAGCTTATTGTAATTTATGAAATTTTAATTGTTAAAGGGCAAATTTGAGAAAAACAGAAGATACATATACAAACTCAGAGTGCAATGCCTGTATTTTTAAGCGGGAATAATTCATTAAATGCGGAATTGAATGATTATGAGTTTTATTTTAATCACTGCTTTTTTTAATTTTTTCATCTTCCATGTTGAATAATAACGACGTGCACTGTGACATACTGATAGAAAAGTTAGCAAATATTGGTGTATCGGTGAAAGTCCTCATTTTTGTGAGGTTTTCGATTTATTGCCGTTACGTGCATTCTGAAATTAACCTTGAAGTTCCCAGAATATGCTATAAAGGTGTACCACAAGGTGGTGTTCTAAGCACCTTATTTTACATAGTTTATGTGGCAACAATCTCAAAAAATCTCCCACCCGGTGTCATCGACTTGGATTACGCTGACGATAAGGTCATGTATTATTATTTATTATTATTATTAAATCACAGCATACGGGTGCTAAGCTTAGGGACACTTAGTTTTCACCATTGTATCCCTGTCCCCCTTGCTATACCTCTGGAGTGTTCGTGAGTCCTAACACCCTGCAATATGCAAGTATGTTGTCCACACTCGCTCCGTAAAAGCTCTCAGGATCCAGGATCCTGGTTCCCAACCATTTCAGGCGGTGGCCTGTCAGGTTAGGGCATTTGCATAGGAAGTGGCACGGGGTCTCTTCCTCTGATTCACACCATCTACACAGGTTACTATGCCCCTGCGTTTTATGTGTGTAGCACCGAAGATTGCAGTATCCGGTCATAATGCCCATGACCTCTCTAGCCCTTCGTTTGTCTAGCCTGGTGATCAGTTTGGCCCAACTGGTAATATAACTTCCCAGTAGTTCCTTGATCCACCTGTAGCTCTGGGATTCTTCCCAGAGTTCCCATCTTTGCCTCTCCGAGTTGTTCTCCAGGATACTGTAGCCTTCGGAGAACGGTACACCCACCCCATGCTCCGGCCGTGTATCTGTTGAGGCCCCTCTCCTCGCAAGCTCATCTGCCCTTTCGTTTCCCTTGAACCCGGAGTGTCCGGGTATCCAGGTAATAACTACTTGGTTAGATCTTGCCAGCGCGTTAAGGGTATTCTTAGTCTCCCTAACCAACCGTGAGGTTGTAACTGTGTTTTCCAAGGCCTCTATGGAGGCTTGGCTATCAGTGCAGATGCAGATGCGTCTCTTACTGACGTTCCCCAGAGAGAGGTTGTTAGCGCACGTATTTATCGCAGCCATCTCGGCCTGGAACACCGTGTTAAATTCCCTGAGCCCGTAGGATTCCCTAAGGCTAGGTCCGTAAATTCCATAATCAGTGCCTTCATTGGTCTTGGATCCGTCGGTAAACCAGATGTCTCCGTGCCCAAGCACTTGGTTGTTGCTCCATTCCTCCCTGTTTGGTATCCTCGTTTTGAAACGTTGCCCAAACAGTAGAGTCTTATCCATTCTGTCTTGGGTCGAGTTAAAGACCTCGCCTTTCAACATTTTCCCTCGGATGGTTGCATGCCCATCACTATTTCCAACCCACTCCCCGCTGCACTTCAGTCTGTAGGCTGTCCTGGCCGCAACCAGTTTGATGTACAGGTCTAGGCTTTGGATATCCAGCAACATCCTGATGGCGGCTGTGAGTGTGCTTCGTTTAAGCCCGTAAATTCCCCTCAAGACGACAGCCTGAACATGGTCCAGTACACGCCTCGAGGTCTTATTTTCGGTCACTTTCCACCATACCACCGCGGCATAGGTAAGCTTTGGTTTCAATATCGCCTCGTGTAACCACAAGGCGACCTGGGGCTCTAGCCCCCAGGAAGTCCCGATTGCTGACCTACACTGCATGAATATGTTTAGGACTTAGCTGCATTGAGTCTGCAGGTGTTGTCCCCACTTTAGTTTCTTATCTAGGAATACGCCCAGATATTTCACACCCTCCGCGTACGGTATTTGTTTCCCGTTGACGGAGACTTTCTTACTGACCTTACATTTGTATTTCCACGTGAACATGACTATCTCCGTCTTATCAGTGTTGACAGCCAGAGATTTAGCCTCGCACCATTCGCAGATCCTCTCCAACGCCCTCCGAATAAGATCGGGTAGGACTTCTTCGAACTTGCCCCGACAAGTATAGCGAAGTCATCTGCATAAGCGATGGTGAAGAATCCGAGTTCGTTTAGCAAGCGCAGTAGTTCGTCCGCGACCAGGATCCACAGGAGTGGTGAGAGGACCCCACCCTGCGGGCATCCCTCGCTGATGGTTCCCCTAACCGTCTTGCCATTCCACTCACTAAAGATTCACCTATCACTTAGCATTCCCCTGATCCATCTTCCGATGGTATAAGGTACACCATGCTTAGTCAAGGCTTTGTCTATAGTTACTCTGTTGGTGCTGTTAAAGGCACCCTCGATGTCAACGAAGGCCCCGATTACGATTTCCTTCGCATCAAAAGCCTCCTCAATATAATTGACCACTGAGTGCAGTGCAGATTCCGTGGATTTTCCACAGGTATATGCATGCTGCGCTCGGTGAAGGGGACTGTTTATCAGTATATTCTACCTGATATAGTTGTCCAGCAGTCTTTCCAAGGTCTTCATTAGGAAAGAGGTCAGACTGATGGGTCTGAAGTCCTTCACCAAGTTGTAGCTTCTCCTACCAGGTTTCGGTATAAATGAGACCCGCGTTTCCTTCCAGCAAGCTGGCACGTGCCCTGTGGCGATGCAGCCCCTCAGAATACCTAACAGTAGCCTAAGGGTCTTGTCACCTCCTTCCTGTAGCATCTTAGGAAAGATACCGTCAGGGCCCGCAGATTTATACGGTTCAAAGGAGTCAATCGCCCATTTAAGCTTTTCCATGGTCACGACTTTGGCAGCCGTGTCCCAATCTTTATCCTCCGTCCCCCTCCTTCCAGATATGGTGGGCGGGGTATCATTATCTACCCTGACGAAGTCGGGGTAGTTGCTGCTGAGGAGAAGTTCCAATGTGTCCTCCGATTCAGTGTAGGCGCCCGATCTGTCTCTCAGACATTGGAGACGGGCGCTATTATCTCTGGTCAGGATTCGAGCGAGCCTCGCAGTGGCTGCCAGGTTTTCTATGTCTATGCAGAATTCCCGCCATTTTTCTCTCTTTGCCTTCGCAATTTCCCTCTTGAAGGCCTTCCGCGTGTCTTTGTACGCTTTCCAGCCTTCAGTGGATTTCCTCTTCTTTGCCCTGTTAAACACCCGTCTAACTTCCACTCTTAGCTCTTCCAGTGTCTTATTCCACCAGGGAGTGCCATTGAGTGGTTTGCCAGGCTTTAGTGGGCAGTTGTTCTCGTAGGCCCTGATCATAGCCTTACAGACCTGGAAAAGGGTCCAGTCAAGCTCAAGATCATTGCCGTATCTCCCTTTGACCTGGGCCAAGGCTTCCTCCAGCTTCTTGCTGTATGCGCCCCAGTTGGTGTCTTTGGGTCGCCTCTTAGGCTCGATCTACTGGGGAGCTGACCCGGCCACTCTTATTCGCTTCTACAAGAGTTTCGTTCGACCTATCATTGATTATGGTCTTTTTGTTTATCTACCTTCACAAGAAGCTAGAATTATAAGATTAGAAAGGGTACAGTTTGCAACAATTAGGATGGCACTTGGCTTAAGAATAAGCCCACCTACGAATATATTGGCAGAATCTCGTTTAATAGCTGTACGGCTTCACGCTAGAGCTCTGGCCCAGAATTTCCTTTTGAGACTGTTTAGTAAAACTATATCGAATACGCTTAATGCTGTTAACCACCACCTTGAAAGCATAATATTGGATCGTAGGAAGAAAATAAACGTTTTAAGAGAAGCTATCAAAAGCGTCGTTGGACTTAGACATCAAATAAGTGTAGGACAACGTGATACTATCTACAATTATGACTATGAGGCTTTCAGCACATCAATACTAGTTGACATACAATCTGGCTTTCAGCTAAGTAACACAGAATACTCTGGTCTTCATTTTCATACTTTGTTTCACGATGAACAATCACTCAGATCCTTCACAGATGGAAGTAAGACGGATCATGGTCTCTCTGTTGGTACAGCCTGTACATGCCCTGAACTCAACTTGGTTCACACCGCTGCTGTCAACCACAAGGCCTCTATATACACGGCGGAATGCAAGGCTATTGCGGATGCCATGAGTATTGCATTGGATAACAAACACCGTATTGTCGACATCTTCACGGACTCCTTGAGTGCGGTACAAGCACTCAGTGGATATAGCATCGGTGATAGCACCAATCACTATCTTTGGGAGATACGTCAAAGAAACGTGCAGTTATATCAAGATAATGCTGGTACAAAAGTTATTATACACTGGATACCAGCGCATGTTGGTATCACGGGCAATGAATTCGCGGATACTACTGCTAAAGAAGTAACCTCCAGAGCACCAGACCTGCACACAATCCCTTACACAGACCTTAAGCAGTACGACAATCGATTGGTTTACCTCGACAATGAGAAACTACTTAGCGACAAAGGAACATACAAAGGTATAAAATATTTTGTAAGATTGTACAAGCCAACAGCTAAACCCTGGTTTATAGGACACATCCTCTCCAGAAGTGAGACAGTTTTTATATGCAGGTGCCGGAATAACCACATTGCTCTCAGGGAGTCCCTTTGTAAGATTAACCTATCTGACACGACAGCCTGCGAGTGTGGGCACGATCCACAGGACCTCAATCACGTCATTTGGCAATGCCCTCTGTACCAAGAACAGAGGTTGGACTTAGTAGCCACCCTCATCAAGAACAAGCTTTATCCTCCTTATGACATCAACTGTTTTTTATATGGACCAAACGTAGCAGTGATGAAATTAATCTACAGATTTGTGAAAAAGTGTGGAATTAAAATTTAAATTAATGTGACCCTCAAGTGAGGGTTCTATTTATGTATCTTTAATTATTTTTTTTTACTCTCTCTGTTTTTTTTTTTTTTTTTTTTTTTTTGAATAATTATTTATCTTTGTATTAGCTAATTGTCTGTAAAGGTTAATAAAGCTTAATAATAAAAAAAAAAAAAAAAAAATGTTGAATAATATACAAGATCGTCGAGCTGAGAAAACACAACGGCATTGCAATATTTGTCCTACCGTTTTCTAAAATCAAAAAAGTACCCTTTAGGGCAATGGAAATATGCATTGAAAAAAAAAAAAAAAAAATTATTTATCTGAATAAAATAAGTGTAGATAAACTCATTGTAAGAATAATTAATTTTGAAATTAACTTCTTATCGTTTAATAAAAAGAATGAAATAAAACAGAAAAATAATTTTACTCACTTTGAAAATTTTTTTTTTTATTTGTATCTACCATTTCAAGTCTTGACTAGTACCACTCAGCGAGCATATGATGAAAACAACGATTGTAACCTTAAAAGGCACTTTTTGAATATTGTAAAAACTTCTCCACCAATCAGCTCACGAATAAAATCTTACATTGAAAATCTCACCAAAATTGCGCTAGCTCTCTTTTATAGATGGAACAGCAATATTGTCGGAGTAGTGTCTTGCAGGTTCGATTATTGAAGACTTAAAGCCTCCACATGAATAAATGCCTTGAGCCGTAAGAGGTTTAAGGAAAGCTTAAAGCTGGCTTTAGGGTAGCTTAATGCTAACCTTTGTGCACCGGTCTTGATCAGCATATTTTTCCGCCGTGTATATAGAGGCCTTGTGGTTGACAGCAGCGGTGTGAACCAAGTTGAGTTCAGGGCATGTACAGGCTGTACCAACAGAGAGACCATGATCCGTCTTACTTCCATCTGTGAAGGATCTGAGTGATTGTTCATCGTGAAACAAAGTATGAAAAAGAAGACCAGAGTATTCTGTGTTACTTAGCTGAAAGCAAGATTGTATGTCAACTAGTATTGATGTGCTGAAAGCCTCATAGTCATAATTGTAGATAGTATCACGTTGTCCTACACTTATTTGATGTCTAAGTCCAACGACGCTTTTGATAGCTTCTCTTAAAACGTTTATTTTCTTCCTACGATCCAATATTATGCTTTCAAGGTGGTGGTTAACAGCATTAAGCGTATTCGATATAGTTTTACTAAACAGTCTCAAAAGGAAATTCTGGGCCAGAGCTCTAGCGTGAAGCCGTACAGCTATTAAACGAGATTCTGCCAACAATATATTCGTAGGTGGGCTTATTCTTAAGCCAAGTGCCATCCTAATTGTTGCAAACTGTACCCTTTCTAATCTTATAATTCTAGCTTCTTGCGTAGGTAGATAGACAAAAAGACCATAATCAATGATAGGTCGAACGAAACTCTTGTAGAAGCGAATAAGAGTGGCCGGGTCAGCTCCCCAGTAGACGCCTCTGAAGAATTTGACAATGTTCATTGCCTTATTGGTCTTCCTTAGAACGTGTGAGATGTGTCTGTTGAAAGTAAGCCGTTGATCGAAGTGAATACCTAGAAATTTGACAGAATCTATGGATACTATAGACTGGTCCTTAACTTTCACTGTTGTCGTACCAGGTTCAATACCTTGCCTGTTGAAGAGCACAAATTCCGTCTTGCTTGCAGATACTTCCAAACCTATCTGCAACAGATTATCACTGACCAAGGATACAGCTTCCTCGAGGATTGGTCTTGAATTTTCAAAATTTTCTGTGACTAGATACATGACCTTATCCCTCGCTGGGGGCCACAGGACCTTGCCGCGGTGCGAGGGCTGAGCCGTGGGCCCTCCCTGTCGGCCCTGCTGGGCGTCTAAGGGGGGGTGAATGAGTGAGGGTGAGTGGAGGATCCCTATAAACGGGCTCTCCCCTGAGTGGGATGGAAGATACGGCCCTTGGACTTCCGGCTTGGTCTGACTCGAGGGCTCACGGGGACTAAGAAGTGACCTACCCAATCTAAGGTGTGAGATTACCGTGCCGAGGGATGCGTGGCACAGGGGGAGCTGTGTCTTGAACGGTTCCTCCGGGACACCGGGCCGAATCCCGGAGTACCTGAGGCCTTACCCGTCATTGGCGGTCCATGGCGGGTGGACATTGTATATCCGCCCTACTCGTGGGATTAAGATAGAGACTACAGGGAAAAAACAAAACGAGTCGATGGATGCGGGCTCTGAACCGACCATCGACTCGGAGACTAACAACCTTGGGGGCTCTGACCCCAAGGTCACCGAAACCCACTCCGGGACGGTCAGTAGACCGAAATCATTGCATGGAGCGCAGCGAAGGAAAATCCTTCGGCAAAAGGCTAAGGAGGAGGGCAAACCACCTCCCAAGTTTCATAAGGGGACGAGGCAACGGAGGGGTCAGGAAGGGAAGCGGGCTAGTACTGCGTCCACTGACTCCGTCTTTGTATCGACACCCAGCATGGCTAAGAGGATGGCCTCCTTCAGCCTGGAAATACCCGAGAAGCAAGGGCTGCTGAAGCGACCTAAAGTGGACCGGAGATATGCTGCAGCTGCGTCTAACTCTCCCAGAGTGGCCCTCACTTGTGGGGACTACCTAGGAAGGGAGATGCCTGCCGATGTCTGCACGAAACTGCAGGAAGCAGTAGTCAGCAAGGTACTTGCTATCGAGGGGGAGGGGGCCTTTGTACCCCGGTTTCTGGACTCGTTCCCCAGAAAGGGCACGTTTGTCTTCGTCTGTGCAGACGAAGCCAGCAAGACCTGGCTGGAGAGCGAGGCCACGCTACTCGACCTAGAGCAACCAAACCTAAAGGCGAGGATAGTTTCACCAGAGGAGACTAAGATCACTAAGGTGATCACATGGCTCCCTCCGGGGGTTAAGACTGCCGAGGACCTCATCAAAGTGGTCCAAAGGCAGAACGAGTCGATCGACATAACTAGGTGGGCGATCCTGAGTAGGGCTCCTGATGGATGCCTAATTCTGGGTCTAGATGAACCATCGGTCGTGGTACTCCAGAGCCAAAACTTCCAGCTTTGGGCAGGGGTCGGCAAAGCAACCTTCAGGCTGCTAAACTGTCCCTCAAACAAGGTGGGAAGTAGCGGCTCTACGGGGAAAGCATAAATGGAGTAGCCCTCATGGCTACTTCAATACTGCGATTCTCCCAAATCAACTTGCACCATTGCAGAAGCGCCTCTGCTGTACTAGCAAGGCGCATGGCAATGGCGCATACACACATAGCCCTTATACAGGAACCCTGGTTGGACAGGGGCAAAGTGAAGGGCTTGAACAGCTGTGGGGAACTGCTCGTCGGCTCCAGCAATGGAGACGCCCGGGCTTGCATCTCCATGAAGGGTGTTAACGGTTTTTTGTTACAGGAGCTGAGTTCCCGGGACTGCACGACCGTAAGGATAGAGGTCGCGGATAAGGAGGGCCGAATCAGGAAGGCAGTCATCTCGTCCATTTACCTCCCCCACGACGAGGAAGCTCCCACAAGGAGCATGATGAAGGTGATCGAATACTGCAGCCGTAATAACCTTGATCTGATTATTAGTTGCAACGCCAACGCCCACCATGTGGCGTGGGGAAGCACTGATATTAATGATAGAGGGTCTGAATTGCTTGAATTCATCACGGGCACACAGATGGACATTGCCAACAGAGGGAACACGCCAACCTTCGTTACTGCCAACAGAAGCGAGGTCCTGGACCTCACGCTGGCTTCAATGAACATCAAGAACTGCATACATGGATGGAGGGTCGACAGCGAACCATCCATGTATGACCATAGGACAATAACTTTCGGGATCGAGATAACGAGACCGTGGATCGAGCCTAAGAGGCGACCCAAAGACACCAACTGGGGCGCATACAGCAAGAAGCTGGAGGAAGCCTTGGCCCAGGTCAAAGGGAGATACGGCAATGATCTTGAGCTTGACTGGACACTTTTCCAGGTCTGTAAGGCTATGATCAGGGCCTACGAGAACAACTGCCCACTAAAGCCTGGCAAACCACTCAATGGCACTCCCTGGTGGAATAAGACACTGGAAGAGCTAAGAGTGGAAGTTAGACGGGTGTTTAACAGAGCAAAGAAGAGGAAATCCACTGAAGGCTGGAAAGCGTACACAGACACGCGGAAGGCCTTCAAGAGGGAAATTGCGAAGGCAAAGAGAGAAAAATGGCGGGAATTCTGCATAGACATAGAAAACCTGGCAGCCACTGCGAGGCTCGCTCGAATCCTGACCAGAGATAATAGCGCCCGTCTCCAATGTCTGAGAGACAGATCGGGCGCCTACACTGAATCGGAGGACACATTGGAACTTCTCCTCAGCAGCAACTACCCCGACTTCGTCAGGGTAGATAATGATACCCCGCCCACCATATCTGGAAGGAGGGGGACGGAGGATAAAGATTGGGACACGGCTGCCAAAGTCGTGACCATGGAAAAGCTTAAATGGGCGATTGACTCCTTTGAACCGTATAAATCTGCGGGCCCTGACGGTATCTTTCCTAAGATGCTACAGGAAGGAGGTGACAAGACCCTTAGGCTACTGTTAGGTATTCTGAGGGGCTGCATCGCCACAGGGCACGTGCCAGCTTGCTGGAAGGAAACGCGGGTCTCATTTATACCGAAACCTGGTAGGAGAAGCTACAACTTGGTGAAGGACTTCAGACCCATCAGTCTGACCTCTTTCCTAATGAAGACCTTGGAAAGACTGCTGGACAACTATATCAGGTAGAATATACTGATAAACAGTCCCCTTCACCGAGCGCAGCATGCATATACCTGTGGAAAATCCACGGAATCTGCACTGCACTCAGTGGTCATTTACATTGAGGAGGCTTTTGATGCGAAGGAAATCGTAATCGGGGCCTTCGTTGACATCGAGGGTGCCTTTAACAGCACCAACAGAGTAACTATAGACAAAGCCTTGACTAAGCATGGTGTACCTTATACCATCAGAAGATGGATCAGGGGAATGCTTAGTGATAGGTGCATCTTTAGTGAGTGGAATGGCAAGACGGTTAGGGGAACCATCAGCGAGGGATGCCCGCAGGGTGGGGTCCTCTCGCCACTCCTGTGGATCCTGGTCGCGGACGAACTACTGCGCTTGCTAGACGAAGTCGGATTCTTCACCATCGCTTATGCAGATGACTTCGCTATACTTGTCAGGGGCAAGTTCGAAGAAGTCCTACCCGATCTTATTCGGAGGGCGTTGGAGAGGATCTGCGAATGGTGCGAGACTAAATCTCTGGCTGTCAACACTGATAAGACGGAGATAGTCACGTTTACGAGGAAATACAAATGTAAGGTCAGTAAGAAAGTCTCCGTCAACGGGAAACAAATACCGTACGCGGAGGGTGTGAAATATCTGGGCGTATTCCTAGATAAGAAACTAAAGTGGGGACAACACCTGCAGACTCAATGCAGCAAAGTCCTAAACATATTCATGCAGTGTAGGTCAGCAATCGGGACTTCCTGGGGGCTAGAGCCCCAGGTCGCCTTGTGGTTACACGAGGCGATTCTGAAACCGAAGCTTACCTATGCCGCGGTGGTATGGTGGAAAGTGACCGAAAATAAGACCTCGAGGCGTGTAATGGACCATGTTCAGGCTGTCGTCTTGAGGGGAATTTACGGGCTTCAACGAAGCACACCCACAGCCGCCATCAGGATGTTGCTGGATATCCAAAGCCTAGACCTGGACATCAAACTGGTTGCGGCCAGGACAGCCTACAGACTGAAGTCCAGCGGGGAGTGGGTTGGAAATAGTGATGGGCATGCAACCATCCGAGGGAAAATGTTGAAAGGCGAGGTCTTTAATTCGACCCAAGACAGAATGGATAAGACTCTACTGTTTGGGCAACGTTTCAAAACGAGGATACCAAACAGGGAGGAATGGAGCAACAACCAAGTGCTTGGGCACGGAGACATCTGGTTTACCGACGGATCCAAGACCAATGAAGGCACTGGTTATGGAATTTACGGACCTAGCCTTAGGGAATCCTACGGGCTCAGGGAATTTAACACGGTGTTCCAGGCCGAGATGGCTGCGATAAATACGTGCGCTAACAACCTCTCTCTGGGGAACGTCAGTAAGAGACGCATCTGCATCTGCACTGATAGCCAAGCCTCCATAGAGGCCTTGGAAAACACAGTTACAACCTCACGGTTGGTTAGGGAGACTAAGAATACCCTTAACGCGCTGGCAAGATCTAACCAAGTAGTTATTACCTGGATACCCGGACACTCCGGGTTCAAGGGAAACGAAAGGGCAGATGAGCTTGCGAGGAGAGGGGCCTCAACAGATACACGGCCGGAGCATGGGGTGGGTGTACCGTTCTCCGAAGGCTACAGTATCCTGGAGAACAACTCGGAGAGGCAAAGATGGGAACTCTGGGAAGAATCCCAGAGCTACAGGTGGATCAAGGAACTACTGGGAAGTTATATTACCAGTTGGGCCAAACTGATCACCAGGCTAGACAAACGAAGGGCTAGAGAGGTCATGGGCATTATGACCGGACACTGCAATCTTCGGTGCTACACACATAAAACGCAGGGGCATAGTAACCTGTGTAGATGGTGTGAATCAGAGGAAGAGACCCCGTGCCTTTTCCTATGCAAATGCCCTAACCTGACAGGCCACCGCCTGAAATGGTTGGGAACCGGGATCCTGGATCCTGAGAGCTTTTACGGAGCGAGTGTGGACAACATACTTGCATATTGCAGGGTGTTAGGACTCACGAACACTTCAGAGGTATAGCAAGGGGGACAGGGATACAATGGTGAAAACTAAGTGTCCCTAAGCTTAGCACCCGTATGCTGTGATTTAATAATAATAATAAATAATAATACATGACCTTATCGTCAGCGTAATCCAAGTCGATGACACCGGGTGGGAGATTTTTTGAGATTGTTTCCACATAAACTATGTAAAATAAGGTGCTTAGAACACCACCTTGTGGTACACCTTTATAGCATATTCTGGGAACTTCAAGGTTAATTTCAGAATGCACGTAACGGCAATAAATCAAAAACCTCACAAAAATGAGGACTTTCACCGATACACCAATATTTGCTAACTTTTCTATCAGTATGTCACAGTGCACGTCGTTATTATTCAACATGGAAGATGAAAAAATTAAAAAAAGCAGTGATTAAAATAAAACTCATAATCATTCAATTCCGCATTTAATGAATTATTCCCGCTTAAAAATACAGGCATTGCACTCTGAGTTTGTATATGTATCTTCTGTTTTTCTCAAATTTGCCCTTTAACAATTAAAATTTCATAAATTACAATAAGCTACTCTTTTTTTAATTATTTATTATTATTATTATTTTTTTTTTATATGAAATATTGAAATAATATACTGATGTATTTTTTTTTACACTATTGTAACAAACATTTTTTTTTTATATGTAGAAAAATCAGATAGCTGTCTCGCAACAACAGTCGAGGAGAAACAATGCTTTGCTCTTCGAGTTTCTATTAAGGTTTGATCGAGTGTTCCGCGACCGCGACCTCACCTACAATGACGCAATATTCCGCCATTCTCCTAATAATCAAGGACGATAAAAAGTGCAGTTTCCCTGCTATTTGTATTTTTTTTTTTTTGTTTCATTTGTATTTATTGTATTAATATAAAAAATATAATTATTTGTATTGAAAAAAAAGAAAAAATGTATTAAAACAAATATCTTAATATGGATTTTTTATATATTACATTATATATATTTTTTTATTTTCTTATATTTTTTTTTTTTTATATTTTGGGAAGAATAGTATAGAGTAAACACGTCTAAGGAGCGAAACTAAGGAATGTCAAAGAGTACGTTTCATTAGCAACTATTAAATAAATATAGTATTTATTTGGACATTTTCGACTATGGGGATTATGAGAGACAAGCTGGGCCAAGGAACATGCAGCTACTTCCCCGGTATGGCACCCGACCTCGCCCTGACCCTCCACGGACCTTAGAACAACTTTTGGACGAGCTAGATTAAAATTGTTATAAATTTGTAAATAAAATTACTCGTCTATATTAATAAGTTTTCAATTTTTTTTTTTTTTTTTTCCGTAAGGGAACGTTCATAAACCACGTGGTCATTTTTTCGAAGATTTTGAAGGGCCCTCCCTCCCATGAAGATCAGCGTAGTATTTTTATCAATTTTTCGACCCCCCCTCCCCTATAGTCACGTGGTTTTTATTACGATTTCAAATTTTAAATATGAATACTATTAGTTTTTTAAAGACATTATTTTTCAAGTTATAATTTAATGATTTAATACCAGGGGCGCAACAACTCCTTTCAGCTAGGGGGTGTCCTGAGGTCTACCCCCCCCCCCCCCCCAATAAAACTGACGTTGAGAAAAAAAAAAAACAATGAGTTCAATAAATAGACTGGTTAATTATCCCCCAAGCTCGAAACCCCCAAAACACTGGGCGTAGAGTTTAATGAATAATCTGATCAGCTATCCCCCAAGCCTTGAACCCCCGAAACCCTAGGCGTCGAGTTCAATAAATAAACTGATCAGTTATCCCCCAAGCTCTAAGCCCTCAAAACCCTGGGTGCCCGAGTTCAACAAAAAAACTTATCAGTTATCCCCCAAGTCTTGAACCCCCAAAACCCTGGAGGCTCGAGGTCAACGAAAAGACTGATCAGTTGGTAACCAGAGTTTTGGGAGGTTTAGAGTTTGGGGGATAACTGATCAGTCTTTTCGTTGACCTTGGCCGCCCAGGGTTTGGGGAGTTCAAGACGTGGGGGATAGCTGATCAGTTTATTTATTGAACTCAAGTTCAAAGAAAAAACTGATCAGTTATCTCTTAAGCTCTGAATCCCCTAAAACCCCATGAAAATCAATATTTAATCAATAAAATATCAATATCATTTCAAGTAAAAATCTTCGAAAAATATTATTTTTAACAAAATATCAATTGAAATTGGATCCAAGGCTCAAAATATGGTAAATTTTCCAAAAGAATCAAGAAAGAATCACAAAAGAATCAAAAGAATCATCAATGATTCTGGAGAGCATAGTCCCTCGCTGGAAACCCAAGTTCAATAAAAAAACTGATCAGCTATCTCCCAAGCTCTAAACCTCACGAAACTCTGGTTGCCGAGTGAAATAATTTTATAATTAAAGCGTACTTTATATTTGAATATCAAGTCCATAAAAAAGTGTTTTCTTTTGTTCCACAAAAAGGTTGTGGTGTACTTTAATATACATCACTTGGAAATATTACAAAATAATAAAAAGATAAAAAAATAAAAATAAAAATAAAAAATAACTAATAAAAAAACAAAAATTTTTAAACTTTTCTCGAAATGTGTCTGCTTCTTAGAAGCATTTAATTTATAGTTAAAAAAAAAATTTGTTGATAATGTTGCAAACGAAGAGTTCACCAATAAGTAAAAATTTATAGCGTTTCCCTAATCATCCACCCCATTTTGGAGTTCAAAATTTCAGACTTACAACTTCATGATATAATTGCACCAGTTCAACGTAGTTAGGTACCGTTACAAAATTATTTATTTCGTTAATTAAAATGCACTCATATTTTTGGAATAATTTAACTCGGGCGCCCAGGGTCTTGGGGGTTTAGAGCTTGGGAGATATCCGACCAGTTTTTTTGTTGAATTCGGGCGCCCAGGGTCTTGGGGGTTTAAAGCTTGGGGGAGAGCCGACTTTAACGTTTGACAGTAAAATATTTTGAATCAAAACATCGATTCATGCACTTTAAAAACCACGTGCTTTTCTGAATCAACAGCCCTACCCCCCACGTAACCTTTCGTAGCCTTTTAATCGCCCCCCTCCCCCCCTATTTGGGCCACGTGGTTTGTGAACGTTCCCTAAGTAAGTAAGCAAGTCCAGTCATAAACTGTGCAGCCGCGTTCTAAGTTCCTCCAAGCCTACGCCACTCTAGTCGTTTTCATTTTTGAGCAAGTTTGTTGACGATCTTATAGATGGTGACTTCAAAACAGACCAAACATCGGAAAACAGACCAAATAACGGAAAATATTTGGTATGCAAAACAGACAATATACATCATTATTTGTTATTTGGTCAGAATACAGCACGAATAAAGCACCGATAATTGGTTGGTGACCGAAAAATACAATATCCGATTCTTTCAAAAATATTTATACTTAAATTCAAATGTTTTTTTCCACATTCTAACCTCAAAATCTGACCTTCACCACTTGTTTTTGGCGTCTCATGCAGAAAAGAACATTTCAAATCGTACTATATGTAACCATCAGATAGTCCAAAGTACGCATCTTTCTCTCCGAGAAATTTTTCAATTTGGTTGTATGCAATTTTATTTTTATTTTTTATTTAGAGTAAATGATTTTGAAAAATATCGGCTATGATGTTTTTTTTTCGAATTGTTTTAGATCCATGACATGTTTCGAATATGCGCAGAATTCACTGCGATGGATGAACCTATAAAGTTTTGTGTATCTATTTTCATTCAAACAGTTTGTTGATAAAAAATAGTATATTATAGTATGGGTGCAGCATATAGCACTGGTGACGTGCTGCACCAGTGCTATATACTATTTTATTGTACGAGTAACCGAAAACACGCATCAAAGATTTGATTTTGAGGTTAGAGTGACCAGGAGTACTATAAAGAACATATATGGGGAATTCGCAAAAACTTTTAAACTCGGTAAAAATTCGTAAAAGTATAGTAAAAATTAGAGCACACTTTTGAAATTTTGACACCTATTAATTATTGTAATTTCTGACATGATCCAGTAAAAAAAAATGTATTTCTTAATTCGCAGGCAAAGTTATCGCAAAATGAAACTATCATGAACGTTCTGGCTTCGTGATCAAGAACTCTTTTTTTTAATTTCAATGATTTTTTTTCACATAACCTAAGGCTTTAAATAAAAAATATCTAAGGACACTTTTAATTTTGTTTTTCCTGAAAAATATGAAACCATTTTTGACAGTACAAAATTGTGAGATTTTTGAAATTGTTTAAATAATATTATTGTTTAAAAAAATTTTTCCCCATGTGTACCTTACTATTTTGATAAAAAACTATAATGAAATGTTTTTATCTTCTTTTTTCCCTCTGGATCGGTTGCCGTCATCATTTTTTGAATTTTTTTATGTATTGTTTATTGATAATTTCATTTTGCAATAACTTCGCCTGCGAACTTTGCAACAAACTTTCCTCGTGGATCAGCGTTAGAAATAACGATAAGGAAATGTGGTCAAAATTTCAGAGGTTTGCTTCAATAAGAACTATGTTTTTCTGAATACTTGTATATTTTAAAAGTTTTTGAGAATTCCCCATATACGCAAATATATTCAATTAAAAAAAAAAAAAAAAAAAAAAAAAAAAAATGAAAAATTGCTAATATTGTTCAAAAAATGATAAAAATTTTGTTACTTACCATACGATGATCTGAAAAAGAAAATCTTTTACATTAAGAATCATGTAAAAATAATAGTAAAGCTAGAATTAACAAGTTAGTATCTATTCTTATTAAGACCTAAAATAGGAATCCTAACTAAGGGAATAAGTTTAAGTCATATAAAACTCTTGAAGTCTTATATTACGTAAACGTAACAGTGTAAGAATATGTACTAACTGAGTATATATATTATACTGACAAGGAGAGGACCAGGCCTTTGGGTCCTGGATTTGGCTCAAACTTGGTATATGGGCTCCAAATATGCCAAAAAGAAATCTCCAATTGTCAGTTTCTCTGAATACGCCTTTTAAAGTCACTTTCCCTCTACACCCCATGCTAAAAAATCAGAATTTTATCAGCATTTTTCAATAAAAAGCTGTTTTTGGCTGATTTTCAAAAAAATATATTGCTCAGACCCTATTACACTTACAGAATTCCGGAACCTCGCATTTTTTTGTCTTTCCAAGTTTTTGGAAAAAATTATGTAAGATTTTTTTTTTATGTATTAGACCATGTAAAATTAAGATGTTTTTCGTCATTTTTTAATTTTAAATATCTCAATTTTACATGGTCTAATACATAAAAAAAAAATCTTAAATAATTTTTTCTTAAAAGTACTTGGAAAGACAAAAAAAATGCGAGGTTCCGGAATTCCGTAAGTTTAATAGGGTCTGAGCAATATTTTTTTGAAAATCAGGTCAAAAACAGCTTTTTATTGAAAAATGCTGATAAAATGCTGATTTTTTAGCATGGGGTGTGGAGGGACTATGACTTTAAAAGGCCCATTCAGAGAAACTGACAATTGGAGATTTATTTTTGGCATATTTTAAGTTCATATACCTTGTTTGAGCCAAATCCATGACCCATTGGCCTGGTCCTCTCCTTGTGAGTCAACTCGATAATATACATAATCTATATCTTCATAAGAAAATCTATTTCGTACCAAAGATCGATGCTCAATAGACTTTGATATATTTTTAATATTTTTACCTGTCGCAATTAATAAATCACGTACCTAAGCCTGTAATGTAAGAAATTTCTTAAATAAGAGGGATAAGTCAAGGGTGGCAAAGGTGCGTTTTACTATTTTTCTACACGCCAGCGCCAGTTGAGGGCTGAAAATACGTGGATCTCCTACTGTACAATTAAGTCCTGAATGATGTATGCACTTTTTTTACCAAGTTACTTTTTTACTTTTTATCACAAATTCTTACTTGATTTCCTTCGATAAAAGCACAAAGAAGAAGTAAGTTGACTTTCACGCAAAATCAACGAACTCACAGCCAGCTATCCCCCGAGCAAACACTGCAATACGTCTGCCGAAGCTGCGAAGTCGGGCCGAATTTGGCTTCCAAACTCGGCATGAATTCTGTCGGGGGCGCGGCTGGGGTTTCGGCCTGAGCGTGCACTACTGCATCTAGCCGAAGTTGCGGTATAAAGATGATTCCAACAAGAGGTTAGAAATCCAGTGTAGTCAGGGAGGACACATAGTGCTCCAGGAAATAGCTTCCCCAAGACGTTTTGACTTAAAGAGGGTGGACATCTGGAGCTCCTGGTAGTAAGTATCCCCGAAGATGATTTTTCCAGAAATTTTCGACTAAAGAAGGGTCAGGGTGGACACCTTGAGCACCTGGTGATAGTTACACCTTGGAGATGATTTCCTCGGGAAGTTTTGACTCCGGAAGGGTCAGGGTGGATACCTCGAGCACCTGGTGATAGTTACGCCTTGGAGATGATTTCCCCTATAAGTTTTGACTTCGGAAGGGTCAGGAAGGGCACCCAGTGAATTTGGTGATATTAAGCCTTGGAGATGATTTCCTCTGGAAGTTTTGACTCCGGAAGAGTCAGGATGGGCACCCAGTGCATTTGCTGATAGTTACGCCTTGGAGATGATTTTCCCTGGAAGTTTTGACCCCGGAAGAGTCAGGAAGGGTACCCAGTGCATTTGGAGTCAAAAATTCCAGGGGAAATCATCTCCAAGGCGTAACTATCACCAAGTGCACCAGATATCCACCATGACCCTTCCGGAGTCAAAACTTCCCGAGGAAATCATCTCCAAGGCGTAACTATCACCAGGTGCTCGAGGTATCCACCCTGACCCTTCTGGAGTCGAAACTTACTGGAAAAATCATCTTCGGGGATACTTACCACCAGGGGCTCCAGATGTCCACCCTCTTTAAGTCAAAACGTCTTGGGGAAGATATTTCCTGGAGCACTATGCACACTGTTCTGAGAAAAGGTACCAACTCTCAAAAATGTGCGATTGCACATAGTTGATCGATGAGTTACCACTTTGATCGATTTTTCTTCCTTAGGTCGAGAAGAATCGAGATCCGTTTCCCCCGTGTATCAGATGAACGATTGTAGGGTAGTTCCAGAGGATTTTAGGGGGCTGAAATGGTAAAAAACCGTAAATTCATGGTTTTACGATGATTTTCATGAATTATTAGATGGAAAAAATTATTATTTGTTACTTTTTTTTTTTTTTTTTAATTAATTGTTCTAGTGTAATTTTACATTATTTTCTAAAAACTACCCCTAAAAAGTGATTTTGTGGGTGGCAAAAGGGTTAATTTTATAACTAATCACTTGCAGTCATTAAAAATTTTTGAAAAATTAAGCCCCCTAAAACCCCGTGGAACTACCCTACAATCGTTAATCGGATACACGGGGGAAACGGATCTCGATTATTCTCGACCTAAGGAAGAAAAATAGACCAAAGTGGTAACTCATCGATCAACTATGTGCTATCGCACATTTTTGAGAGTTGGTACCTTTTCTCAAAACAGTGTGCTATGTGTCCACCCTAACTACACTGGATTTCTAACCTCTTGTAGGAATCATCTTTACACCGCAACTTCGGCTAGATGCAGTAGTGCGCGCTTGGGCCGAAACCCCAGCCGCGCCCCCAACCAAACTGCAGCCGAATTCGGCATCGCTTAGGACAGTTCGGATACGAACTCGGGCCAAGGTCGCGCTGCATTAAAATGTTTGCTCGGGCCGGCAGAAGGCCAGACCGACACAACCGAGGGCATATTAATTATAACTATGAATATCAAACTTAATTAAAAAGTAAAAAAAAGGTCAAAATCGTTCAAAAATGCGTGTGAAAATCGTAAAAAAACAGCTGTATCTTGGAAGTGGAAGATCGTACAGGGTTCTGGTTGGTCGCAAAATTTTTGTTTTTTCATAAAAAAAATTTAACAATTTTTTAATATGCACAAAAACTTAGCCTAGAAAAAGGTACGGTCGTTTGAAGATACCTGCAAATGAGCAAAAATAGCAATATCTGTGTAGGACTGTATTATCATAAAAATAACCAAACTATGTTGTCAAAATATTTTTACAAAAAAGAACTTATTTTGAACAAAATTTTGCCGCAGACTAGAGGTTTCTATCTCGTTTTGATCAAAAGTTAGAATTTTTCGAAAAATACCTTCAAATTGCTTAAAATGGCTTAAAAATAGGCCATTTTTCAATCTTTGAAAAAATCTAGCACCAAGCAGAAATAAGATAGAGACCTCTAGTTTGCGGCAAAAATCTTCTATAAAATAGTACTTTTGCCAAAAAAAATTGCAATAAAATCCGTAAACCTCATACGGGCTGATTTGCCGAAAAGTATTATTTTGACCCATATACATATCTATAGTAAAAGAGTTGATATATTCTAAGCCATATTAGATATGTTTATATACTATATGAATATGTGTATATAGTTTCTAAAAAGGCCGAGAATATAGCATCATTTCTACTATAGATATGTATATATTAGACATTAGATATATACTTAGATATGTATATATTAGACATTAGATATATACTTAGATATGTATATATCTAATAAGCAAGATTATGGTAGATGTTATTTTACCATTACAACATTTTAAGTTAGAAAATTTTTTTTAAATTTTTTCTTAATTATCAATTTTATTTTATAATATATAAATTTAATAAGATATGTAATTTTTATATTGTCAAAATTTCAAATTTCAAATAAAAATTTTCAATTAAAAAATAATAATGCCGCGCTTCTAACAGGCGTCCAAGACAACTTTTTTTTAGTATGTAAAGTGCAGTTTAGTGTAGTAAAACATATAGAGAAGCAGCAGTAGTAATGAGATTAATAGAACATTATACAAATATTTTTTAAATTTTCGACGAAGCTATAAATTATTCAAAAACAAAAAAATCAAGAGAATTTTTTTGTTTGTTTTTAATGTCCGAAAAAATTCCTGGTGGTTTAATTTTAAAAAAGTCTGGTCATCATTACCGATAAAGGACAATTTAAACAATTTCATTGCTTTATCAAAGAACACTATTTCCAAAAAGTATACCTTGACGACTTTCGTATAATTCTTTTGAACCTTAGGAAGCAACTGGAGAATACTGGATCACCGAGATCAGGCTATTTAGAGCAGGAGACGAGCTGAAATCACAGAGTCGAAAAGAACCACTGGGATTTCTGCAGGAAATATTTGCAACACATCCTCCAGAAATAACCGTTTGCTATGGTACAGCAAGAGTCATTCGCTGGACGAGAGAAACACCATAATGTATGAAGCTCATAACAGTGTGACCGGGTGACATAAAGGGATCACAAAATCATACAAGAGAGCGCATAAAAGTACGTGCGTAAGTGCGAAAAGTGCCAAACACAGAAAATCACTCGTATCAAGACTAGGAAACCTATGATCGTAACTGACACCCCTCTTGATGTCTAACAGCAGCTGGCATATCCTAGCGATGCAATTTTTATTAACTAAATATTGTATCGGAGTACCAGTTCCAGACATTAAGGCAAGGACAATAGAACACGATTTTGCGACGCACTGTGTATCCCTCTACGGCAGTCCTAAAACCATACTGTCCGACAAAGGAAAAAGTTTTCTAAGCAAAGTGTTCCGAGAGTTGGCACGTGTTTTCAGAATACATCACGTGACTACCCCAGGTTATCGGCCTGAAACGAACGGTTCCTTGGAAAGAAATCACATTGTACTGACTGAATATCTCAAAAATAACACTCCCAAGGTTTGAGGATTGGGATACCATGGTACCTCGTGCATTTTTCTCCTATAACCCATCGGTACATGAATCATTGAACTTCTCGCCCTACGAAATAGTTTTTGGCAAACCATCGAAATTACCCAGTTCAATTCCAAATGACGACACCCTTACACATATACTGATTACATGGTCGATTTGGTAACTCATTTGAGGGAAATACGCACCTTGGGAGCAAAAAATCTTAATGCAGCCAAAGTTCGCGAAAAATTTTATTATGATCAACACCTTCATAGGGATCAGTTTAAACCCAGGGACAAAGTGTTAACCCTCAGGTAACCAAAGAAATGAAAATTTGATAGACACTACATTGGCTCCTGTACTGCCCAAGAGCTATTAGAGAGAGGTGATGTAATTATGGCTGACAAATTAGAAGTTCGACATGTCAGGTATCCTAACAAGCTGAAGATCTTTCATGACTAATGAATAACATCTTTTTTAAGGATAGAGATGATGACCATCAGAGTACCCATCACTCTCACCATCTTTCATCTGGTGACTGGACAAGTCCTGATCGGATATGACTGCGCCAAAACATTTCCAGAATCTCTCTCATGAATGTGGGAGAATGTAACATCCCAAAGACCGATGTAAAAACGACCAATCAAACCATTTTGCTTTTGCAAACCAAAAGGTATGACCCAGTCAAGGTGGCTCAATGTAAAGTGCAAGTACATAGAGTCACCACCCAATGTGGTGTCTTAAGCCACAGCAGTATGGTGTCAGGGGGTATATTAGATTATCTCAAAGACGTCACTCATGAGTAATGTATTACTGTGCAGTCTACTGGCACAACTAAAGTTGGTTATGACACCGTTATTGCTGGAATCCAGAAGAATGGTACTGTTTTTAAGTCCGTGATACTCACAGGAAAATTATACGACAACAAGTGTGACGGAGTGGAATACAACGAATATCATACATTATATTCCAATGTGGTTGTGCAGGCCTCTATAACCATCACATTGCCAGATTATACCGCCAAAACAGATCAACACCGAGATCTCATCTGGTTGAATTCAGGAATCTAATGTAAATTTAGCAAAGGGAGTTGTATTGATAACTGAAGAGGGCACACCTTTTGGAAAAAGACAGGAGTCGATGACTGCCGCTTGGGCTCATACGAAATCTTATATAGGGGAGAAGCAACCAAATAAAAACCAAGAAAAAACCCCAAGGAAACTCTCTATACGGTAGCCACCGCAGACAGTACGTCTTCTATCCTAACTGAAGGACTGTCAAACGTATGCGAACACTCCCTAATGAGAACGGAACATCATTGGTTATTCATCATGGAAACCAATCAGTATGAGCCATACGAAGAAGTAAGCAGACAACCCTTGACAAAGAACTTAGCCATATCAATTTACGTCAATGCCAAAGTGGTCTACGTGGAACGACACTTAAGACACCAGTTGGAGTCTCTATACCATGGCGTGTGAACTCGAGCAGAGGATATACGAGAGTGTAATGTCACTTTTCCGTACCGGAATTTACACAGAGAAAGAATTAAAAAATCTAGAAGAAAGAATATTATTTACCATGGAACAACCAGTGGTACTAAGCGATTTGGCTCATTCTGCAACTGGCAGAATTGTTTCGAAAGACAAATTAACAATGGAAAATTTCTTTGATCAAGAAACAATAGACCACCTCGTAGAGTCCTATTGGACACTAGCTTGGAGCAAGTTCTCTGTATTTGGAACAACCATGGCAGGACTGTTGGAAATAGTAGTCGCCATCGGAATAATGAAAAAAGTAATTGATACGATCTTACACGCATGCTTATTTAAAAGAACGTTCGGATGGTCATTCAGACTGCTGGGAGCAATACTAGCTTCAATCACAATTTTTACTCTGCCAAGAAGAAGAAGAAAAACGAACAAACTCTGAGCCACGGGAATCAGTTCCCTTAAACATAGCGGAAAAATCAATCTCAATACAGAAGACAGCACCTGTAAAACACAGAACATCCAATACCATACCTTCATCAAGTTTTCCTTTTTCAACCCATATTCATCCCTTCTACGTACTCATCCATAAGTGATTGATTTTGTGCCGACAAAACTACTAAACTCTAATCACCTAAGATATAAGAGAAAATTTAAAATATTGTAAGCAATCTCAATGATGGACCTACTACATTAAAGTTAAAAAAAAAAAAAATAAATGAATAAATAAATAAAGTAAAATAAAAAAAAAATATAAAAAAACAAATTAAAAAAATAATAATAAAAAAAAATTAAAAAAATTAATAAAAAAAAATATGGTGAAGGGAATTACTACTAGTTTATGCATGTATTCAATGATTTAGTTACATATTAAGCATATAATTCGTCTAAAATGGAATTTGGAACAATAATTAAGCATGAAAATCCATTAATGATGAGATAATGACATTCTAGCTAAATTTGAAGTGCCTATTATGATAAGAATAAATCATTTCATTCGTTAGAACAAAAAAATTTATAACGATCCATTCAAATAATGGACACACCTTATCATGAAATGTTTTTTTTTTATCATTTCAGAATTATCTTCATAATGAAGCCCACTTACAATCGCAACCAACACAGCAACAACCTGACGACCATGATAAAGAAAAAAAAAAACTAAAGGAACCTTCTTCAGAATAGGTTTATTATTCATGAATGAATGTGAAACCAAAGGAGAACCGTTCTCTCCTCTCAGCATTAAAGCCTTTTTGAAGAAAAATCATGTACACCTCATCACCTGATGGGAAAAGGCGTACAGGAAATTCTCAATTGAAGACTCTTCAATGGCGCGAGGGAATTAGAAACCCCTCTCTCCCAAACTAATAAATCAATCTAATTTTGCAGAAACCATAAAAGCAGCTCAAAGTACGAGGGATTAGAGTAATGAGTTATTGAAGAGTAACAAATTACTGCAAGATGAATTAAGTTGAGCCAACCTTGATACGAGAAAGAAAAGGGATCAACTCGAAAAAGACTATGAAGACCCTAAGATAGTACAAGAAAAGAAAGATCAACGGCAAGCAGACGAAATTCTTGCTGAAGTCCAACTCCAAGAACAGCTACTAGAAAGTAAGAAAATCAGAAAGGAATTAGACGATACGCTGGACTCAATAGCCAGGAAAAGAGAAAATTGCAAAATAACGAAAAGGCTTTAAAGGAAGAAGAGAAAAGGAAATCACGGTTGAAACATATACAAACCATAAACCACAAACTGGCTAAAAGATTAGAAAAAGAGGAAAAAGAACTAAAGGAGAAGGAATTAAATCTGCAAAACGAAAGAGAAAAACTCCAGGAACTAAAACAGGGAGAATGGAACCTGGAAGGGAAGAAGGAAATTCTTTAACAACAAGAGGCAGAAAGACAACGAAAGCGAATTAAATAATCTGGAAAACGACTTAGACGAAAAGATACAAAAAGCTAAGTCACTACTCTTTGAAGAGGAGAAAAGATTGTCAACGCTGACCATTAATGTTGAAAATAACCAAAGCTACATCATGATCAGCACATAGGTCGATAAGCTTTTAGAAAGCTTAAATTTCTTCAAAGTGGTTCCCCTCCTAATGCATCTGGTTGAGATGAGTCCCAAAAACGACGATCTCAAATCCGAACTGAAAAACATTGAAAATGTATGCGAGATGGTAACCGTCCTCCAAGACCCAGATCGCTCAAGAAAGATGAAACGGCTAGGGATTACAAGCATTCTCGGCTTGTTCTCCAACTACCATGGAATCCAACAACACTTTAAGATCGCCAGGCTGAAACTAGAATTTTCGGTTGGGAACGAGGCCAAATTCGAGGCAGCCGTAAAAGATATAAGGGACTCAAAATTCGATAATCACTGAGAGTTCTTTGAAACACTAGCATCTATGACTCATTCAAAACATGAGATCATGAAAGAATTTCATAATCTAGTTCTATGCTTAAACGTGTGCAAAGAAACGACCAAAAACAAGGAAATCCTCAATAACGCGATAAATATACTGGATTCATATAAGAAAAAATAGAGGCCTACATAAATTGTCCTTACGACTCACCACAAGGCAGCTGGAATCCGATTGAATATTTTAACCTCAAAAACCTTAGCAAATCTGAGGCCTCAAAAATTTTAAGGAAAACCAGCATGACCTTTCACGAGGCCACAGCTCGTAGAGGTTATAACGAGGCCGCAACTGAACTGTGCAACGCAATGGGCAAGCTGGTAAATTTGGTAAGGCACTTCGTCAATCAAGAGCTGGACGAAAACTTCAACCTTCAAACAACCCCCATTGAACATACAGAGTATTTAACCAACTTTGAAAAGGCTGCAAAATCCATCATCAAAGCGGAATTCAAAACCTTTTGGGAACTGCTGAACGGTCTGATCGAATCGAAATTCGTAGACCATTTTGATATAAATAGTTTACTGTCTAGAGCCGCAGAAAAATCGCAGAACTTATTCAAAGAAATAGAATTTACTTAATCTATAATGGATATTTGCCAAGATAGAAACCAATTAAATGAAATCCATGAGAAATCTGCAGAAGCTATAAAACGCGTGAAAAGCAGGATCATAGAAACCAAGCAAACACAAAAACTTTCCAGCCAAATCAATCAAAACTTGATTAGATTTTTGTGCCTCAAGACCCTATTTAACGTGAACCGAAGTCTGGAAATCAACGAAAACCTATTATGGAAACTCCAGAACATCCAAACTACGGAGAAAAAAAAAGACAAATTCATCACTGATTCTATAGATATTTTAATGATCATAAAGAATTACTTTGTAACGAAGTATCCTTCGTTACTTATTCGACTCTTTCTAAAGGGCATTTTAAAAAGTTGGTTAAGAATGTTTATTAATAAAATAAATTAATATTTCATGTACGCGGGGTTAATCAAGTGATAAGAAAAGAAAAATGACAAGACAGAGACGTGAGCCAGAACAGCACAACAACAGCAGCACTAGCAGTTACAGTCGCCGCAGCGCTGGTCCAGCCGAACGAAAAACAAGGAGTAGAAGAAGAGTGAGAGAGAGGACCGAGGGAGCAAGGCGAATGAGAGCGAGAGAGAGGAAGCGCACGCGCCAGTCAGCCGTTCGAGAGAGAAAAGAAGATCGTCTTGCCGGCAACCAAGTGAACGCTGCCGCTACCGCCGCTTCTAGGAGACTACTTAGTTGACGCGTGCTGCACTAATTAGACGTATCGGTCATTACCAAAAAGTTTGGAAGTTTTGCTTGATTCTTGAGTTTTCAACGGCTGGATTGCTTTGGATTTCTTGACGCTTCGAAGATCATCGACAGGAGTTCTCATGAATTTTCATCAGCTGCTGGACGAGTTCGAGCCTGCATCAAAACCAGGAACCCTGCAGTCAAGAATCACCGGAGAGCCGACCGAGGAACAACGAGAAAATCAAAATAATAAAGGTAATGAGAGGTTACAGTGACGAGTGACAGTGCCGTGAAAGAAAATTATAAAAACTAAGGTTTTCCCTTGCAGTGCCTCCTTTGAGATTTTGAATTTAGTGTGATAATAAAAAAAAAAGAGAATTTTAAAAAATTAATGTAACTTAGGCTAATTTGAAGAATAATAAATTTATAATTTTGATATTAAAAAAAAGTGAATTATTTATTTTTAAAAATTGCCCTATTACAACTTATTGACCATTAAAAGTTCCGAATACTAATGAGCAGGTTAAATATGAGGAAAAGAGAGCTTTCTTCTAGAAAGTGCCATCCTACGATAGCTTTCCTTCTTAGAGGGGAAGCATGTGACGACCCGACATTGTCCCTTGTTTTACTTTTTTTTTACTTCCACTCTCTTCTCCTTTTATTTAGTTAAATTCATAACATAGTTTTTATTATTTTTCTTGTAAATTGGGAGTCCAAAGTACATCTTTTTTTTTATCTACAATGATAAATTAGCCCTACTCTCGGAGAGATTTTGAACTTGGAATAACAAAATTTCTAAGTTTAAGACTTTTACGAGAGCAAAGCTATAAAAATAGAGAAAATTCTGGATAAACGAACAATAGATTTTGTCTTAGCTCACTAACAGAATTTTCTACAAGGGCGCGTTACTTAGTTTTATGACCCGCTTTCTAAATTCCAAGAGACCTTTGGCACCCCAAGCCATCGGACGATATCAATCTGCCTAGGAACGCCGGTCCAGTTCAAGGACAGGTAGCCACCCAAGGAAACTGTAAACAGAGAGAGAGAGAGACTAAGAGAAAATACCTGAGGAAAACTCGAGTTTCGATTGGTCCCACGAAAAGGACGCGCTGGGCTGCAGCCGAGACGCTGCCCTCGATATAAGCAGGGTCCAGAGCCTCAAACAGTAACACTCCATACCTCGGTCTCGGCTGTTCCAGTGCGTGTTCCCGAGGGCTTCACTCACAAGTTTTAAATTATAGTCATTTTCATTTAATTTGATATTTTTTTTGTTCAAATATTTTATATGACGAGGTCTTCCCTCTGAATAAAATATTTAGTTTAGTTTAAAATCAAAAAGTATAAAGTGCGCTGGAGGTTTCTCCTTTGGTACGACGCATCAAAATAACTCATCTCCTTAGGGCAAGTGTTTTGTGATATCTCTCTCTCTCTCTCTCTTTCTCTCTGACAAGAATTTTATAAGTAACAGTAAGTTGTATTTGTTTGAATTATTTTTTGTTTTCTTATAATAGACTTATTTTCTACCTAATAAATCTACTCTTTTTTCTTTAATTATTTTCGCTTCACTGAACATTCTCCCCCATGAAAGTAAGAGTCATTTTCCTTTCCGCTAATAATTAGATTAAACTAAGAAATTAGTTTAGGTATAAAGAAACCGACATTATAGGGTAGCGGAGAATTCATGCCTCGGTTGATCAACAAAGTAATGCAACATTGTGTATGATCAGTAATTGGATGGGTGACTGACGGCGCACAATGTCTGCCACTTCGGGGATTGATTAGGTGGTTTTTTCCGATTCAACATGATGAACGGGTGGTGTGAAATTATGCCTACGAAATGTGACATTAATATCTAATCAGAACCGCTCAATACACCGGTCAGTCTCGGGTGACGTTTTACTTCTGAAAATTTCTCTCAGAGGAGTTTCCCGAACTCACAGGCAGTACCCTGGGAAGATGCGAGAATGGGCTTGGTAGGTAAAAGAGAATTTGTGAGGAAGAATTATGGTAGGATAGTGAGGAGGAGAGATATAAGTGAGGATAGGCATAAGCCCCCACACATATGTGGTGAAGGTGCCCCCGCTGGGGGGGGCCTAATCTAGGCTCGAGAGGGTAATTGAAAAACAAAGGTATTAAGAATAATTCTAAAACTTACTACATCATTCATTAAGATTAAATAATTTAATAAAGTCTTATCCATTATCCAATGGATTCAGTTTCAGGCAAACTCTGAATATACAGACTAATTCCTAGTAGTCCGTATACTCCTTGAAGTGGAGTATATCAAAATTTATTTAGTTTTGTTTGTTTATATAAATTTAAATTTTTATGTTTTAAATGAATATTTAAATATTAATTCCCTTTACCAGTGGAATTAATTTAAATCTATCAAATTATCAGTAAGAGATGTAAATCCACTTTCTTTAGTGGATTAATTTATGCAAACATAACGTTGGCCATTATACAGTGGCCAAATATTTTTATTTTCCTCATAGTGGAATATATGTGAGCATAATAAGTCTCATAATACATTTTGATATTTTAATGTTCTGTACTTACATTTTCTTCAGCAAATATTCAAACTACATCTACTCTTGCACACACACACGCGCGTTCGCGCACGCACATACACACACATGCATACACTATTTTATTTACCTTATATTATTTTCTCCCTATATTATATTTCCGTTTTTTATTCTGATCCCCCAAATTGGATCCCCTAAATTGGATCTTCGAAAATCTGAAATTCTTAAAAACACGGTCAAAACACAGTTAAATATCGCACTTTTTTGATCCCCCAAATTGGATCTTCGTCGAAATATTGGATCTCCTAAGTTGGATCCCCCTTTTCAAATTTTTTTACTAAAATATTGTATTTTTTACTGTCAAAGAAATAAATAATTAATTTTAGTAATTTATAAATAATAATGAATTTCTTCTTCGTTGTGTTGGTTTCTCGTGATTATGAAAATATAAATTAAAATCCAATTGTTGGTTGATCTTAAATCGGTATATAAATATATATAAATAATTATTGGATTTTAATTTATATTTTAATAATGAATTTCATTTAAAAATTTTTTGTTCAAGTTTTAATTTGAAACAAACTTTTTTAAACCTATACCTAACTTTATACCAATGTTTACTTTTTGATAAAAAACATTTACTTAGGAATAAAAATTTGTGCGGTACGAGAAATTTTTACGGGTTACCAAGGGACACTTAAGTGGGCAGATGTGCGCAATCCCAAGCCAGCTGGTTAGATAATCGAGATACGTTAGTTTAGTGAGAGCTAATAATTTAAGTCGTGTAAATAATTATAATAATATAGGGAGATATAGGGAGATATTATAATCTGGTTTTTTTTTATGATTCTCTAAATTGAGTCCTCAAAATTGAAAATCAATAAAAACACAATCAAAAGACACGTAAAAAAGATACTTATGAGTCCTCAAAGTTGAGTCTACGACAGGAAAGTTGCTTCCTCAAAATTGTGTCCTCTTTTTCTCAAAACGGTGTTTTTTAGATTCTCATGTAATATTTTCTATAGAAGCAACTTGGTGTATAAAAAGATTTGAATTGTGTAAATGTAGTCATTCAGTACAACGTTTAGCAATTCATACAGAAAATCAACAAAACATAATATATAAAGAAAATGAAGAAGAAAAAAGTTAAAAAATTGGAAAACAACTTTAGCAGCTTGGTTTGAAGGGGAGATGAGGTGGGAAGGGTTTTGTTATTGCACTTAAAAATATTAATGGAGCTTTTTCAAAATTTAAAGTACTTCAACAAAACTTTAAAGTTAGTGACTGAGTTGATGAATAAGATGAGTAAGATTTGTTCGTAGATTGGGTGAGATAAGTTTGGGGGATAAAATACGGTATTTGAAGTAAATTAAAATAGTGAGGTCAGTTATGCGGCTAAGATTGAATTAGGTCAGGTAGTTGAAGATAAAAAAGTAAGTATAATTGATAGGGTTCTTAATATGGGTGAGAATAGTAAATCGGGTTAGATAAGGCGAGTGTGTGCGGAAGGTAGGGTTTAGGTAAGGTGGTTGTGGGCTGGTAGATCAGATATTAAAATTATAACTTTGGCTCAAATTAGAATTTTCATATAAAATCATATACATATTAAAAAGGTCTTGAGCTCAGCTTTCTAATTATGTCATTTTATGTCATTGAAATTTTTATTAAATACTTTTTGTTGTCATGAGAGGGTGCTGAATAAAGCCGTTTATCATTTTAAATCCAACTCTAACCCTACAAAATCATAAATCAGCTTAAACGCAATTTCGCGAGCTGTTACTGTGCAGGAAGTAAGTTCATCTCATGAAAAATTGGTAAAAAAATTTTGTAGATTATTTTCCCTGGCTAAATTTCAACCAATACGGACGCCGCATTTGACATTTGGTGGAGGGGTAAAATTATTTCGATAATTTGTCGGTTATTTCCAATTCGAACGTTTTGAGTCGCATAGCAACTTGAATTGTTAGACTTACTCGAATCAGCTTTTGGGTTGGACCCGAGTCACTGCGGTGTATACCTATGTATGAGTATTCATAGGAAAATTTATAGTTAACAAATAGTAATAGAACTATAACCGCAAAAATGTAAATTACAGCATTTCTATGAGTTGAAATTCAGTTGGGGAAAATAATCCAGCCAAATACCCCCAGTGCTTCAAAACTGTCGATAATTTTCTGACTGTGTTTTGTTACACAGCAACGAGGGGGGCAAGTTTGACAGGTTAAAAATCACAAGCGTGAAGCGCGAGTGATTTTTTGTCAAACTTGCCCCGCAAGTTGCTGTGCAAAAAAACTGGAGGAAAACTGAAAATCGAGGCTTGTACAAGATTGCGAAATTTGAAAATAATCGTGATTTTTTTACTATTTCGCTAATTACTAGAGTAGTTTTCAGGGTGGGCAGTTTAAGCTAGAGATCTAAGATGAGTCAGATCCAGAATGAATAAGGTGAGTAGAGTTTGGTGGTAGAGTGAGTGAGAAATGAGTTGGGGATTATGTGCGGTATTTGAAGTAAGTGAAATTAGTAAGGTTTGTAATGTGGCTAAGATTAAAATATGTTAGTTGGTTAGGGGTCATTCACAAAGTACGTCACCAATTTTTTAGACACTTCTGACGCCCCCCCCCCCCTGTAACAGATGGTCACATCTTCGCAAACCCCTCCCCCTAAAAGTACGTCACCATTTTATCATTAACCCCCCCTTTTTCTGGGAAATGAGCTATTATAACTTTTCATAAGTGTCTAAAAAATTAACAGTAATAATAAATAAAAACAAAAACTTTTAGATGGTATGCTTAGTTTTATTCATAATTATAATGTTACTTATTTTATTATTACTTTCATTTTTATTTAAATACTTGGTGCATTAGAGTTAAATCAATAGTTAATTAAGGATGTTTGGTACTTACAAAAAATTGCAACCGTTTTGTCAATTTTAATCGAATCTTCTAATAATTTATATCAAAATAATCGTTGGAGTTTTTCCCTATTTTTGTCCATCTTAGTTTTTAGAAAAATCGAATTTTTTGTTTAAACAATTGAAGAGGTGGTCTAAAAAAATCAAGCATTTTGTTTTCTTAATCACTTGTAACTCTCTCAAAAATGCAGAGATCGTTGAAAAAAACATGAGGTAGTTTCGGTGATACTTCAAAGAAAATTTTAATATTTTCAAAATATTGAATTTAAAATTTTTTTTAATTAATAAAATTTTTCATAAGATTACGTGTTCAATTATTTAAACAACTATTACAATTTTCGAAAAACCAAAACGGAGAAAAATAGGAGAAAAATCCAACGTTTATTTAAATATAAATTATTAGAAAATTCAATTAAAATTGACAAAATAGCTGCATTTTTTTGTAAGCACCAAACATCCTTAATGTAAATTAAAACTATAATCCTTTTTAGCAGGGGCGCAACAACTCCTTCCAGCTAGGGGGTGTCGTGAGGTCCAACCCCCCCCCCCCCATGAAACTGACGTCTAAAAAAAAAAAAAAAAAAAATGTGAGTTTAATAAATAGACTGGTTAATAATCCCCCAAGCTCTAAACCCCCAAAAGCCCTGGGCGCCCGAGGTCAACGAAAAAACTGGTGGGCTTTCCCCCAAGCATTAAACCCCCAAATACCCTGGGCGCCCGAGTTCAACAAAAAAACTGGTCAACTATCTCCCAAGGGGGAACTCGGGCGCCCATGGTATTTGGGGGTTTGAAGCTTGGGGGATAGCCGACCAGTTTTTTCGTTGACCTCGGGCGCCCAGGGTAGTTGGGGGTTTGAAGCTTGGGGGATAGCCGACCAGTTTTTTCGTTGACCTCGGGCGCCCAGGGTAGTTGGGGGTTTAGAGCTTGGGGGATAGCCGACCAGTTTTTTCGTTGACCTCGGGCGCCCAGGGTAGTTGGGGGTTTGAAGCTTGGGGGATAGCCGACCAGTTTTTTCGTTGACCTCGGGCGCCCAGGGTAGTTGGGGGTTTAGAGCTTGGGGAATAGCCGACCAGTTTTTTTGTTGAACTCGGGCGCCTAGGGTATTTGGGGGTTTAAAGCTTGAGAAACAGCCGGCCAGTTTTTTCGTTGACCTCGGGCGCCCAGAGTCTTGGACACCCCTAAGTAGTTGTAAAGGGTGTCCTCTACTAGCTTAGGGGGTGTCAGGACAACTCCGCCCCCCCCCCCCCGTTGTTGCGCGCCTGCTTTTTAGTAATACTGAAAAATTTTGACGGTAACATACAAAACCAATTTTCATCTTTCTTTTACATCTTGCCAAAGATTTTCCATGCAATTTTCAATAGATTCTATTACAGGAATGTTATTTGATGGATCAGTTTTATCTATATTTGAAGAATCATACTCAACATCGGATTCTTCGATCCATTCAGTATCTTCTGCTCCTGTTTCTTAATCTTTTATTATTATCATTAATTCGCGTGCTCGTTGACCTGCAATTCTTACGGGTCGAATTTTGGTAGCACGAGCCGATGTTTTTTTGTAGGTTTCTTTAATATGCTTTTTAGAAGACGTGCAATTCATTTTGGTGCGATTAAATCTTGAGAAAGAAAAAGAAAAGCAAAAAATTGTATGCATGTGCAATTTTACTTAGTTTTAAAATTTCATCAACGAGATTCATATAAGTATGATTTTTTTATATAACTTTTTAGCAAAAAATATTTTTTTTTTCAACATAAATCATTTCTAAAAAAAACATTAAAAAAAAAAAAAAAATTTTTTTGTGACGTAACAATCATATTAACCCCTCCCCCTCCCCAAGTCACCAATAGTTACATCTCGAAAACCCCTCCCCCCCTCCCCTGTGGTGACGTACTTTGTGAATGACCCCATTAAAGATGAAGAATTAAGTAGGGTTGGTAGGGTTCTGAATCAAATTATGATGAGTATGTAAAGTTCAAATATTTAGTAATGAGTCAAGCTTTCTGAAGTGGGCCACTAAAAATCAAGTTATCGAATTTGATATCTATTTTTACAGATATTTGGAGGTTTATGTGCCAATAGCAACATCCCAAAATTTTTTTTGAAAATTTCAATTATTTAAAAAGTTATAAACAAATTAATTTTAAGACAACATTTTTTTCAAATTTCAATAACTTGGAGTGGATTTGATGAAAATGCTCAAAAATTTATGAGCATGCATAAAAATATTATTAGAATAAGGAAAGATTATTGTTTCAAAAAAAAAATGTAATTTGTTTATAAAAAATTAATTTTGCAATAAACAATTGGAAATTTAACAAACTTCTCGTATGGCTGGATGAAATTTTTTTTCACAAAATTATTCTGTAGACTCTAAGCTATAAGAGCCCACAAAAAAATTTTTGTGTTCTTCAATAAAGAAAAAGTTATGAGCATTTAAACATCGCTGCGTTAGTGCGGCTGGCGGCGCGGGCGCCCGGCCCGCCGCGCCGCTTGCCGCCACAAGTCAGCGCGAGCTTTCTTCTCTCCCCTGCGTATTTTAACATTTAAACTTACTTAAAAAATTTATCTAAATTTTAAAATTCACACAAATTTATCAGTTTATTTATTAATTTGAATTTTAACTAACAGTTAATAAATTTACCCACAATTTTTAGAAAATTATAAAAGAAAGAATACATTAATGAGGATCTTTTTTAATTATTTTCAAATTACGTTTAACGAAAATGATTCATAGCGCTCATACTATTTAAATTAATTGTAAAAATTTTATACTTTTGAAATTATTTTTCGAATTATGTTGTGTGGAACAACGATGCACATCAAGAGCGTCACATGTAACAAATGCGAATCGCGAATAGATGCATTCATTTGTTTGTTTGTTGGTTACACGTGCGTGTCAGTCAGCGTTAGTGTATATTTGTTTTGCATCATGGCACCACCGCCTAAGTGCTGCAATCCTTTTCAAAAGAAAGGCCATAATTGTTTCAGAAAGAGTTTGTACTTTATTTCAAAAAATTACGGCTCTAACTTCAAAGCCTTGTACGGTTCGTACGTTTGTGTTACTTGTAAAAGACAAATCTATAAAAAAAAAGATTTTGTTCAAGTAACAGCGAAAAATGATCAAGATCAAGAGAGTAGAGAAGAAAAAGAAGAAGAAAAGGATGACATTGAAGAAGAAGAAGAGATCAAATCAAATTCATCAAAAAATGACAGCGATTATGTGTGTAGAGCTGTGGACGATAAGTACAAGAGACTGAAACTTGCTGCTGAAATTCAAGAAATAATTACAGCGTCTCCGGCAAAAAAACGACGTCTAACTTTATCTAACGCTGTTAGTGAACTAGTTTTAAAGTCAATTGTTGTCAATTCAAATCATGGAGATATCGATGTAACGGATTAGATACGTGATTTAAAAGCGGCTTTACTACGAGCAGAAAATCGGCAGCATAAAATTGCTCTGTTGACAACAATACCGGTGAAGTGGTCCATACGAAAAACCGCGAGAGAGCTTGGAGTAAGCAGACGTATGGTCAGCACAGCTCGAAAATTACACGATGACCAAGGTTACGGTGCTACACCAGATAAAAAAAAAGGACGTGCTATGACCGAGGAACTAATAAAAACAGTAACTGAATTTTATTGTTCCGATAATGTCAGCAGAGTTATGCCAGGAATTAAAGATGTTAAATCTGTTAAGATTAATGGCAAACGTCAACTTAAAACGGTAAGCTAAAAAAATAAAAAATAAAAACATTAAATTAATTTTTTGTTTAAAATTTTGAGTTGGTTTAAAAAAATTTAAATTTTGAACTTTGAATAAATTAATAGAAATTATAAAATTAATGATAAATTTTTTTTTTCTTGAATAATAATCGAAAGCAATAAAAATTATAATAATAACAATTTACCAAAAATAAAATATATATTTTACAGAAAATAAATAATTAAGTATATTTAAGTACTATAATTTAAAAATTATTCTTAAGTTAAAATTGAATGTTTTTCAGAAACGGTTATTGTTGGAAGACATTGAAAATTTGCATAAAAAATTTTTGAGTAAATTTCCGGACATGCACATTTCTTTATCCGCATTCAAAGCTTTGCGGCCAAAACAGTGTACGCCAGTCGGTTCTAAAGGTTCACATAATGTTTGTGTGTGTAAAATTCACGGCAACTGTCGGCTAAAAGTAAGAGGGCTCAAAGACGAATTCGCGCGTAAAAATGTCGATTTTCAAACGACTTATCACGACTTCTTGGAAAAAATGATTTGTGCTAAACCATCACCTGAATGCTATCTCGGTACTTGTGAAAAATGTCCTGGTACGAAAAAAATTACTCAAGATTTAAAAAGAAGTTTGCAAACGTATGATATTAAAAAAATAACTTACAACCAATGGCTCACAACTGATAGGTATTAGAATTTATACTCATTTTTTTTTGTCGCATTCATAACGTTTTAATTATAATTTTTCTATTTTTTAGATGTCAATACCTTACTCAAAGTGAGAGTGCTCAAAATTTTGTCAAATCCTTTGCAGCTCAGTTACCAGATATTTTAATCCACGATTTTATCGCAAAATCTCAAGCTTCTTATTTGGAGCAGCTTAAAACTGACCTAAAAATTGGTGACTTTCTGGTGACTCTTGATTTTTCTGAAAACTACACATTTCAAATCCAAGACGCTATCCAGGCTCATCATTGGACCTCAGATCAAGCTACGTTGCATGTTTATGCTATTTACTATAAAAAAAACAATGATCTTCATCACGTTAACTATATTGTTCTTTCTGAGTACAAAGAACACGATGCCACAGCGGTTCACTTATACAATTCGAAGATGATTAACTTTTTAAAAACGAAATTTGGAGCACGTAATGTAAAAAAATTGATTTATTTTTCTGATGGAGCAAGCTCCCAATATAAAAATAAATCAAATTTTTTAAATTTGATGTATCATAAAAAGGATTTTGGCATTGACGCTGAATGGCACTTCTTCGCAACGTCACACGGCAAAGGACCATGCGATGGTAACGGTGGTTGTGTCAAGAGAATGGCATATCGTGCAAGTTTACAGGATAAAACGATTACCACAGTTCAGAAACTTTATGAGTGGGCATGTGGGTTTTTCAAAAAAATTGAATTTGGCTTCTGTGCAATAGATGAGTTTCATAAACACAAGGATAAATTGGCACCACGACTTTCAAAAGCTAAACTCATTGAGGGTACTCGGCAGTATCACTGTTTCAAACCAGTTAGTTCAAAAAATTTAGAATGTAAAATATTTTCAACTTACGAAAAAAGTGATGTATTCGTACTTGGTTAATGATAAAAAAAAATTCAAATTAATAAATAAACTGATAAATTTGTGTGAATTTTGTTCCGCGCTGACTTGTGGCGGCAAGCGGCGCGGCGGGCCGGGCGCCCGCGCCGCCAACCGCGCTAACGCAGCGATGTTTAAATGCTCATAACTTTTTTTTTATTGAAGAACACAAAAATTTTTTTGTGGACTCTTATAGCTTAGAGTCTACAGAATAATTTTGTGAAAAAAAATTTCATCCAGCCATACGAGAAGTTTGTTAAATTTCAAATTGTTTATTGCAAAATTAATTTTTTATAAACAAATTACATTTTTTTTTTGAAACAATTATCTTTCCTTATTCTAATAATATTTTTATGCATGCTCATAAATTTTTGAGCATTTTCATCAAATCCACTCCAAGTTATTGAAATTTGAAAAAAATGTTGTCTTAAAATTAATTTGTTTATAACTTTTTAAATAATTGAAATTTTCAAAAAAAATTTTGGGATGTTGCTATTGGCACATAAACCTCCAAATATCTGTAAAAATAGATATCAAACTCGATAACTTGATTTTTAGTGGCCCACTTCAGGAAGCTTGACTCAATAAAAATCCACTTAAAACTACTACAAAAATCAATAACTAACGCGGTAATAAATCCTAAATAATTACTCACGCGATCGAGCATTTAAACCGACAACGAAGAGTCGCTGGTGCTCCTTAAATTGAGCTGCGCGCGCACACAACAACCTGCTGCTATCGGCAGCTTACGCGTGCACGAGAAAAACAAAGTAGTTCGCGATTTAACAAAAAAGATGATCACGGACGCACACTCGCTATCGTTCAAATACGCTATACAAAACTCACTCAAAGCCGCTGCAGGTGCCCCTGTTACAAGTCGCTAGGCTGTATCTCAAGCCGCTGGGCTGTCTGTACTCCGCCAGGCTACGATGTCTCCTTGCCGGCGTCTGGCTCAGCGTCGTCGTCTTGTTCTCGAGGAATCTCAAGTCGTCAGGCGATGACAACCTTCCCGCTGACTTAACTTATCGAGCACGATAACCCACAAGCCCGTACGACACCTCAACCGATTTTTAATAAAATTTTATTATAATTTATTCCACTTAGAAATTTTTCAAAATTTCACTATAATTCATAAAAACCCATTAGAGAGGTCCCCAGCAAGGCGTCAGTTTTTCTGACCTCAAAGAGCAAAAGTAGGTACTCTATGGGGGGGGGGTCCCATGGATTTTCGAGGTGCACGGGTCCCATGGATTTTCAAGTTGCACGGGTCCCATAGATTTTGAAGGAGCCTAGCCGGGGTCCCACGGATTTTGAAGAAAAAATAGACGGAGTTCTGGGGGTCCCTTAACTTTTCGACGGATCTTACAAAAGCCGAAGAATTTTCAAGAATTTTATCAGCCGAATGAGTCTGCTTATTTTCTAACACCCCGCTGCTCTTAGTGATGAGTCTTTTCTAGAGAAATTATCGTAAAATAAGCAAATGCGAAATACGAAATGTCCATGAGTCCCATAGATTTTCAAGAAGCCGTGGGAACTCTAGCTTTTCAAAGGCGCAGCTCTGGGTCCCATACTTTTTCGACGGATTTCACAAAAGCCAAAGAATTTTCAAGAATTTTCTCTGCCGAGTGAGTCTGCTTATTCTCCAATACCCCGCTGCTCTTAGTCATTAACTATCTTCGCTAGAGAAATTATCGTAAAATAAGCAAATGCGAAATACGTTACTTAAGACTTTTCGAAAATCCTTGAACGTGGGGGATTTTCTTACTAGCGCGGTCGACCCATCGAAGAGAAACTATCGTAAATAAGGAAATGCGAAATTTTGCGAGTCATGGTTTTTGGGAAATCTCCAACTGTTTATCTTTCCACCGAGTGCCACCCCGATGCTCTCAGTCATTTAGCTACCTGCGGCGTCGACCCATCAAAGGGACATTTTCTTAAGAAACAGCAAATGCGAAATACGTTACTTAAGACTTTTCGAAAATCCTTGAACGTCGGGGATTTTCTTACTAGCGCTATTGACCTATCGAAGAGAAACTATCGTAAATAAGCAAATGCGAAATTTTGCGAGTCATGGTTTTGGGAAATCTCCGACTGTTCATCTTTCTGCCGAGCGCCACCCCGGTGCTCTTAGTCATTTAGCTACCTGCGGCGTCGACCCATCAAAGGGACATTTTCTTAAGAAACAGCAAATGCGAAATACGTTACTTAAGACTTTTCGAAAATCCTTGAACGTCGGGGATTTTCTTACTATCGTAAATAAGCAAATGCGAAATTTTGCGAGTCATGGTTTTTGGGAAATCTCCAACTGTTTATCTTTCAGCCGAGCGCCGCCCCGATGCTCTCAGTCATTTAGCTACCTGCGGCGTCGACCCATCAAAGAGACATTTTCTTAAGAAACAGCGAAATACGTTATTTACGACTTTTCGAAAATCCTTGAACGTGGGGGATTTTCTTACTAGCTCAAAGCTGTTGACTCACAGCATGAGGATGACGTCTTCCGCTTGCAAATGATGGACAGTACACAGTTGTCTTAGCCGCCCTTTTGTTCACAGATTTCTACCATGGAATGTTGCAGATGATTATCTTATTTTCTACCGTTCAGCATAGTTAGAATATGCTTTCTCGCGAAAACCCGCCTTATCCATTTGGGAAACTCCCAAAAGGTGGTCCTTCCAGAGTAAGGCGGTCTTTAGCAAATCTTGAAAATTTGTTTGGGTCAGTGGAGGGGCTGTTAAAGGATGGCTTGGAAGTTGCTAGAGGACTATCAGAGTGGGAGTTGTGAGAGGGTGGTCTTAAGCACTGACCGAAAATTTGTTTGGGTCAGTGGATTGGCTGTTAGAGGAAAATTTGGAGGTTACTAGAAAATTTTCAGAGTGGGAGTTGAAAGGGCGGTCTTGAGCGCTGCTCGAAAATTTGTTTGGGTCAGCGGAGGGCATTGGGTGCTAGAGGACTATTGGAGTGGGAGTTGTGAGAGGGTGGTCTTGAAAAAAAGTTGGAGAGGGATGATGCGTAGGGTATAAAACCCCTAGCTCGTAGGTTTCAGTTCATTAGACTTCTGTCACCAAACAGCTTGTGCTAAAAATTCACCTAACTTTTCAAATTTTCCTTGATAATTTTACAGTAGTACGATACGTTTAGTTTCGAATATTTTTAAAGTCTTTAGTTTGACTTTGCGATTTTTACATTTCTGTGCAGTTCGTGGATTAAATTCGAAATTGTAATCAGTCCTACCGTGATTAAAATATATTTAAACTTTTTAATTTGACAGAGATTTTCACAGTCTTACCGCGCCCTTCGAATATATTTTATTATTTTAATTTAAAGTTTAACTGTGAAAGAAAAAAATGTGCGAAATAGTGTTCGAAATGATCGACATCACCGGAGAGGGAGCCCCGATGTTCTACAAGCTGAAGAAAGACTTCGAGACTGAGTTGGATCTTGAAGGTAAGTTCAAAATAAATTTTCAAATTTTTAAAAAATAATTTTTTAATTTTTAAATTAATAATGGAATGAGCAAACGGGTAGCAAACAAATATACTATGTATAGTTTGAAAAATTTGTTTAAATTCAAAATAAGTTCCGAAATAAATTTTCAACTTTTAAAAATTTTTATTTTGTTAAATTTTTTCATTTAATAAAATTTTTAAAATTTTCCTTAAACTAACAATTAAATGAGCAAATGTTGAGCAAAAATATACTTAATATAGTTTACAAATTTTTTTAAATTTAACAGTTAATTTTTTAATTTTAAAAAGCATCATTTTTGTTCGTTAATATTATATTTGTTTATAAACCGATTTAAATTTTTGACTGATTTTTAAAATCAGCAAACGCGGAGGAAACGATCTACTTTTTTTTTTTTTTTTTTTTAGGAGCGAGTTTTTTTTGAAAATCGTGAAAATTCGTGTAAAATAGTAGGAAATTGTGAAAACTTGAGGGTACTTCTGGGTAACCGTGAAAATTTGTGTTAAAATTCGGGAAACTGTTCCTGACAAATTTATAATGAAATTGGACCTCTTTTTCGGCTTGTTTATTTTTGTTTTTGCCATAACTTGTTTATTTATTATTCGATTTTGATTTTTAAACTCGTTTTGGATAGAGCAAGCGCAAAGCAAACGAATTATATTTAGTTTTCGATATAATTTTTATTATTAACAATAAATTTTTCAGTTCCTAAATTTTCAATTTTTGTTTCATCAATATTTTGTTTATTTATAAATCGATATGACTTTTTTACCGATTTTCAAAATCGGCAAACGCGGAGAAAACGAACGTACCGTTAATTTATAATATAATGAATGTCTTTTTCAGCAGCAGGGTATAGATGCGGCGATTTCGAATACTGCTGCCCTTCGCGTGACATCGATAGCCGGGGGCTTTATTCAGGACCGTCTGATCTATGTTTGGCCATGACTGATTTTCCGGATTTCTTATGCCTTTGCCCCCCTTTGTCACCCTCATTCTCGGAAGCGACAACTATTCCTAATAGTAGATGTCAATCACCAATGTCTCCACCTGCAACTCCACCATCCATAACGGAGTTGACTCCTGTGACCATCGAAGCGGCTGATTTGGGGACTGCGCCAGCATCCCCAACTACGGCAAGACTCTTGGGCGCTTGCGATGCAGTAGGTAAGTCTACTATTTATTTTACTATTCAAAGTATTTACATTCAGCATATTTGATTTCTTTTCTTTTCTTTTTCAGGCTGGACGAAATTTCTTTTCGATTCAGAGTTGAAGGACGACTTGTGGATGCCGCTCGAGCGTTCATCAACATCAACATCAACAAGTAAGTTAAAAATTTATAAAATAAAATAACTCCATGATTCGTATAGGAATAATGCATATTAATTTATAATTTTTGTTTCAGATCTCATCATTGACGAGGATTTAGGCATTGGATCCCCTCCGGAAATCGAATGGTGGAGCATGAGGTCATGGACAACGGAGGAGGAGGAGGAAGACGAAGGCATGGAGGAGGAGGACGACGAAAACATGGAGGAGGATGAAGACATGGAGGAGGAGGACGACGAAAACATGGAGGAGGACGAAGACATGGAGGAGGAGGAGGAGGAGGAGGAGGAGGAGGAGGAAGAGGAAGAGGAGGAGGAGGAGGAAGAGGAAGAGGAGGAGGAGGAGGAGGAGGAGGAGGATAAGGACAAGGACAAGGATAAGAAGGACGAGGACAAAGATGGTGATGGTTTGCAGCCCAATTATTGGAGTGATGCAGACTCATCACCACCACCATCGCCAATCATGAGCGAAGGTAAATTTTTAAATTTCATAATTTATATTACAATCAATGAATTAAATTAAATTAAAAGTTAACTCTTTGTTTTTTCTTTTTCTAGAAGACATGCAATACATCATCGAGTATCCTGATGAAGAAGACGAGTCTATGGAGCAGCATACTGCGAGACCATTGAAAGAGTTTATCGGAGGTAATATTAACATTACTCAATGATAATAATAATAATAATAATAATAATAACAATAATAACAAAATTCATTTTCTGTTCTAGGTAAATACATCGAGAGGTCGGAGCAGGAGCAGGATTGGAGCAGTTTAGAAGAAGAAGACGAATTACAGAGCTTGTTCGAGTACATAGACGACTGTTTTAAGGAATTTAAACTAGATTTAAGGAATGATATTATATATAGTCATATTCAAAATCTTAAGACTTGTATAGTGGAATCGTGTTCTGATTTAAATTTAGAATTAATTAATTATTTTAAAGATTATGTACTAGATTTAAAAGAAAAAATTTTAGAAGAATATCCTTTTAAAAAACGAAAAATATATAGTTTTAATGAATTGTAAATATTTTATATTTTTAACAAATAATAATAATGATAATTATAATAATTTAAATATAAAAGTTGTCTTGTGTATATTTTTAAAACTTGCCAGTCTCAATCAGCATGCTTAAATTTTTAATCTTGAAAATAAATAAATGATGATATTTTTGTGCTTATAGTTTAAAAAATTTTTGAAAATATTAAAGATTCTCATTTTATTTAATAGATTCGTAAAAGAAATTTTTTCTATTTATTCAAACAAAGTATTAAAATATTCAGAAAAACTTATTTTATAGATTCGTAAAAAAACAATTTTTATAAGTTTTAATTTCTTTATTCAAAACCTAGTTAAATTTTATAAATTAAATTAAATTAAATTAAATTAAATTAAATTAAATTCAATCTTAATAATTTTTATTATAAAAACAAGCACGGTCTTTCATAAAACTAGGTGGTGTATCAACAGTATCATAACCTTCTAAATATTCCTCGGCTGGAGTTTTTTTATAATTTAAAAATTTTTTGATTATAAAAGCTCGTCTTATGGCACAGTTGTAGTCAGAATTACTAGAATGAAAATCACATACATAGAATGAATTGTGATTTCTGCTCAGCATTTTAAAATTTAAAATTCCCATTTCAGAAATATCGATAACTTTCCTAAAAATTAAAAAAATTTATTAAATATTCTTATGATATTAAAAGTTCGATTAACAATGTTTACTTACTTATCCCAACAGATACTCTGTACAAACTTTTGTACTTCTTCCGTATAAACATAAATTTTAGAAGCATCTTTTAAATTCACTTGCAATATTTTAGTAATTTCACTCGGCTGAGTCGTTCCACTACTCCAAGGAATCTTATGATATTTTTTTTCCAAATAAGAATTCATACGCTTCTCACATTTCAAAAGATTGCACCAGAATGATGATGGTTTAAAAAGTACTGTGACAGGTGGACTATGAGCGCTATCTAGAGAAATGATTGCAAGCTCTTTTGGAATTAAAATATCTCGTGATCTGTGAGAGAATAATAAATCTACTACGAAAGTCATGGTAAGGTTATATTTTAATACTGTTGAAAGAATAACTAAATGAGTTCATAGTATACACTCTCTTTATATACTCCTTTCCCCCACATCATTTATTTTAATTTGACTGTGGAGGGGGTGTCCTTCTAGAAAGTTCTGGAAAAATCCCTTCCAGAAAGTTCTGGAAAAATCAAGAACAATGTAGAAAAAGCCGTTAAACTTTGAAGAAGATAAATGAGTTTTTCCTAGAAAAGAAAAACCGTTTTTCTTTGTAGACAAAGAAGCCCCCCCCCCTTTTCCAAAATTCCTTCTAGATTTTTCCAACCGTTTTCTGCAAGTATAAAGTCCGTAGAGCAGTTCTCCAGAGCTCAGTCGAGTTTGGGACAGTATACTGGGTCTATTCGAGTGTTTTTCAAAATGTCTTTGCTCAAATATTTCGGATTAAACATTCAGACTTTGCAAGCATCTCTTAGAAATCTTGAACATGTTGAAGATACTGATTTACAACATTGGTTATATTTATCTGAAAATATGAATAGTGTCATAAAAAATTTAATTAATTCTGGAAATTTAAATGTTCATGAAAAAAAAAGATGTGAAGGTTACCTCATCCAGTTAACTAATATTAAGAATCAAATCGAGTTTTATTTACAAAAAAGTGGAGGTGATTTACAAGCAACAGAAAATCATAATCAACCTGAAGATTTAATTCAATGGATTGATTTACCATCAATTTTCGCGAATCGAATTAGTTCTGGTCTAATAACAAATGTATCGCATAAAGATGTTAAATCATTTTTGATCGATGTTAAACCAATCTTCAATGAAAAAGTTAATGCTGTTTTGAAAAAGTATAATTCAGTAAAAGCCAGCGCTGAACTTGCCAGTGAATATGTGATTCTTAAAAAGGATATTGAAACAGTTGAGGTAAAAAATTTCAATACCGCAAGTGAGCCAGTGTTTCTAACAACTGACACAATGGAATGGTATGATGAAAATATTTTGAAACCAATACTTCATAAAATAGAAGAATTTGAAGGTTGTGGATCTGGTTGGACTTTAAGACAAGTGTTGAGTGTAATAATTAACTTCAAAGAGTTTCAACCTATGCATGCTGGTTCTTTCATTGAGCTCCCACAACCTATTAAGTCTAAAAATGCTTGTTTAAATGTTAGAAATGATGATAATGAATGCTTTAAATGGGCAATATTATCTTCTTTATATCCAGTCAAAATTGATGCGGACGATGTGAGATCATACATTCACCACGCTAATAAACTTAACTTTAAAGGAATTGATTTTCCAGTAAGATTAACTCAAATAAAAAAGTTTGAAAAACAGAATGAAATTTCGGTGAACGTTTTTCTCTTAAAAAAAATCAATGGTAAATATGAAGTTGGAACAGCGCATGCAACTGATTCACTTAAAGAAAAACACGTTAATCTACTTTATATTCAAGACTTCTATTTTGATGAAAAGAAACCTAATGAAAAAGAACCTGATGATATTCCTAAGTTTCACTATGTGCTTATTACTGATTTGTCAGCCTTAACGAGAAAACAACTAACAAAACATCATGGAAAAATCCACTTTTGTAATCGCTGCATTCATTACTTTTATTCTTTAAAAGCTTTATTGGATCATCAAGATTTTTGCATGCAACTTAATAAGTGTATAATTGATTTACCTGTAGAGGGTATAGGTAAAGATAAAATTAAATTTAAAAACTACAAGTTCCAAGACAAAGCTCCTATATGTATTTATGCGGACCTTGAATGTTTAATTAAACCTAATAAAGATAATGAGGATGTACAAGATCATCAAGCTTATAGTGTTGGCTACTATTTGAAAAATAGTTTCAATGATGAAAAGTCTTATTATAGAAGTTATCAGCAGATTGAAGAAGGTCAAAAAACACCATCCGTATGGTTCGTGGAAGAGTTAAAAAGAATTGGTGAAGAATATGATAAGTTGTACAAGAATCCTAAAGAAATGATCCTTACTGCAACAGATTGGCGAAATTTTGAGATGGCGAAAGTGTGTATTATATGCGGTAACTATTTCAGTAAACGTTGTAAAATTGTAAGAGATCACGATCATTTTACTGGTAAATATAGAGGGGCAGCCCACGATACTTGCAATATACAGTATAACAAAGCTAGATATATTAATGTGCTGTTTCATAATATGTCTGGTTATGACGCTCATTTGATAATCAAAGAAATATATTCAAATGAAATTATAGATGGAGATCTAAAAATTTTAGCTGAATCTAAATCAAAATATATTTCTTTCACAAAAAGAATGAAGGGTAGTGTTATACAATTCAGATTTCTAGATTCATTTAGATTTATGGCATCATCTTTGGAGAAACTAGCTAGTTACCTACCTGAAAAGACAATTACAACTAAAGTTCGTCAACAAGCAAATTTATCAGATGAGAAAATAAAGTTACTAACCAAAAAAGGATGTCTTCCATATGAATATCTTGATTCGTTTGATAAGTTAAAAGAGACGAAACTTCCAGAAAAAGGAGCTTTTTATAGTAAATTAACTGGGTGTGATATAAGTGACGAAGAATACTCTCATTGTGATCAAGTTTGGAAACAGCTTCAGATTGAAACTCTTGGTGATTATTCAGATATTTATATGAAAACAGATGTCTTATTACTCGCGGACATATTTGAGAACTTTCGATCAACTTGTCTAGAAGCTTACTCATTAGATCCTGCTCATTATTATACCAGCCCTGGCTTGAGCTTTGACGCAATGTTAAAAAGAACACAAGTGGAATTAGACTTAATCACAGACATAGATATGTTACTTTTCGTCGAAAGAGGAATTAGAGGGGGGATTAGCCAGTGTTCGAATCGATATGCAGAAGCTAACAATCAATATATGAATGAAGGTTATGATCCGAATAAAGAAGATAATTACATAATTTATTTAGATGCCAATAATTTATATGGGTAATTAATTGTTTATAAACATTTATTATAAAAAAAAATTTCAAAAATTAAAATTTTTTTTTTTTTTTTTTTCTAGCTGGGCCATGGTGCAACATCTTCCTTATGGAGGGCTAAAGTGGGTTGAAGATGTAACTGTACCAGACTTTTATGATGTTCCAGATGATAGTCCTATTGGGTTTTTTTTAGAAGTGGATATCGAGTATGATCAATCCCTTCACGAAGAACACCAAGACTTACCATTTTGTCCTGAAACTAAAGCACCCCCAAACTCCAAACACAAAAAGTTGCTCACAACCTTTGAAAATAAAGAAAAATATATAATTCACTATAGAGCATTAAAACAAGCAAAAGAACATGGTCTTAAAGTAAAAAAAATTCATCGAGCCCTTCAATTCAATCAATCCGCATGGCTGGCATCATACGTTGAGTATAATACTAGAAAAAGAGCAGAAGCAACAAATGATTTTGAGAGAAATTTCTTTAAATTGTTAATTAATAGCATTTATGGAAAATGTCTCCAAAACCAGCGAAAACAGGTTGATGTAAGACCTATTAATGAGTGGCCTGGGAGAAATGGAGCAGAAGCTTGTATCGCAAGTCCAAATTTCCACAGCATAGAAAGGATAGATGATAATATGGCTATAGTTCAAATGAAGCCTACTAAACTCACAATATCCAAACCTATTTACATTGGTCTTGCCATACTGGATATATCCAAAGTAAAAATGTATGACTTCCATTATTCTAAAATGAAAAAATGGGTAGGAAAGTCATTAAAGCTTTTATACATGGATACAGACAGCTTTATATATGAGATCCGGGGTGTAAACATTTACAATGTTATGAGGGAACACTCGGAATACTTTGACACATCAGCATATAAAACAGATAATAAATTTAACATTGAACCTAAAAATGGGAAGAAACTAGGCCTATTTAAGGATGAGACCAGCTGTGACATCATTACTAAGTACATAGGTTTGAGACCCAAGATGTATAGTTTATTAATACAAAACAAAGATCCTGTAATGAAAGTAAAAGGGGTTAAAGCATCAGCACTCAGAGAAATAAAGTTTGAACATTATGAAAAGTGTCTTTTCGAAAAATCTATAGTTAAAGTTGAACAGCGAACTATTAGAGCAAGACTTCACAATCTACGCACTGAAAAACAAGTAAAGATTGGTCTAAGTTTTGCAGACGACAAACGATATCTTCTCAAAGAAGAATGTATTCAGATTCTATGGATAAAAAATACGACCGATACTTTAGCTTGGGGAGACTATAGAATAGCTCAAATTGAAGAATTTCTTAATAAAACAAGAAATGACGCAGAGAAGGTTCTAGAAGGTAATGACGCCGCTGATCAGAAGGTTCTAGAAGGTAATGACGTCACTGATCAGAAGGTTCTAGAAGGTAATGACGTCATTGATCAGAAGGTTCTAGAAGATTCAGAACATGGATTTACTCACCAGAGAATTCTAGAAGATTCTCAAGATGAACTTTCTCTAGGATATAACGTCAATAGAAAGAAGCTTCCAGAAAAAAATATTGTGAGTGGGGGTAAATTTTCACAAGCTGATGCAATAAGTGTTGGAAATTACATCACTTTCCAGAAATTTCTAGAACAAAAAACAATGGTTTTGGATGATGTGCCAAAGCCTCCAGCAGATGTCGACAGTACGGTATATAAGGCTGGCAGTTCAAGAAGGGCTCTCACTTGCTGCTCAAAAATTTTAGACGACGGACCACTCAAGAAAGTAGCCAGGCTCTCATTTGAAAAGGAATATTGATTTAAACAAAGTAAGCATACAATTTTTAGTTTTAAATTTTCAATATTTAATTAATTTTTATCTAAAGTTAGCTTATACATTATGTTACAGAATGGATTTCACTAAGGTCAATGATATTGCCAAAAAAGATGAGTACCTTCCGAAGAAACGTTTAATGGAGCTTGCTAGTGGAGAAAGTTTTAGAGTTACAACGATTTATCAGTGTGACACCAAATTTGGAAAAAAAACTGTAATTATTATCAACAAAGAATTTCAAGTGTTCTTGCCTAACCTATATAACAAGTTCTTCATTGAAAATCCAGACGATTTCAAATCTTTAAAAAAAGAAGTGAAAAAAGATCAAGTGTATATAAAACATTTAGGAAACAATAAACTAGAATTTTCTAATAAAAAGTAGATAGATCACAAGTTAAAATGAAGCGTGTTACGTTCAACGACAGTGTCAATGTTAGGGTTATGGTTGTTCATGACTTTGCAAGTCGTAAGGCAAGAATTGGTCCTTGGATTCAAGCCGCATGTGACAGAGAACGTTTCAATCTAAGAATTCAAAGAACTAGTATCGTACTCAATCCGATTATCTTTAAAATGCGAATTAAGTATATGGAAAATGTATTAGGTCCTATTCTGAATAAAAAAGCAATAAATTAAATGTTTGTTCTAATAACTACGTGACCTTATCCCCACTATAATTGCATTTTCAAATGCAATATAAGGAGCTGAATTGGAAAAAAAACATCATTAGCTGCTACGACATTGTAGAAGAAAGATGGATCTCACGAATCTGAACAAAATTGCCAATGGCTCCTTAATGGAATCGGATTATGATAGACTTTATAAAGTAACATCAATAAGAATAGCTGATATCATGGATGGTCCAAAAGTCGTGATAACGCTGGATGCAGAGTTTCAAGTCTTTCTACCTGACCGATTAAATTTTTACTTATTTGCCAACGATGATGAGTTAAATAATTTACAAAAAGAAGTGAAAAATAATAACTTAAGCGTGAAATATGTAGAAGATAAAATGAAATTTTTTTTAAATTGTAAAAAGGAAGGACAATAAATAAATATAAAACTCAACTGTTTGTCTTTTTATTTAATTTTTATTTATTACTCAACTCTTTGAATACACAAAGTTATCTAGATTATTACTATTAATCCAACTATTATGATCTTTTGAAAAACCTAACCATTTAACATATAATTCATTGCCACGTCGTCTGATAACTTTTTCTATTAAATATGTATCTGGGCACTTGGTTTTTTGTAATTCTTGTTCATAAAAGCCTCCGACCACAGGTTGATCTTGATAATCTTTTAAGTGATAAGTAATTGGTTGCGTATTTTTGATACTAGTTATAGTAAATATTTCAGTGGACCAATTAGGGGTATAGCTTTTTTCAAATACATTTTTAATTTTGCTCACTCGAACTTTATCTCCAACTTTAAATTTTGGTGACTTTTTAAAATTTTTATTTTTATTTAATTTTTTTAGAATTTCAGTAGTATGGTTCGCAGTGACATCTTTCGGTTTCATACCAATGCTTCGATGTTTTCTATTGTTGTATAATGTAATTAAATCCGATAAAATATCTATCCACTTGTAACTGCCTCGTAAAGAAAATTGTTTCCACATGATATTTTTTAAAGTACGATTGAATCTTTCGCATATAGAAGCTTTTAAACCACTGTATGTTGAGTACATATTAACTTTATACTTGTTCATTAAATTTTGGAAATCTTTATTGTAAAACTCTTTACCCATATCAACATGAAGATTTCGAGGAGATTGAGTGCTTTTGAAGACTGTTTCCATTGCAGCTGCTACTTCTTTACCAGTTTTTGTCTTTAAAGGAATCGCGTGAGCGTATTTTGAAAACACGTCGATGATTGTAAGCATGTATCTATGACCTTTATTTTCTCTAGCATATGGTTGCATTTCTACCAAGTCAGCTTGCCAGGTATCGTGTAAACCCCGTACTTCAACTTTTCTACGAGGGAAATTTCTGCGTGCAGGTTTGTGTATTTCTTCAACCACTTTTTCCATGTTTTATTTAGGTAAATCTTTCCAAAATTGTTCTCTAGCATGAATTTTCGAGTCTACAAGATCTTCAATCTCTTTTTTATGTTGAAATAAAAGTTCTACAACTTGTTGTTTCCACACAGTCAAAATATCTAAATATATCTTTTCTTTGTCAAAATCGTTGATAAATTCACTAACTGCTTTATGTATTGCGTTCGTACTCTCTATATCTTTGAGCAAATGTCTTTTAAATTCAATATTACTTTTTTTAATTACGTCTTGTAGAGTACGCAAGTTTATAGCGTCCGCTGATTCGATAGGAGGTGCCAAGTTACACAGTCTTTTCGATTCAATATCGAAATCACCGTTGGGAGTAAGTTTATATCCAACTCCTGGTGGTCCTCGGCTGCTCTCTTTTTTCTCAACCTTACGTCCAAATATGTCAACAGGCATTTTGATACTGATGGGTAAGTAATTATATTCTCAGTATATATACCCTCCCTCCCGCAACTCTTCAATAATTGAATGAATTTCATTTGTGTGACTTGTATTTCCAGCTGACTGCTCAGCTATTAACAACCTGAGACGATCAACGAGTTCATTGGGATTATCCCAGTATACGTAATCAGTTCTGCTGTTGAGTCGGGCATTTTTGAATTTGAGTATGGAACCACCTAGTTTTGTTGGAGTAGATACAGCTAACGGAGACTGTCTATTGAGTTGTATTTTTTTTAATGTTCTTTTTGGTGACTGTTTTGTTTTTGGAGGACTTAAATTGAAAAGAGGCATAATAACATTTTGATATTTTTTACTAGTAACATGATATTTTATGTCTTCAGTAGATTTGCTTCCTTTTCTGTGAGCGTTAGTTTGCTCAAGAATTTCTTTATATCGACTTAAGTTAGCCAAATCATTAGTTGTAGAATCTTTGCGAACAATGAGATTAAATAATTCTTGAGTTCTAGGATACGACTTATTGTTGACTACGATAGAATCTTTTAAAAATTTAATAGGTTTATTTCCAAGAGTGTAGTCTCCTTGAAGAGTTTTTTTGACTCCATACAGATTATCTCGCTCATCAGGCTCTATTTGATTAAATATGTCTTCTCCTCCGTCAATACTTGTTTCTTCCAATTCATTATACGTATCACTCTCATGAAGCGTAGATTCATCCTCAACTGTTGATGATGCATTTGGAGGTATGACAAGATCATTGTGTTGTATCCCAGATTCGTTGAATAAACTATTGAATGAATTTTCTTTTTTTAATTCAGATTTTTTAACTGTTTCAAGAGGTGAGCTTTCATTGAGCTTTGGACGTTTTGCTGCAAGCTTTTCCAGAGGATTTAGAATAGGTTTAAACGTTTCGGTCAAAATACGTTCAGCATCGTCTTTTCGATTTTTTATAATATTGAATTTCCGTTTTACAATTTCGCGAGCTTTCGCAAGCTCTTCAAGGATTCTCTTCTCCTTAGCAATGTTTTCCATGTTTATGCAGCATAGGTTGACTCAAGACTAATTATTTTTCACTAGGTTCTACTATATTTATAGCGAAACAATCGAATCCTTTTCTATATCTACCATCATTAATATTTCTATCTTTATCTATAACAATAAAACTATGTTTACCTTCTACCCAACACTTTGAGCACAAGTTTTTAAATTGATTGTAAGGCATGTCAGTATTAACGTGATCGTCATAAATATGTTTCAGATTCACTTCATCTTGACGAAATAAAATCAACAAGTTGACATTATCTCTTACTAAATGTTTAGGTACTGCGGCATACGACTGACATAGATAAAAACAATCTACGCTCTTATGTCTCCCCATACAATAAAAGGCTTTAACATTATCTTGCTTCTCACATGCGATATCATCGAAGACAAAAATGGAATTAGGTAAAGCATCAGCTGGAGACACTACCTCATCATGCTCACTAAATGCAAAATACTTCATCCCCTCGATTGGTCCCAAGAGTTGTTCGAGAAACTTATACTTTGGTTGGTTCAAAGATTTAGAGTAGACGTAAATGTTTTCAAATCTTAAACCGTTTGATTGTGTTAAAAGAGCTAGTAAGCTGTTAGTTTTCCCACAATTCGATGGTCCTGAAATAACTGCTCGAATGCTACTCGGGAGTAAGTCACCGTGACGTTTTTCTTTCTTTTCCTGTTCGGCAATAATATCAAAGTTTGGTACTGGCAGTTTCAGAGTGTTTTGTGAAAAATCCATGTTGATCATTCGGAATCTGAATGTTGAATACTAAGGAAACCTATAAATATATCGTTTTTATATCCACAAGCTCAGTCGTTAGTTGGCAGTCATAATGAAATGATCATTCACAATAAGAAGAAGAAAGGTGGCGGTTTATTAAATAACATCATCAATAAGCTTCCAGTTGAGTTGCACTTACCTGGTTACAACTATTGTGGACCTGGTACTAAGTTATCCAAGCGACTAGCACGTGGTGATCTAGGAATCAATCCATTAGACGCAGCTTGTAAAGAGCACGATATTGCTTATTCACAGAATCACGAAAATTTAGAGGCTAGACACGCAGCAGACAAAGTCCTTGCTAATAAAGCGTGGGAAAGAGTAAAAGATAAAAACGCAAAGTTTGGAGAAAAAGCAGCAGCTTATTTTGTTACCAACGCTATGAAGTTGAAAAGTAAATTAGGGATGGGTCTCAAAGTAAAATCTAAGAAAATGACTCCACTGAGTTCTATTATAAAAGTTGCATCAAAATCAGTAGCTCCTAATAATACCCCGAAAAGTATTATAAATGCAGCTCTTCAAGCATCTAAATTAGCAGTTAAAAAAGCTGGTGGAAAAAGTAAAATAAAAGTTCCTCGAGTATTACCGATGACATCGAAAATTGGGGGATTTCTACCTTTGGTTCCCCTATTTGCCGGCTTGAGCGCTACGGGTGCATTGGCAGGGAGTGCAGCTGGAATTTATAAGGCTATTAACGATGTAAAGTCAGCTAAACAAGATTTGGAAGAGAAAAAAAGACATAATAAATCTATGGAAGCTATAGCTGCAGGTAAAGGACTTTATCTTGGACGTCATAAACAAGGATTTGGTCTATACTTAAAAAAAAAAAAAGGCAAAGGAGCCTACTTGAGAAAAAGAGGCAAAGGGGTTTACTTAAGAAAAAGAGGAAAGGGGGTGTACTTGAGAAAAAGAGGCAAGGGAGTGTATTTGAGAAAAAGAGGCAGGGTCTAAAAAAGCTCGAAATAACTTTACCAAATCGTCAGTTGACAAACTTTGACTTATTAAAGTATGCGCAAAAGCTTAAAATTCCACATTTTAGAGGAGTTTTTATGAAAAACATATTACCATATTCTGGACCTAATTATCGAGAATCCGCCATCGTAAACCTAGATGATGAAAGTGGGCCCGGAACTCATTGGGTTGCTTATCGAAAAAATGGTAACGATGTAGTTTACTTTGATAGTTTTGGTGATCTCAAACCTCCGCTCGAATTAATGCTTTACTTGAATGTCAACAGTGTGAAATACAATACAGAAAAATTTCAAGACTACAATTCTTATAACTGCGGTCATCTGTGTTTACAATTCCTTAATGGAAGCTTGGGTATATAAGCAGTCTCTTTCATAAATTATGCTCAGTTTAGGGTGAGTCGTGATGGAATCATTTACTCTTACCCTATCAGCCAATTCTTCAGTTCTTGAAGCTCAGTATTATCCTCCTATTCAACTTTTGCCGAATAAAAATTATACTCTTGGTTTAGTACAGTTGTTTACATTCAATTCAATACCTAATATTGACATTGGATGCAATAAATTTTATGTTGGCGATCGAGTTATCACCTTCGATACAGGAAATTACGAATTGGTTGATATTGAAAAAATTCTTCAAGAAAAAAACATTAAAATATTGATTAAACCTAACGATAATACTTTCCGCACTGAAATTGAATGTACTGAAATAGTTGACTTCACACCTGTTGACTCGATTGGAAAACTTTTAGGATTTAGTAGACGCAAACTTGAAGCAAACTTGAAACATATTTCTGATAATCATATTAATATCCTTAAAAACAATTCATTGAGAGTGGAGTGCAACATCACTGCTGGAGCTTACATAAATAATAAACTAGTTCATACTATTCACGAATTTTATCCTACAGTTGAACCTGGGTTTAAAATAATTGAGGTACCTTCACAAGTTATATACCTACCTGTGAATGTAGAGTGCATTGAAAATCTGCAGTTGCGCATTGTTGACCAAGACGGAGAGTTGGTAAATTTTCAAAAGGAAGTTATTACAATAAGATTACACATTAAATCCTCATAATGGGTATTGTATTTTATGGAAAAGGACTTCAAAGAAACTATAAAACTCAAACATCATGCAGTTCTTCAATCAGTCATCGTCGAGCATCCAAAGCGCTAACACGGCAGAACATCCAGTTTCTCAAAAGTCTAGGACTAAGAATCGTTCGTGGTGGAAAATAACTTGCAATTTCTTTTGTTGCTATAAAAATGGAAGATATTCTAGAAATTCAAGCCCCCATTCAGTTCGATGATAGTATCTCAAATTATGAGTTACATGCTCATCAACCGTATACCGGGTCTAATTTCAATCATAGTGATGAAATTCGTATCGCTATCCAGTATCAGGACTTGGCTGTTTTACCATCGCGTAGTTATCTACATGTGACCGGTCAATTAAGAAAGTCAGATGGTACAAAAGCAGCGAATACTCATTTCGTTAGCAACGGTGTATGTCATTTATTTGAAGATATTAGATATGAGCTCAATGCAATAGAAATTGATCGTATAAAGAATGTAGGAATAGCTAGCACTTTAAAGGCTCTTATGTCTTTAGACTATGGTGCACAAACTGAGAACCGTGGGTGGTATACCGAGGGAACCTTAATGCTTGATTCTGAAGGTCGATTTGATGTATGTATCCCTTTGAAACATCTCTTTGGTTTAGCAGAGGATTACAATAAAATCATAGTCAATGCAAAACATGAATTGATCATTCGAAGATCAAACACTGATTATAATGCTGTTTATCAAACAAACACAGGGACGGAACAAGCTCCTGTATACGAAGATATCAAGATAAACATTTCTAAAATCGAATGGTTGATGCCTTATGTAACTCTTTCGGATGCATACAAAATAAACTTGCTCAACTATCTTCAAAAAGGTAAATCAGTTGCTATGAGTTTTCGAAGTTGGGAACTCCATGAATTGCCTCTAGTACCAACAACCACTAAAAATAATTGGCTAGTAAAAACATCTAATCAGTTGGAGAAACCTCGTTTCATGATAATAGGCTTTCAAACTAATAGAAAAAATTATAGAAAACTCAGTCTAAATGTATACGATCATTGTAATATCAATAACTTGAGAGTTTTCTTAAACTCGCAATATTATCCGTATAATAACTTTAACGCTGATTTCACCAAAAATCAAGTTTCCATACTTTATGAGAATTATCTAAATTTTTATGAATCCTTTTACAATGTAAGGAGTGAACAACGAACGCCAATGCTAACTAGAGAGAGGTTTGCAAAAGAAGCGTCTCTATTCGTCATAGATTGTTCAAAACAAAATGAATCGTTAAAAAATGCTCCAGTAGATGTGAGAATTGAGTTTGAATCATCAGAGAATATACCTGCGAATACTGTGGCGTACTGCTTAATTATTCATGATCGTATAGTAGAGTATAATCCTATGAATGGAGATGTTAAAAAAATAGTTTAAGATAAAAATGTATTGGAAATTACTGGAATAAATTTTTTTTAGAATAAAAAATTAATGTTATCTTACTTCTCAAACCTTCCCCTCAATAATTTAAAAAATAAATTTTCATTCTTAATTTTTTATAATTTTTTATAATTGTTTATTCTTAATTTTTTAATAATTCTTTATTATATGGGACTCCAGCTAGGCTCCTTCAAAATCCGTGGGACCCCGGCTAGGCTCCTTCAAAATCTATGGGACCCGTGCAACTTGAAAATCCATGGGACCCGTGCACCTCGAAAATCCATGGGACCCCCCCCATAGAGTACCTACTAGCAAACTTATATTGGCACGTGCTGTTACCATTGTGAACTGTGGTTGGAATAGCTCTGGCTTCGTTCCTAACCTCAAAGTAAAATTCATTCCACCTAGAAATTTTTTTGAATTCTATGAAAATTCATGAATTACATATTAAAAGGGTCCCTGGCAAGGCGTAAGTTTTTCCGTCCTAAAAGAGCAAACTGAAATCGGCACGTGTTGTGATCATTTTAAACTGTTTTTAGAATGGCTCTGGCTTCGTGCCTAACCTAAAAGTAAATAGAATTTAACCTAGAATTTTTATCAAAGTTTATGAAAATTCATTAAAAACATATTTGAGGGATTTTTAAATTTTAAATAAAATAAAGGATTATTTTAAACATATTATTGCATCAAGGAGTTGGTTTTTCCGATCTCAAAGTTAAAACTGATATCGGCACGAGCTGTTACCATTGCAAATTGTAAATAGACTAGCTCCGGCTTTGTCTCTTACTCCCCTAACTTCCTACCTTTAATTTCAATCAACTCCTTAGGATTTACTTTTCTAACCTCTAATTTCTCAAATACCTCCATACCTTTACTTTTCAATTTTTCATCTTTAGTCTCTATCGGACTTTTATTTTTAACCAAGAATCTACTGAAAATTGGAGCACAATCAGGATACGACTTAGCGAAAACCCCTGTTTCACCACACATAAAACAATATCCCCTTTTTATTAGAGCTATCCCCTGTCTGATTTAAATTATTTCCTGACCAATAAAGTTTCCCATTGACTGATTCACTTTATTTTCTGACTGATTACCCTGTCCCAGAAATTTAGGACACAATTTAGATATATGACCCTTGTCCTGACAAGAGAAACATACCAAATCAGGTAGATAATTAGGGCAATATTTCCTCGAGTGACCTTTCGACCCACACTAACCGCAAATCTTATCCGGACATTCCGAAGCTCGATGTTCGACGGACTGACAATGATAACAGGCCCCATAAAAAATTTTCTCTACATTATTTTCGACTTTATCCAATTGAGGAAGCAACGCAGAATTCATTGAAAAATTTTGCTGAAATTTCGGTCTAACATCTGCATTCTCCCACTGCATTGCTCGAGTCTCGTAAAGTTAGTTGTTGGATTCAATTGAAATTTATTATTATAATTAGGGTTAAATCGATCAACTTGACTGATATTATTAAACTGATTCTTATTCAAATTAAAACTAGGATTAACTTTATTTAAAGAACCTTGATTAACAGCACTAACCTCACCTTTAGAAAAATCCTTATCTTTAACCTCACTCTACCACCGATTTTTTTTTAACTTCCTTTCCGTCCGATTTCCTACTTTTAAGTTTTTCCGACTGAATTTTAGCCGTTAACTCATTTTCATTCTCATGTAAGGCTGCAACATTATTCTTAGAATCAACCTCGTAAAAACCGCTCCCTTGACCCGCATTTTCTCCACCGAGGGAGGTGGAACATATCTCACATCTAACTCTAATTGCCTTTCCCAAGCTTGACCATAATCCTCAATATCTTCAAGAGATATAATTAATTTATCCATCATCGCTCGACGATAACGGATTACGGAAAACTCGATTTACCAAATATCTGTTTGATGGAAATTTACTAAATTTGGATACTAATAATCTTATACAACAAAGATAATTAGTTATCTTTTCATTCTTAGCTTGCAATCTTAACCTTAACTCATCTAGCAGATCTTCCTCATCATATTCCCCCACAAAATGATTTCTAAATTTCTGTTCAAAATTCGACTAATTTCTAATTTCATCCTGAACCAACGACTAGCCCCGTGGCTGAAAACACTTGGTAATGCCCCTATCAACTCTTTATCACTTATACAACAACTCTTTTTGCAATCAATTAGTTGTTCTAACAATTCTTCCGGATCTTCATGTTTATCTTCCCCCAAAAATTTAATACGCCATGACTTTTAAAATTGCATTACCTGCATCGTATCTTTATTCAATCAAACCATGTCTGAATTATTAAAATTTCTATCATACCTACTCTTTTCTACTTTCCCTAACTTCCGGCTCATATTCTTGATTATCTTCATCTGTCAAATAATTCTGCCCGTTTTCTAAATTCCTACCATTTATTCTACTTCTATCATCACCTTTTTTTTTTTAGTCCACGTGACTCGCACAGATTCCGCCAAACTCTCTCTCTCTCTAACACAGCTACGCAAGTGCATCAGGACTTTTGAAGATTGAATCGTTGCTTTAAGCTGCTAACTGTTGTTGAATTGTGTCGTGCCGGATCTGATAGACTTTCTGCTATTGTTTGTGACTTTTGTGCAGTGGCGTAACTTTGTTTATTCACAGTTTGTGTGAAGTATTAGTGCGGTTAGTGACTTTGAGGTTAGCTTAAATGCTTTGTTGTGGTAACGTCGCTGCGCTCCGTAATTAAAATTTCACCGCTAGGTGGCAGCACTGTTGGCCTTATCGACGGAGTGGAGTCTGACCTTACGTTGATTAATCTATTTGTCTCGAAGCCGCGAAAATTCAAATTTGAAGTACCTGCCGCACTTGTTCTAGACTTTACTACTCGCCTGCCTGAATTTTTTGACATCTTTTTCTGCTGGTCTTTTTGAACTGTACTCGTTCCATGATGCTCAGTGAAGATATTTGTTCGGTCTGTAAACTACCAAAGCGTAGCAGAAACCTGATTCATCCGTGCTCAGAGTGTAAACTATTGTTTCACACACTCTGTACTAAATTTTCAATCTGCGACAAAAGTGGTATTCCCGCGAAAATCTGTCAGACATGTGCCACTGTGAACGTCACCGAGTGTGCAGAAACAACATCTGCCACGGCTGGTATGCCTCATTCGGAAGTGCCTGCTACCTCCACTGAAAACACTCTTCAGTTACTCCTGCAAGAGATGAGGGACCTTAAATCCTCAGTTAATGGACGTCTTGATGGGATAGACGTGAAGCTTCAGGGGCTCGACGTTATACCTGGCCTGGTCACAAGAGTTGACAATGCTGAGGCTCAGCTCGATGAACTTAAACGCGAGCTCGATGAAATTAAGCAAAGACTCGAGCTGCCACAGGTTCAACAAGATTCAGTTTCGAATGGCAATCCAGAGCTTCTAAACAAAGTCCTTGGGCTCGAGCGGAAAAATGCAGAGCTGTCTACACGCCTCACACAGGTCTCTTACTCCAGACCGTCGACATCCACCGAGATGGTAATTGGTGGTTTGTCTGTTCCAGATGGTGCATCCCTGAAATGCTTGGTTCTCGCTGCACTAAAAACTGTCCATGCAGATATTGAAGCACGCGACATCATCTCGACTCGCTTGCTTATCAGCAAAGCTGCTGTAAATTCAGCCCTTGACAAGGCAGTTACAAATGTGCCGGGCAGTTGCCCCCTGCAGCCGCCTTCTACCTCTTCCTCTGCTGGACCTGCAAGATCTCCGCGCCAGTCACGACCACCCTCGATTATAGTTACTCTGAGCTCCCGTGCACTGCTTTTGGAGGTCGTCAGAAGTAAAATTAAACTAGGTAAGCTGCATACTTCTGCGCTTACACCCAACCTTCCTGCAGGCATCGCAGCTACGTCCCTCGTACCTGCTCTCATTAACATCAATGAGTTTTTACCTAAGGACATCTTTCATCTTCGCCGTACTGTGTACCAGAAATCACGTTCTCCGAATTCTGGCTTCGTTACTTTTGTACGCAATGGTCAAGTCTTTGTCAGGAGAAAAAAGGGAGATGTCCCTACACCCATCACTTCTGAAGAGGATCTCATGCGGTTTTTAGCATAACAGGTATACTGATACATCTTCTCTCTCGCGGTAATATCACATTCTCATCATATCATTACAATTTTATTCATCCTTCACCCTTTTATCCCTCTTCAAGCAACACACTCCCCTGTTCACCTTCAAACCCACCTCACACCTCTCAGTATTCTGTGCGGAAGCAGGGGGGCAGACTTCGTGTCTGTTATTTTAATGCGAACTCTCTGCGCGGCCATATTGAGCAGGTCAGGCTTTTTCTATTGACGCAGCCCTTGATACATCTGATAGCTGTTGCTGAGACCTGGCTGAGCCCTTCGATTGAGGACACGCTTGTTGCACTCGATGGTTGAAGTCATCCTTAGGTGGGACCGCAATACTCAGGGGGGTGGGGTTGCACTCTTTGTGCATGAGACGCTTTCGGTAAAGCACCTCTGCTCGTCAACTACAGAATGGGACGGTAAGCCGGGTCATCCTGAATATTTGTTTGCTGAGGTTTCCACTAAAGGGAGTGACCCTGTGTTTGCTGCTGTGGTGTATAGACCCCCTAAGGCCCCCTTTGTTGCTGGTACCAATTTTGTGTCTGATCTGCGTGATACTATGCACGAGTATGGCTCCAAAGTTATCCTCGGTGACTTTAATGCTGACCAGCTGTCAGACTCAGATGCAGATGCGGTTTTTGTGCGTAAATTTATTGAGGAGAACTCATTATTCTCTGTGCCATATGGGGCTACACACCACACCTCTCACTCGGATACCTGGCTAGACCTGTGTCTTGTCGATGTTCTTGATACTGTGACTGAATACTGGAAGACCGATACTTCATTTATTGCGGGGCATGACTTACTGACTGCTTCTCTTGACATTCAAACGCCACAACTGATGACTAATGATTTCACCTACCGCAACTTTAAATCCGTGAATTCTGAGGCTTTGAACGATTATCTGCTCAAATGTGATTGGTCGGTTGTCACGGATGGGACGAGCTCTCTTAGTGCGAGGTTGGATTGTTTGTATGCTAATCTGTATGCTGCTCTTGACGTATTTGCTCCACTAAAAACACTCAAACATAGGAAGAATCGCCATCCGTGGTTCACCACCTATCATCGCTCATTGATATCCGAGAGAGATAGACTCTACAGATGCTACAGACGCTCAAGACTTGATATTGAAAAACTCTTATATAGACAGGCACGTGATTTTGCTCATGAGCAGATTGAGTCTGCAAGACTCAACTTTTACTACCACAGACTCAAGGACATCTCTGACCCTCAACAGCTCTGGAAGGAACTTAGACACCTTGGCATCTCTCCTAGTCCTGATTCCAACTTGGGTGGTTTCTCTGTGGAGGACCTCAACGCTCACTTTGCCTCTGTTTCGTTTGACGCCTCAGCACCGGATCTCTCTCATTTTCTAAACAACTTGGAAAATGAGAGAGATGATGGTGTCTTTGATTTCTCTACTGTGACAATGGACGCAATCGCTACTGCTGTTAGCCAGTCGGCATCTCAAGCGGTGGGCGTGGACTCTCTTCCTCAGAGCTTCATTCAAACAGCATTCCCATCCATTGGCCCTATTATCCACAACATTTTCAATACTTCCTTATCCACATCAACATTCCCTGAGCGGTGGAAAGAGTCTATTGTTATTGCTCTCAACAAAGTTCCTTCTCCATCTTGCCTGAATGATTTCCGTCCGATCTCCCTGCTTTGTTTTTTGTCGAAAGTACTTGAGAGGCTGGTCCATGACCAGATTACTTCTTTTGTTGAATCGCAGTGACTGATGGATGGACATCAAGCAGGTTTTAGAGCAGGGCACAGTACTCAGACTGCACTACTGAAACTTACAGACGACATCCGAGAGGGCATGGACAGGAGACAGGTGACTGCACTGTTGCTGTTTGATTTCAGCAAAGCCTTCGACTCGGTCTCTCACGTATTGCTACTCGAGAAACTACAGTCACTTGGATTTTCGCGCAGGGTTTTGCAATGGATTGCTTCCTATTTATCTGGCCGCTCGCAAGCGGTGAAGGCTGAGGACCGGAGTTTCACCTCTTTTCGTCCCCTCAATAAGGGTGTGCCCCAGGGCTCTGTGTTGGGTCCCCTGCTTTTTGCTCTGTTTGTCGCTGACATTGCCCTGGGTCTTGGTCCTGGTGTTTGTCGTATAATTTATGCGGATGACCTTCAGATTTACGTGCGAGGCCGAGTCGAGGACATACGTACCATTCTGGACAGACTGAGCCGAGGTGCTGTGCATGTTGCGGACTGGGCTACTGCGAATGGGCTGATTTTGAATGCTGGCAAGACTAAAGCCATGATTTTGGGTACCGCGTCCTATGTCAATGACTTTGACAGATTGGGTATTCGCACCCTACAATTTGGGGAGTGCACTGTCCCGTTTGTCTCGTCTACACGTAGTCTGGGGGTGGTGCTGGATTCCAAGCTGACCTGGAAAGATCATGTTCGGTATGTCTGTCGCAGAGCTAATTCTCTCATGTACCGTCTTAACCACTTCAGACGCAGCACCACCTTTGAACTGCGGAAGCACCTCATACAAACCCTCCTTTTTCCTATCGTTGACTATTGCTGTCTTGTTTATCGGAATATCTCAGATGAACAGGACCTGATGTTGCAGCGTGTGCTCAATCGTGGGATCAGATACATATTTGGGGTTAGGAAGAGTGATCACATCACTCCTTTCAGACGTAAGCTTGGCTGGCTCCGAGTGTCGGGTCGTAGAGACTACTTTGCGGCCTGTTTGCTCTATAGAATACTGAATTCGGGAATTCCGTCTTATTTGGCGAATTTTTTTATTGAAAAGCACAGCTCGCGTCCGAAGAGGGTGGTGAATCAGCACGCTTGGGATGCGCTGATTATTCCCTCCTGCCGCACAGAGTGCTTGAAACGCTCCTTTCATGTATCATCTGCCTACATCTGGAATAGTTTATCCCTTCATATTCGCCAGGCATCATCATTTTCAACCTTTAAACATCTCATTAAATCACGCATCTTTACTACCGAGGGAGAAGGTTGAGTACTCTGTGCCGCTGAACAACCTGTGCTTAAACTGTGTGAGGATTTGTTGTGCTACTAATGGCTGATTTGCAAAGACATTTTGCAGGCACTGATTTAGATTGAGTTGAATTAAATTTTGTTAAAGTATATTACCAAATATTGTTATATCTTGATGTATACCGTTATTTTTATTTTTATTTTTATTTTTATTATTTTTTATTATTTTATTATTATGTTTATTTTATCTCATTTTATTATTTTATTATTTATTATTTTACTATTGTTAACCTTTGATGGTTTACTTGTTGATCAACTATGTATTTTGTACAACATAATGTACAATCAATAAATTTATCAAAATCAAAATCAAATCAAATCATCTCTATAATTCCTACTACCCCCACCCACGTCAACACTATCTTCAAAAATATCAAATTTCCCTTGACCCTTATTTCCCCCAGAAATTATTTTCCCTTCTACAGTCTCTCGAATTTCTTAAATCAAAATTTTCCTCTTTATATATCATACTCCTGTCAAAATTTGTTACGTTAAATTTACTAGTTTTTGGAAAGTTTTTACGACTCACCCGTTAATCTCCAAACGAATATTTTTCATTCTCTTTTTCCTTACACGGTATAGATTTAACATTTCTTTAACGACTGACTTTTTTATTCATTATTTTTAAACTATCTGTTTCGAGATTGTTGTGAGTTCTAAATTAAAAAACTTCCGATTCCCCTCCAAATCTAACCTGTCTTTTCATTTCAAAACTTCTCCCTCTATTCGAACGTACCCTTAAATTTTCTTCAGACCCACTTTCTCATTCAGCTTCCGAATCTTGGCTAATCCCATTCCCAAAATTTTTAGGTGTTGATTCATTATTAGTTATCTGAATAATTTCAATAACATCCTGTTTGGGAGTAAAGAAATTTTCATTTTCCGAATTCATATCTTCCCCATGGTTATTTATTCTTGAGTTCATATTTGAATTATCCCTGCCTGTTGCGGAGCGAACAATAATTTCACTCCGTTCACATCGTCGAGCAAGAAAATCGATAGTTTGTAGACTGCGTGGCGCCATCTCTTAGTCCACGCAGAACTACATGGTGCTGGTGCTCTCGCGCCGCCGTCGGCGCAGCTTGGGGGCAGCTGCTGCTGCTGCTGACGCTGCTGGGCCTGCGGCGTCTCTCCAGTTCTCTTCTCGGCAACGCTCGTGAATAGACGTTTCATTCGCCATTTTGTGCTATCTCATGGGTTTTTTTCACTTGGCATTTCTCTCGACTCTTTTTCATCATCAACGCAGCTGTCTCATCTGCACAGTCATCTCAACAAGTAATTCACCTGGTGGTAGTCAGCTCTGGAGGCATCTCATCTTCAATTAATTCGATCGGCTTAATTCACTTCAATTCTTGGGTTAGCGGCTCAGTAAGGAGATCACCCTAGGCATCCTCAGGTATTTTGCACAGCACCGGTAACAATAATTTACCGGTGTTTCTCATTGTCATTCTCACAGCCACAAAATCAATAAAATTTACTGTGCATTCTCTTGCTCTCTCTCTCCTTTTTTTGTGCTGTCTTACAAGCAGCCATTTTCTTTTCTATTCCGCTCAAGGTCATTCTCTGCTGCTGCTTTAATTTCTCTTGGGCACCTCTCTCTCTCTCTCTCTTTTCAAGGCCATTTCTGTTGCCTTGTTTATCTCAACTATACTCAAGCAAAACTCGTGTTTATGGCTTGAATTAATATAATCAAATCCGTAAAGAGTTTTGACTAGGTGTTTCTCAAATTAATTAATTAATTTTCTTTACACGAAAATTAAGAGTGGAAATTCTCCACTCAAACTATGATATTCTCACCTCTCAGTTTTTTTTGCTTTAAAATAATTTTTATTAAACTATATAAACTCACTTATTGTAATTTTAGAATTATTTGAATATTGTTGTAAATAGAGTGCTGTGTTAAAATAAATAAATTAACACTGTTTTAATTAAATTGTGTCTGTCTCAACATTTATTTGATAACCCTCCCCTACCAGCTTTTAATCCGGCAAATAAATAAAATTAATAAAGCAGTAAATCCGCAACACTGCCCACTCTAGGTGTTTCTCTTGTCCGACTGGTCTTTGGTATAGAAGAAATTTCCTTGTCCCGCGATTCAAAATTCTCCGTTCCCACATTGCAAACGATTCTTCTAAATTGATATTCAAACTATTATTCTGGCTGATTAAAATATTGACAAAATTCAGTGGCTACCCCTAATCTGTTTATTTGACCATCAGTTGCACACTGCATGCTGGCTATCGGAAACGTGATGTCTGCTTACCTCAAAAAGCTTAATTTATAATTTAATGGTTAAAGTTTTTTAAAGACTTTTTTAAATTAAAATAATTTCAGTATTATTAGTTTTTGAATAAACAGTTTGTAAAAAATAAAAATTCAAGTAGAAAATCGCAGGTTTGGAAGTATTTTATGAAATAAAAAATTATCCTCAATAAACAAAACTTCCATACCGACATGTCGGTAAAAATCATAGCAACGCTCTGGATCTGAAAATTTTTGTGTCATGCATGGGAAAAATCGTGCAAGGCACCCAAGTTTTAGTACATGGCATCAATATTGTAGTTTCAATTCAGTTATTTTCTGGTGCCAACTGAAAGCACGGTTTTTTGACTGACTCTTTCTTTCGGTGTTTGTATTCATTAATTCTTGTTTCCATTTTTTGTTAAGTTTTTGAAACTTTTCTAGTTTTTTTTATTAAACATGTTTAAAATCTGCAATCATATTATCTTACCTTATTATATTTGATAGATTGTCATTAAAATTATTATAACTTTTACAAACACAACAAAATTTCATGTTGTTGCATTTGTAATCAATAAAAAAAAAAAAGTCTAAAGTGAAAAATTTAATGTTTTGACTCATGTAAGTATATTCATACTCAACTTTGTATTGCCCAACGAAATTTCAAATTAGTTAAGATGATGACTTTGTGTTGATTATTCGGGCATTTAAATAATTAAAAATCTAGTGAAAATATCATTTCACCTAGAGTATTCCCTTAGTTTTTAAAATAAATGAAAAAATTGAGAAGAAAAAAATTGTCTCAGGTGAGATTCGAACACACGACCTCCTGCATTCCGGGCAGTCGCTCTACCACTGAGCTACCGGGCGATTGTGTGTTCATACTCTTCTAGTCAAATTTATTTTCTTCTCAATTAAAAACCCGATTCCCCGTACCCACCCATTTTTCCCATTGCGACCTACCTCTCAATCAGGGTCGATATTACTCATGTAAGTATATTCATACTCAACTTTGTATTGCCCAACGAAATTTCAAATTAGTTAAGATGATGACTTTGTGTTGATTATTCGGGCATTTAAATAATTAAAAATCTAGTGAAAATATCATTTCACCTAGAGTATTCCCTTAGTTTTTAAAATAAATGAAAAAATTGAGAAGAAAAAAATTGTCCCAGGTGAGATTCGAACACACGACCTCCTGCATTCCGGGCAGTCGCTCTACCACTGAGCTACCGGGCGATTGTGTGTTCATACTCTTCTAGTCAAATTTATTTTCTTCTCAATTAAAAACCCGATTCCCCGTACCCACCCATTTTTCCCATTGCGACCTACCTCTCAATCAGGGTCGATATTACTCATGTAAGTATATTCATACTCAACTTTGTATTGCCCAACGAAATTTCAAATTAGTTAAGATGATGACTTTGTGTTGATTATTCGGGCATTTAAATAATTAAAAATCTAGTGAAAATATCATTTCACCTAGAGTATTCCCTTAGTTTTTAAAATAAATGAAAAAATTGAGAAGAAAAAAATTGTCCCAGGTGAGATTCGAACACACGACCTCCTGCATTCCGGGCAGTCGCTCTACCACTGAGCTACCGGGCGATTGTGTGTTCATACTCTTCTAGTCAAATTTATTTTCTTCTCAATTAAAAACCCGATTCCCCGTACCCACCCATTTTTCCCATTGCGACCTACCTCTCAATCAGGGTCGATATTACTCATGTAAGTATATTCATACTCAACTTTGTATTGCCCAACGAAATTTCAAATTAGTTAAGATGATGACTTTGTGTTGATTATTCGGGCATTTAAATAATTTTTTTCTTCTCAATTCTTTCATTTATTTTAAAAACTAAGGGAATACTCTAGGTGAAATGATATTTTCACTAGATTTTTAATTATTTAAATGCCCGAATAATCAACACAAAGTCATCATCTTAACTAATTTGAAATTTCGTTGGGCAATACAAAGTTGAGTATGAATATACTTACATGAGTAATGTCGACCCTGATTGAGAGGTAGGTCGCAATGGGAAAAATGGGTGGGTACGGGGAATCGGGTTTTTAATTGAGAAGAAAATAAATTTGACTAGAAGAGTATGAACACACAATCGCCCGGTAGCTCAGTGGTAGAGCGACTGCCCGGAATGCAGGAGGTCGTGTGTTCGAATCTCACCTGGGACAATTTTTTTCTTCTCAATTTTTTCATTTATTTTAAAAACTAAGGGAATACTCTAGGTGAAATGATATTTTCACTAGATTTTTAATTATTTAAATGCCCGAATAATCAACACAAAGTCATCATCTTAACTAATTTGAAATTTCGTTGGGCAATACAAAGTTGAGTATGAATATACTTACATGAGTAATATCGACCCTGATTGAGAGGTAGGTCGCAATGGGAAAAATGGGTGTGTACGGGGAATCGGGTTTTTAATTGAGAAGAAAATAAATTTGACTAGAAGAGTATGAACACACAATCGCCCGGTAGCTCAGTGGTAGAGCGACTGCCCGGAATGCAGGAGGTCGTGTGTTCGAATCTCACCTGGGACAATTTTTTTCTTCTCAATTTTTTCATTTATTTTAAAAACTAAGGGAATACTCTAGGTGAAATGATATTTTCACTAGATTTTTAATTATTTAAATGCCCGAATAATCAACACAAAGTCATCATCTTAACTAATTTGAAATTTCGTTGGGCAATACAAAGTTGAGTATGAATATACTTACATGAGTAATATCGACCCTGATTGAGAGGTAGGTCGCAATGGGAAAAATGGGTGGGTACGGGGAATCGGGTTTTTAATTGAGAAGAAAATAAATTTGACTAGAAGAGTATGAACACACAATCGCCCGGTAGCTCAGTGGTAGAGCGACTGCCCGGAATGCAGGAGGTCGTGTGTTCGAATCTCACCTGGGACAATTTTTTTCTTCTCAATTTTTTCATTTATTTTAAAAACTAAGGGAATACTCTAGGTGAAATGATATTTTCACTAGATTTTTAATTATTTAAATGCCCGAATAATCAACACAAAGTCATCATCTTAACTAATTTAATGTTTTGAATTGAACATTAACTACTTACAAAATTTAAAGTAAGTAAATAATCATATGAGCAGTTCCGTTCAATGAGGGGACGCAACGTCGAGACGCTTGAAATTGGGCTCAGGCTGCCGGGTCCGCTGTTTCAAAAATGCTGTCATTTTATACCACATTACAAGTTGAATAAAAATTGCATTTATCGAAAAAATTTGAAATTTTTTGTTCAACTCGCAAGAACTCAGAAATTGCTGAAAATTTTTTAATGAAATTTTATCAGCATATTCTGAAACCCTTTCTGTTATCCAGATATTTTTAAGAATACGAGTAATGAACTATTAAAAACTAAACAGTTTTTTGTTGGGAATATCTCCCTGTCTCCGATTGAATTAGCGCGGGTTTGGACCGCATCATCGTTTCAGTTCTTTTCCCGCGTTTTGTCCGTCAGTCTTTATCGGAAACGCATGTCGCTCAGACGCATACTTGTGTACCAGTTCGGTTAATAAAGTTCTCAGTCAAAATCGACATGTCTAAATCGACAAATTCTAAAATGCCTTATTTTTATTTTTTCGCACCCTGCATTCTAACAGTTTATGGGCTCAGACTCAATGCAAAGAACGTCGAGGAAGCTAATACAAACAACTGCTTGGAAGTGAATACTCTACAAAAAGGAAGATGGCGTCAAACAGCAGTTAAGCCTGTAAGACGCGCATCGAACTTCTGTCTGGAGAAAACTACGAAAAATGCAGGTCATCTTAATAAGTAACAATACATGGCCTTAAGCAGTTGGTGAAAAAACAAAACCTACGATACCGACCAACACGGACGCCACAACCCCAGCTGCCATGCAAACTTTGATCGACTAATTCACAAAAGAGGATCGCAAGGCAAAGTTCAATCTAATCCTCGCGATAGGTCCATCCCAGCTCAAGCACGTAAAGAAATGCTCAACCTCCCGGGCAATCTGGCTAAAACTGGAACCGTTTAACGCCTCGAAAGGCCCCGTGTGGAAGGCCACTCTGCTAGAGCAACTGTTGTCACTGAAGATGCGCGAGGGAGAAAACCAAGCGTCAGTCACCTGCGACCATTCGGAGTAAAAGTTCACTTCCTGGACAAAGACCCTGCCAAGGACAAACTAGACTTGAAAGGAATTCAAGGAGTCTTCGTCGGTCACTCTATGACGGCAAAAACATACCGAGTATGGTCACCCTTCAAGAAAAGTGCGAGTTACACGAGGCGTGATATTCTCCCGAGACTTCCTCGCTCGAACACCCACGCAAACAATCGACTTACCCAACGTAGATGGGTCCTTCACCACCGACACACCGTCGACGTCGGCAATCAACGATTCAAACGAGAGCGAGGGCCCTAGACCAGCAGGGCGTATGACAGCTCAAACCTGCAAGCGTCCCCGTGGCAGGCCTCTTAAAATAAGGACCAGCATACGCGGCTGACCACGCAAGTACTCGATGGAAGTGCAGATCTTTCCTGAATCCCTAGACAGTGTTGAAGAGGAAGATTTATCCAACAGGACCGATGAAGGATAACTTAATTGACCAAGACATCGACGAAGATTCTAATGCCGTCATTGTAGCCGCCAGTCTTTGTTGGGAACGCATGTCGCTCAGACACATACTTGAGTACCTTTTTGAATAATAAAGTTCCCAGTAAAAATCGACATTCTAAAATGCCTTATTTCTATTTTTTGCACCCTGCATTCTAACATTTTTAAGCTTCAATTATGGATTTAAAAAAACACATACAAATTAAAAGCTGAAAAGCTTTTTTGATATTCCCCGGGGAGTAGAACGTAGTTTTTTTTTTTTTTTTTTTGAAATGTACAAAATCAACTAATTAAATTAGGGTTTGGTTAAAACAATATTTCAATTACATTATATTTCTATGTGTTTTATTTATTGCAGGGAATGGTCATAAAAAAGAAAAAACTTAAAAAAAATTATATTCTTAAAAACTCTTGACATTAAATAATTAATAATTTCATAATAAGATGAAAATTATTCGAATGAACAATCTAATTTAATTTCAATACCTTAAGTAAATAATGGTGAAAGCCAATGATTTAAATCTTCTATAATGGATAAAGAATTTTCTTCTTTAATATTTATTTCAATTTCAGAATCAAGTTCTATATCTTCTTTTTCACGCCTTTTAATTTTTTATAATATCACTGAGCTCAGAAAGTACTTCAGTCTTTCTTTTTCAAGTAAAACTTTTTTTACTTTTCGGTTTTTGTTATGAAAAATCAAGCGCAATGTAAAATTTTGTTGTCGCGACATTTAAATTTTGATTGAATTTAAAAATTAAAATACCACGTAGCAAAAAATTTAACCCCCCCCCCTCCCCTCATGGCCTACCGTAGCATTTTGTAACACCCCCCTCCCTCTGAAAAGGAAAAGTGGTTTCTGGAATCTCCCATATTTATTTATTTATTTTTTCAAATGAAACTGATGACTCAGTACTAGCTGGTTGTTTGGTCACTGAAGCCACAAAACTTGACCACACCCCTATCAATCAAACAAAATCCCATAACTTTAATCGTTTTTAAAGAAACCAATTTAGTTTATTTTGCTCGAAATCTCCAGACTGACGTCAAACGTTGGCAGGACAGAAATAAAAAAAGGGAAGTGGGAACATACGACAAATATACAGAATTTGGCTGAAAATTCGGATGAGGAGTATATGATCGGTGTGGTAAACAATTCAGAGTAACAAACAATTTTAAGAAATAAGTTCATCTGAAATATTTTAAAATAAACTAGAACATACTTTTTTTCATTGCAATACCATAACCTTTTTGGTCCAAAAGTCCCCCTATTTGCGTTAAATTACATTCTCTTTCTTGTATATATTCAATAGATGACGATTCCATTAAAAAAGCATAGTTTTCCGTTAAAACTTTTTTTTTTCCTTGATCGTTATCATCTGTGAGGACATAATCAGAATTTTTCATCATATACTGGTACATTTTTGAGTACGTGGAAGAATTGGAATCCTAAAAAAGAAAAATAGATTTATATGTATCCAATTCATTTTTTATTAAATAATTTAAGGAAGTTCTTCTGATGAAAACGTTTTTTTTGAAACATGGTAAGATAAATGTGTTGGATTTATTCAATGCTGACTGTAATATTCAAGTATGAAAATTTAGTGAATATTTTTGTGAACTGTGAGTTTCGAATTTGGAAGTTTGAAGTTTCCAGGTATGATGCTGTTATTGTGAAAGTGTGCAAACAAGGGATTAAGCGGCTCTCCTAAACTCTACCTCTGCAATGCGAAGGAAGGTTTAGAGCCTGCATCTGCTGCCTGCACTCGCTTCAGTACAGGTCAAGTTAGGGAAGGTTAAAGACGCATTTTCTTGTTTTTTCCAGTTTTCGTAACTTATTGTAATAAAACTTAATTTTAACCCAATTTTATTTATTTCACTTATTTTTATCAACCACGCATAATTAAAGAAAACTCTAACAAAATGTATTAGAGAGTGTATGATAGAATAAAAATACCTAAGTTAAAACAAAATCTCATAAATCAAGTAATTATTAGTAATATAAATTTATATTTTAAAAAGCAGTCATTTTAATCATTAAATAGTCGTCTAAAAACTTTCAAAAAAATTAATGAACTGCTACAATTGAGATTTTAAAATAAAGAAAATATACAAAATTTTCATAACAATCTGGACACTAAATTATTTTTAGCTACTTCAAGCGGAAATTCAAAAATTTATTCAAACAGTACAGAAAATTGTACCCTCAAATCTTGTTATTTGTAGTTTTGTTACTGAGGCCGTTGTTTGTCTTCATGAAACTGATCATGATCTGATGTGTCCAACTCAGGATCTTGATGCATCATATTACTAAATTGCATGCAATTTAGTAAATAATATGTCGGAGTTGAATCGTGCTGCTGCTAATTTGTGGATAGCAGAGAGCGCAGGTGCAACCGCTCCTGTTGCTGTATTGCCGCGCACGGTGGCACTTAGCGTGTGGTTGCCGTAGAAAAAATCGCTTATAAAGATGTTTACAAAAAGGATCATATCGATGTTATTAAAGAATTAGAGGGATGTGAAAGTTGGGAAGATCTCGAAAATGAAAATTGGTTAGCGAATTTGAACATAGATAAAAACATAGAGTCGGAGAATCCAATAGAAGTCGAAAAACCTAAACGTGGGAGACCCCAAAAACGAAATTCTGAAATAGAAGATTTACCGATTGTTAAGAAAAATAAAATGACGGAACCGAGGTTAGAAAAATGCCAATGAGAAAAGCAAAAGAAAATAGAGATTTTAAGATACATGCACGTGAAATAAAAGACCCGGAAAAATTAGTAGATGTTAGTTTTGAATAATTCATATCAAAATCACTTGACAAGAGAAATACCATCTTTAATTCATTTAAAGAAAATAGAAGTGAAATTAAAGGTTTGGAGGAAGACGAACTAAAATTCGCATTATTCGCAAATATAAATAGAGGCCCCATAAACTTTAAGGAAGCGATGAATTCTAGAGAAATATATGATTGGAAAAGCGCAATAACAGAGGAGTTAAAATCTATGAAAGAAAACGATGTATGGACATTAGTTGACAGACCAGATAGAAGTAAAGCTAAAGTGATAGGAAGTGAATGGGTTTTAAAAGAAAGCAAGATGATAAAAGTGAAACCAAATATAAGGCTAGGCTGGTAATTAGAGGTTTTAAAGATCAAAATGAATATGAACTGAGAGAAACGTATGCTCCAGTTTCGAGACTGCCGGTAGTTCAGACAGCATTAGCAATAATTAACAGATTTAATTTAGAGACATGCCAAATGGATGTCAAAACAGCGTTTTTAAATGGTGTATTGGAAGAAGTTTACATGGAAATACCAGAGGGTGAAGAATGTGACGAAGAAACTAGAGACAAGAAAGTTTGTAAATTACTACGATCCTTGTATGGGTTAAAGGTAAGCGGTAAAAGATGGAACGTTAAATTCAAAAGCAAGGCAGGGAAGTTGGGTTTTTAATCTGATCAAAATGAGCCATGTTTATTCACATGGGCGCATGGAGATGACATTGCATTTATAGTTCTATATGTAGATAGCATGCTAATAGCAAGCAATAAGATAAAGAAATTAAATGAAATAAAAAAAAATTTAAGTAGAATTTTCGAGATGAAAGATCTAGGCGAGCCAAAGATTTTCCTGGGGATGAGAATAACAAGGGTCGGAAAGAATAGAGTTTTGTCAATAACACATAAAGAATACGTAGAGAAAATATTGCACGGATTTAACAAGAATTGTCAACCGGTGAGAACTTCTATGATTACTAGGCAGGCTGTGAAACAGAAGATCAAAGAAAAGGGTCAATCGAGTGCACCAGTAAAAACAAAAGTCCCATATAAAAAGGCGATAGGAAGTCTATTGTGAAACGTACTATTCTAAGTACTTACAAGGTTTTTTGTCCTCAAGGACCGATGGAACATCGAAATTTGTTCAGATGGTAAATTTTAATGATATTGAAATTTTGAAGAAAATCAATATAAGGAAAACCAAAATTTATTTCTGTTTAAATTAATTTACAAAATTCTTACTATTTTGTCGAAAAATTAACGTGACTAGGATAAAGTAGAAATCAAACAAAGTTCTGAATTATTGAATATATTTAGAAATAAGTTGCTCGCTTCTATTTATTTATTCTTATTGGTCTTAATGCTTGGGGGGGGGGGGGGGAATGAAATGAGGTAAATAACAAAAAAAGAATCGATATTCATGTATTCCTAATTTTTATTTTATTTCCTTTTATTTTATACAGTTTTATTTAATTCGTTATATGATTAATTTAAGAAAACTAATACGAAAAAAGAAACGTTTAAGTTATTTTATGAAACATAGACACGTCGAATCACATATAACCTCGCGATAAATATATGTCAACGGAGGGCTCATTTGCGTGAAGGTGCTAATGAAAGAGTTGCTCCGGAGAGCTGTTGCCGTGGAGGATTTTGGCGAGCGAATGCGCTTGCTTCCCCGTTCTCGCCGACTTAATACCTTGGTACCAGCAGTGACGTGGGAGTGACGTAGCCCGCCGTACGTCCCACTTCGAACCTTCCGAGCCACTCCTAATACCCCCACTACTTTGCGCTTGGGAGTGTGGACTGACCGAACGTTTCGTAGCGTCGATCTCGCGCTGGCGATGCTAGCCCCCGAGAGACAATGGCAAACAGGGCCTTTTGCTTTCGGCGCGCAACAATGCGGCCTTCTTCTTGCCTAAAATAAAACAAAGGGAAATTGAAAAAGACGTAACCCCTTTGACCCGTTGCAATTGTATTTGGCAAATGTGTCTAGACCAGACATAATTTACCACGTGAGCTTTTTAGCTAGGAGACAGTTAGAAGCTACGACAGATGACTGGGAAGACGTAGAAAGATTAACTCGATACCTAAAGGGTACATCAGATATGGGGCTGACATTAAAAGCCATTGAGGAAGATCTAGAGGCATGGACCAACTCGAGTTTTTGTGATAACGCAGGTTCAATTTCCACATGTGAATGGACGGTCAAGCTGTTTGGTGACCCAATTTCATGGAGAAGCCACAAACAAGCTTTTCCTCACCCATCAACTTGCGGTGCGGAGTATGTGACAATGAGTAAGGTATCCAGCGAAATAATTTCAATGGATAAGGTATTGAGGGATATGATAGGTTTAACCTGCTAACGTTTGGTGCGACAATATAGTAGAAAAATACACAAATAGAGGGAAGTAATAAGTTGAAATATATTGATGAAAGTATACATGAAATTAAAGCAAATTTAGAATTCAGGAAACTGAATGGTAAAACGAGGGGCATAGCAGACAAACACGGGTATTTTGTGAAATATTGTGCATCCCAGAATTATGTGAGGATAGGATGGGTGAATACAGACAATAACCTGTCTGACCTTTTCACAAAACCTCTTGCCTTGGACAAACACACAAGATTTAGAACTGAGATTATGAATATAGAGTGTAGAGAATAAAATTACTATAGAGTTTGTATCATGATTGATTTATTTATGATTTTTCTTTATGTTTTCCAGATGTTACTACCGAAGATGGTAATCAGACGGACGGAGTGGCGGCAAATTTAATTTATGAATAAGCTAGTTGCACGCACGTATGTCGTGCCAGTATATATGCTGCAAATTTTATATCTATTTCATTTTTTATATTATATAATTTTCGTTCACGCTCGTAAGTCAAGTAGATTTTGTATGACATTTTATTTTAATTGAATTTTGATAGATGGAATGTTTACATGATGTAATTTTGATGGAGTCGATTTTTGTGATTGTATGGAATAAAGGCAACAGCACGAGGAGGGAGTGTTGGAGTTGAATCGTGCTGCTGCTAAATTGTGGATAGCAGAGTGCACAGGCGCAGCCGCTGCTGTTCCTGTATTGCCACGCACGGCGGCACTTAGCGTGTGGTCGCCGTAGCGTAAGCATCGTGTAATATAGAAGGTGCTTTGAATAAATATCTTGGTTAAAATAAATCAGATTTGTTGGGTTTTATTTAATTCCTTTGCCACCACGCACACAGCATTAAATTTACGACATGATAAATATTTGGTTGATTAATAAACTTACTATTGAGCCAAAATTCCTGAACTGGGCCCTTGAAAACAAAGTAAACTTTGAAACACGATTCCATTTCCAAAGTTTAAGCAACATTTTTGAGAATTGAAAAAAAAATGATCAGAAGATAAATTTCTTGTGAATCTTGATTTTTCTGAAAATCTCTCATTATTGGTTCAAGATGCTATCCAGTCTCAACATTGGAATAAAGTTCAAGTACCCATAACATGTATATGTTATTTACTACAGAAAAAACAACATAATACACCACCTTAATTTTGTTGTTTTTCTGAGTTTAAAGATCATGATGACACAAGGGTGCATTTGTACAATTAAAAAATGATCAAATTTTTGAAAACAAAATTTTAACGAATTAGTGTTAAAAAATTATTTTATTTCTTGGATGGAGCTGGCTCTCAGTACAAAAATACATCAAATTTTTTGAATTTAGTCTAAATAAATATTCGTAATTTTCTCAATTCAATTTTATTCTAATAGATTTGTAATTTAGTAATAGAGCATAACAGAAAACTAGTATATATAAATTTCATTTACTATTTATCAACGTTTCGACACTACATATGGTGTCCTCTTCAGGATATAAATTTTTTAACCGTCGTAGCAGTACGTCAACATGCCGTTATAAGTACTTAAAACTTATGTAGTGTCGAAACGTTGATAAAAAAAAAGAAATTTATATACTAGTTTTCTGTTATGCTCTGTTACCAAATGACAAATCTATTAGAATTTTTTGAATTTAGTTTATTATGAAAATGATTTTGGTGCAAAAGTTGAATGGCACTTCTTTGCCACATCGCATGGTAAGGGAGCCTGCGATGGCATTGGCTAAATTGTTAAATAGCATACCATGCTTGTCTGCAAAATGAACTCATTGAGAATATTCAGCAACTATTTGAATGGGCCCGTGGATACTTTAAAAACATATCCTTTGAACTTGTTTTGTTTGTCAGCACAGTAAAACGCCCACAAAGAAAGATTAAAATCTCGCTTGTCTGTAGCTGAAACTATTGTTGGTACAAGGCAATATACATATACATAGCTACAAACCAGTTGACTCGAAAAGTTTAGCGTGTAAAACTTAATCGTTAGTGTCTTACAGAAAAGTATGTCAAATATGTAAACATAAAATAATAATAAATATAAAAATTGGGTAAATGGACAATTTTTTATCTCTTCATTAACATGTTAAAAAAAAAAAAAAAACAGGTCAGAAAAAAGGTTGTAAATTCATACGAGCATTGTGCGTGGCGATCTAGCGCGCCGAGCGCTACGCTGGTGGGCGTGCTCGAGCTACCTGACAGTGTTTAAAAAATCATTACTTTTTCCCAACTTAAGTGTACTGACTTTTTATTGCAGATATCATTAGTTTAGGCTTCAAGCTTTAATATGCAAAAAAGAATTTCATCCTAGCCATATGAGAAGTTGGTTAAATTTTTAATAGTTTATTGCAAAATTAATTTTTTTTCACAAAATGAACATGATACTTTGTTTTTCAATTATTTTTGTACCCACAATTAAAATTTCATAAACTTTTATTAAGTATTTTTCAAATAATCACTTATTTAAAAAAAAAAGGATCTCAAAGTTCAATTGTTTATAACTTTTGTTAATAAGGAAATTAAAAAATTTATTTTAGGGAGTAAATTTTTACATATAAACTTTCAATTTTATGCAAAAAAAGTAGGCAATTTGATTATTTATTTTTAGTGGCCCAGTTCAGGGATTTTAGCTCTATTTTGGAATTTTTTGAGCTTTCAAAATGGTGGTAATGTCAAATCTTGACTTTCAAAAAAAGCTTATTAATAAAAATTTAATAACTCTTCTGTGATCTGAATACCCAAGCACAAGAGAAAAAATTTTTTCCTTTCTAAAAAGGTATTCATTTTTCATGTACATAGGAGCTCAAACTATAATTAAAACTAATTTTTAACAGTTGACAAGCTGTAATTCTTTTTAAATTATTATCAACAAATAATCATCAGAAATTATACAGATTGTACTGTAATTCAAATAAATCTTTCACCACTCAAGCTTTCTTTAAAGAAAATTTTCAATTTCTTCAAAACTGCACTTTATTTGAAATACATTTAAAACACTGCACTGTATTTTTACTATTGTAACAGGGGTGGATTTCAGGGTTTGTATGAGCCGATACAAATACCCACGGTGCGTATTAAATCCTTATCACCTGTACTTAGTGCTGATCCAAGCACTCGTCGAACTGCAACTCGTCGACCTGAAATAATAAAATGAGGAAATCGCGTCCACGAATATTACTATACTTCGCGACGTGGTCGGCTAGTTCGTTTATCGGTAGTGGGTGCGGGTATTAAAACAGGATCGATTCGCAGGAACACCACCCTGCAAGAAATTTCCGCCAGAATATTGCCAGACAGTGGGCAGATTTAGCGAAATTGGGCAGAAATTTAGTAGGGTTAATCGCCAGATTCTTGACAGAAGGCCAATGCTTTACGCATAGGGATTCTGGCGAGCTATAACGTAAACCTTTCTATTTTAAATTGTAACATTTATTACTAACAAAAATATGTTCAGTATCATAACTTGACTCTGAAATTTTTCTTTTTTTTTTTCCTTACGTTGAACATTTTTCTCATCCATTTTGATGTAATTTTAAAATATTATTCACACAATACCAGCCCTGCTGTATAGCCACACGTATGTGACACACGTGTGGCATACGTGTGCCACACGTACAATGGACTTAACAAATTTTTTTTGTTTTGCTAAATATTTTAACACCTATGGAGTCAGGGCGGAGACCTAGTGCATAGGATAGCGATTACAACCTGGACATGATTTCCCCAGGAAGTTTTGACTCCGGAGGGGCCAGGGCGGATACCTGGTGCACCTGGTGATACTGACGCCTTGGAGATGATTTCCCCAGGAAGTTTGGACTCCGGAGGGGTCAGGCTGAACTCCTGGTGCACCTGGTGATACTTACGCCTTGGAGATGATTTCCTCAGGAAGTTTGGACTCCGGAGGGGTTAGGGCGTACATTCGGTGCACCTGGTATTAATTACGCCTTGGAGATGATTTCCCCAGGAAGTAAGGACTCCGGGTGGGTCAGGGCGGACACCTGGTGATACTTACGCCTCGGAGATGATTTCCTCAGGAAGTTTGGACTCCGGAGGGGCCAGGGCGGATACCTGGTGCACCTGGTAATACTTACGCCTTGGAGATAATTTCCCCAGGAAGTTTGGACTCCGCAGAGGTCAGGCTGAACACCTGGAGCACCTGGTGATACTTACGTCTTGGAGATGATTTCCTCAGGAAGTTTGGACTCCGGAGGGGTTAGGGCGTACATTCGGTGCACCTGGTATTAATTACGCCTTGGAGATGATTTCCCCAGGAAGTTAGGACTCCGGGTGGGTCAGGGCGGACACCTGCTGCACCTGGTGATACTTACGCCTTGGAGATGATTTTCTCAGAAAGTTTTGATCCCAGTGGGTTTACATCATCAAGTTTACTATTAGGATAGCATCTTCAGAGTGTGGTAATTACTGGGTACACCAAGTATTTTCCCTGCCCATCCAGGGTCAAAATTTCTTGATAAAATCATCTCCAAGGCGTAAGTATCACCAGGTGCACCAGGTATCCGCCCTGGCCTCTCCGGAGTCAAAACTTCCTGGGGAAATCATCTCCAGGTTGTAATCGCTATCCTATGCGCTAGGTCACTGCCCTGACTCCATAGGTGTTAAAATATTTAGCAAAAGAAAAAAATTTGTTCAAGTCCATTGTACGTGTGGCTATACAGCAGGGAGAGGTTAGGATTTTCAAACAGCAAGCATGATTCATCGATTAAAATTATATTTCTAAAAAATTATTTGATTATTTTTTATCAATTTTGTAACATCGGAGCTGCATGCTGCTGCTCCTATTTGTAAACTAACCTCTCATCAACGCATCTAGGTACATATACATATACATTAAAGAATAAGCTTGACAGAATTTTCTGCCCACTATCTGGCAGGCACCCCAGACGTTCTGTTGAAACTTCTAGCAGGGCAGGTTTAGTCAATAAAAATTAAATTAACAATTTAATAATTTACTAAAACAAATCTAAACCTAAAATACAAATTCCGAATTACGACTCGGTGTCGTTTAAACCAGTAAAAAAAAAAATCTTCAATGCTCTCTAAATCGTTGCACGCGCACACAAATTCCTGCTACAATTGGCAGCTAACGCGCGCAAGAGAAAAACAAAGATTATGACAATAACAGTGTACTAAGGACCACTCACACGCATTCACACTCACTCGCACATTTACAATTAACTTACGGAGTCGCTAAGGTGCACCTAATACCAAGCCGTCAGGCTCAACAAAATGCCAGGCTACGATGCCGACCAGCCGCAATATCTACCATACTCGAGTCGCCGTGTAGCTGTCGGAAAGCGGTCCAGGCGATGACGTGAAATGACAACTTCACAAATAACACCACACTCTCACACTACGGCTCTACCACAACGCGCGACGCGAATGTCAATAATTGCCTTGACTTCCGTAACGAGTAAGCTGCTTCAAGATCTGCCATAAATCGATCTCCAGATCTTTGCGTGTCTGCCGGACGTTGGTCAGGTTCCCCGACGTCCACGGCTTCCAAAAGCCGGTTGACTCGTCTAGACAGAAGAATGCTTCCCGGGCGATGACCATCGATCCCGCACCTTCTGTCTCTGCCAACTCTCTCTTCGACGACATTCCACTCCCGAGTCCGGTTTGCCGTCGAACCGAGACGAGTTAAGTTCCATGTACGTGCGAATGCTCGGACACGAAAACTACGAGTGGCTTCCCGATTCCCACTCTACCACCTCAGAGGTCCGCTCTGAGCTGCGTTCGACAGTCACGTGACTCGCGCCAAATCCTAAATCGTTACCGACGATTTAATTACGATCGCTGACTGTCACACTATAAATTTAAAAAATTAATAAAAAAAAAGTTTTATGATTTAAGTGATCTTAAGCACCTAGGCTCAAAAATAGTGGTCTTTTTGATAATAAACAGATTTAAGTAAAACAGTCACAACTTCATAACTAAAAAGATGGACACAAAAACATAAAATATTTATAAATTTGTAACAGTGCTCGTACGGGGAAAAACAACGACGATCTGCGTTGTCGGACCAGCAACTGTACGTACATAAAATTTCCAAGTACTCGCTCCTGAGTACTCCTGCAGCCGTTGCTAGTACCTGTAAATTTAAACAGACATGCTTGGGGAGACGCGTACGCGGGCTAGCTGTCAAATGCCGGCAGTGGGTGGGGCTATTCCCCAAGCTAAAATCAAAATTAAATAAATTTCTCGGAATCAATAAATTCCCTAAATGAGGAAAAGTCGAGCGGAGGAAAAAGATCCGGTTTTTAATAAACACTCCGGAACAACAATTAATTTTAACTTACAATTTATTAACAAAAAATAAAAATAAAATAATAATACAAAAATTAATTGTCGCGATCTTAGAATTTAAAATCTAAAGTTCGGCCGATCGCGCGAGTGGCCGAACAAAGAGAGTCGAATGTAAACAAAACAATCTGCCGGGCGACTACGCGCGCCGGCTCGCAAGTTTCTACGTGTGAGTTCTGACAAGAATTCACGCGTAGAACCTTTCGGAAATAAATCCAGACAGGGAGAGAAAAATCGACAAGTTCTCTCCCTTACCGCGACACACTCCTTCACTCTATCTGCACTCGACCGGGGTTACACAAACCTTTACAGGCGCGGGTGGAGATCTCCAAGCGAAGACGGGTGGTCTACGAAAACAGCACACACTCTTTTACAGCACTCACTCCTCGCGACGTCGTGTTCAACGAAAACCTCAACGCGACTCGCGATTACAGTACTTTTTCTCTCTGACGTTGAAAGAAAGTCGAGCGTCCGTGCTAACGTTCTACACACGACTGGCGCGCTTCCGTCCCGTTCTACCCGGTCCGACCTCTAACGGTCGGTCCGTTCCGGAATGGTCCGCCAGCTGCTGAGTGTCAGCTGCTGGCCCACGTCCACACGGATAATCAATACGATCGTGTGGACGGATGTTTTCACCGACCGTGACAAAACATTATCATTACACTATCACTAAAATCACTAAAATTAGACACTAAGTATTTATGTACAAAGCTTATAATGTGAATCGCTGCAGCTGTAGATTATGTAGTCTTTAAAACTTGAGTAGAGTGTACAAAGATGTATATATGAGATATTAGATATGAGATATGAGAATAAATACAGCTGCAAGCAGGCGAGGTGCGCTCAGTGCAGCGTCTACAGCTTTAAGCACATCAACCATAAATTTATAGAAAACTTCACATAAAATACGAAACTAAAAAAAAATTTTACTGTCATTATGAAGTCGCAGCTGCCTTGCTAGGCATTGCAGCTATCTCATGTGCGAAAGTGAGACAGCGAGTCTAGTGGATGCTCGAGGCTGAGATCGGATGTAGCCCGAATCCTCAGCGAAAAGAAATCAGCGCTTCAAAAATTGAAACGTTAATAACTTTTTAATTCGGGATTGTTTTGGGACATTTTTTTTTAATAAATCAGGGGATCATCGGCTACATGTAAGACGTAATATTATGAAATAAATAATCATTCTATATTGTTTTTTTGATGTAAAACCTAACCTAAAACCAAAAATCAAAGTATATAAAGCATACGCTTTGACGGCAGTCCGTTGTAAAAAACCAAACTTGCCCTTAAAGGGCTACCGCCCTTTAGGATAATACTAAATAAAGTCTACGCATTGACGTAGACGTAGGCCGGCACCGAAGTCGTAGACAAAAAGACCACTGGAGCAGCTCGGCAAGTAGCCTTCAAAGGCTTATCAAAACCAATGAGGCCCATCAAGACCCAACTGAAAATTGTATAGCATATTACAGGTTCATCCAGCGAGACAGTGTGTTTGTTACTTAGAAAAAGATGAACACCGAAGAAGACATTGATTTCACTGCGTAGCAAAGTCAGGGACTGATAACGATAGTCCGTTTACGTGAACCCATGATTTTGTAACAGGTGAGCTGGGAATAGAATCTGTAAGCTTGAGTAAAATCAAGGCGTGCATGTTTATCAAAAATTTAGATTCTTTAAGTGAATTCAATGTTATCTGAAGTACCTGAAGCGCACGCTTGAGCGCCTTAAATATTTACGCTCACTATTTTACGTGGTAAATTAAGGGTTTGAGCTGCATTTTCTGGAATAAAAGTAGATTCAGATCCTAGATCCAACAAAGTGCAAATAACTAATATGTGATTGCCATTCTTATTACAAATTTGAATGCAAATAGTTGCCAGCAAAACAATTCGGCTTGCGACCGATAAAAGGATATAACCCGAAACTAGCCTGCGCATATTAATAGCTGGAATTATCGCAAAAATCATTACGATTTCGATCATTTATATAGATGTGCAGTAGTTTATGATCATCAAGATGGCAAGTGAAGATGTATCAAGTGAAACTCTGACAGCATGTGTCTGGGGCGTAAGTAATTTTGGCATAAATTCAAGCTTAAAACCTCACTTTTTTAATGAATGGATTGTATTTTCTTATTTTTTTAATGAATAGATCCTGCCCTATGCTTATCAAAACAGAGAGTACATGAGGCAAAGGAAGATTGAATTTTACCCTCTCCTTCAGAAGAATTTACATTCCCACTCAAGCGTTGTTTGGCTTCCTGAATTTTCATCGCATTCAAAGCAGTCAAACCCTTTGCCCAAAAAGCCAGCCAAAATATCAGTCTGTTTTGCTTTAAGTGTATTTACAAGAAAGTTCACGATTCATTTCGCAATAGTTTTTTGATCAATGAGCAATTCAGCAAAAGTTAAGGACATTGTACTTTTCTACAGTTGTTGATTTGTATGAGTAAATGATAAGGCACTTTATTATTTTAAAAGTGAAAAAATTTACAAACGAATTTTAATGCTTAAATTTATAATAATAATCGTATAATTCTTCAATAATTCTTAACCATAACGTTACACAATATTATAAATCTAACTTGTATTTAATGCTGACACGTAGTTTCCCAATGTCCTGTGGAAGTGGACCTGAAGATCTCATCGATTCTACCGTAGTCGGAATATGAAAAGAGAAACCTGAAGGTGCAGTGGAGCCTAACGTATTTGTGGTTGACGTGTAGTTTTTAGCCGAAGCCGCAGCGATTAAAAAATTGTCCAAACCGACGAAGTGTGCAACAAGGTCAAATCGACTGATGTTTTCGAAATTTCAGCGCGAGGTGATAAAAAATAAGCCAGAGCAAAGTACCAACACGCCGGCGCACAATGCTTTGAAGTGCGTTAGATTGACGCTCGTTATGTAATTGTTCGGCTTTCGTAACGTAGTCAAAATCTATCATTACTCGAAAGAATACACTTTTTAAATATTATATAAGTAAAATTAAGTACAGTTTCGATAGTTCACGATCAGTGTCACTCATCTCGTTTTCTCTGACTGCAATGTAATCAGGCACCCATAAAAAAGAGGACGCTGTTTTTGATATGGATTCTATCGAATAACTCAAAGCACTAACGCCTTATGTCAAAATAAAAGGGCTGACTTTAATATTAATCTGAATGATATAAGGGACTAGCCCATTTCAGTTCAAATCGTACAACGCTCTTATAACTTTTGCTCCGAATTGCCTGAAATTTTTTTTCAGGTTTTGTATAATATTTTATGGAACACGTGTCTCGAGAATTTATTTTTTTACCCTTGTTTTCGATTTCCCGAGCTATGAAAGTTTTTCATCTAAAAAGGCTGAAATGTGTAAATTTTTTTGAGTAGAAAAAAGACTGAAATTTTTCAATGACCATAACTTGGACTAGTTTCATCCTTTTTTGGACGTTTTTTTTTAAATTGCTCGTCTTTTGCTCTATTTTCTAACTAAATTTTTAGATTTAAAATCCAAGTCTTAATTTTCGCAGTATTCTTGAAAAACTAAAAGGTAAGATTTTTTTTCAAACCACGTTTACTAAAAAATCGCATCTTTGATTTTTTATCAATTCAAGCATCTTTTTGTACTTAAAATAAGCTTAATTTTAAGCCTAGTCTCAATATGCTATTATTTTTCATTTATTTTTAACAATTTATTCCATTTTCATCGTTTTTTTCACTTTTTTTGTACTTTTGGCACTTTATTAATACATTTATTCATTTAGATCAAAGCATCAGCAATCATTTTTAACGTTTCAAACGCATTTTTAAATAAAGTCGAATTAGAGTCTCCATTATAATGTTTTTCCCCATTAATATCGCACTTGCAGGTTTTATAATCGTAAAAACATATCATTTATAATAATGAGCAGAATTGGCATCATAAATCAAATTCAAATAATTTTTTGGTATTGTAAAACCATTTTTTTATTTAGAAACTTTTGATTTAAGGATTATGTTTCAAATTTTTCTCGTACGCGAATTGACCTCAGGTTTCGCTTCTACCAAAACGACAATCGCTCGTGCACGTTGGCTGCGTGTCACTCCGCGTCACGCGGCGAACGTGGTACTCGCTCAGTTAAATTTTTAGTTCACTACAAAAAAGAAAACAAAAATGTTATTGCTTCTGCTACTACTGAAAAGTTAATTTTTTGTTTAGTATTTACAGTTCTTACAGTATTCAAAGTTTTATATTCTATGGAATTTAGTTACTAACTCTAGCTGAAGAGATTTATGAAAAATTTTTAACTCATTTCATTTAAATTTGAGGTTAAAATGATGTAAACACAGTTTTATTATATTAGCTGTTGAAATTGAATGAGTTGTCTTTACAAAACATTAGGTAAATTGTAAATAAAAAAATTTTCATTTTCTTTCTAGTATTACAATTCAAAACGATTTTGAATAAAAATATAACAGTCTGAGATATTAAAAATACTTTTTTATAATGCAATGTAATTTTTACCACGAAAAAAATGTGTTAAGAGACTGTTAGGCTGAAGCTCAACACTCCCTTAACCTTCTCTTTTTATTTAGCAGACCGGCTAAAAGAGGAAAAAATACCGGTGCCGCGGTGGGCCCAGGTGACTTTCCCGTGACAAGAGCTGGCCTTTACGGCTCCTATCTTTCGTCTTTTCAATATTTTTTTTTTTATTTTATATTAACACTTTATGAATATTATAGTTTATTATTTTTACCTTATTTTTGGTACCAGTGGATCGTTGAGTAATATACACTTTTATTTATAATATACTCATTTATTTTTTTCATAAAGGCACAATTTATTCGATTAGATTTTTGTTTTGTATTTTCTCAATATTTATTCTTCACCTTTCTTTTAATTAATTACTTAATCAATTAATTAATCAATAATAATTTTTTTATAGTCGTTAAAAACAAACACTTCAAAATTAGTCTAAAAGAAACTGAACTGGTGACTAACACGACTCTCACTCACGTTAGCCCCGCAAGAACTACTCGTTTTTTTAATCACTCGGACTTCAGCCGGGCGCGGATTGCTCCCATTTCTCCTAATTAGCCTGAAGAGAAGAAAGTGCAGCGCACCTACGCAATGAAGTGTAACCGAAGTCACACCGACATAGTGCAAGACTGCTGCATTCGCTCCTCCTAAGCCGATTAGTTGACGTGGTGACGTGGATTTAAAAACGAAAAAATGTGTAACATAACAAAATGTAAGGGTCCAAAGTCAAGACTTAAAAAAATTTAGGTGGTTTTTTCAATCAGTTGCTTGTAAAGAAGATCAGTAGTCAATAAACCAAGCAGCTATCCTTAATAACAAGCAGTTTTTTTATTTGTATGTCAACGTTTCGGACGTCTAAGCGTCCATCATCAGGGCCGTTATTTAAATAAAAATATAGAAATAATAATTAGTATATAATAAGCAGCAAGTAATTAATAGAATTCCTCATAAGAAGGTTATTACACATTTAAGTTTTTTACAATGCAAGTTTTTACAAAAGATTCAGATTTTGCAAAGGTATTTACAGATTTTTTACATTTAGAGAAGTTATTCTATAATTAAAAGAATCATTAAATTCAGGAACTATATATTATACAAGAAAGGCAAAACAATAATTCGCTTACAAAAATACTTCCTAATCGCATGAAAAGACGTTCCCTCGCTGGGGGCCACATGACCTTGCCGCGGTGCGAGGGCTGAGCCGTGGGCCCTCCCTGTCGGCCTTGCCAGGCGTCTAAGGGGGGGGGGGTGAATGAGTGAGGGTGAGTGGAGGATCCCTATAAACAGGCTCTCCTCATGGATGGTTGGGATCCCTATAAACGGGCTCTCCCCTGAGTGGGATGGTTGATACGGCCCTTAGACTTCCGGCTTGGTCTGGCTCGAGGGCTCACGGGGACTAAGAAGTGGCCTACCCAATCTAAGGTGTGAGATTACCGTGCCGAGGGATGCGTGGGACAGGGGGTGCTGTTTCTTGAACGGTTCCTCCGGGACACCGGGCCGAATCCCGGAGTACCTGAGGCCTTACCCGTCATTGGCGGTCCATGGCGGGTGGACACCTTAAATCCGCCCTACTCGTGGGATCAAAATAGAGACTACAGGGAAAAAACAAAACGAGTCGATGGATACGGGCTCTGAACCGACCATCGACTCGGAGACAAACAACCCTGGGGGCTCTGACCCCAAGGTCACAGAAACCCACTCCGGGACGGTCAGTAGACCGAAATCATTGAGTGGAACGCAGCGAAGGAAAATCCTTCGGCAAAAGGCTATAGAGGAGGGCAAACCACCTCCCAAGTTTCATAAGGGGACGAGGCAACGGAGAGGTCAGGAAGGGAAGCGGGCTAGTACTGCGTCCACTGACTCCGTCTTTGTATCGACACCCAGCATGGCTAAGAGGATGGCCTCCTCCAGCCTGGAAATACCCGAGAAGCAAGGGCTGCTGAAGCGACCTAAAGTGGACCGCAGATATGCTGCAGCTGTGTCTAACTCTCCCAGAGTGGCCCTCAATTGTGGGGACTACCGAGGAAGGGAGATGCCTGCAGATGTCTGCACGAAACTGCAGGAAGCAGTAGTCAGCAAGGTACTTGCTATCGAGGGGGAGGGGGCCTTTGTACCCCGGTTTCTGGACTCGCTCCCCAGAAAGGGCACGTTTGTCTTCGTCTGTGCAGACGAAGCCAGCAAGACCTGGCTGGAGAGCGAGGCCACGCTACTCGACCTAGGGCAACCGAACCTAAAGGCGAGGATAGTTTTACCAGAGGAGACTAGGATCACTGAGGTGATCACCTGGCTCCCTCCAAGGGTTAAGACTGCCGAGGACCTCATCAAAGTGGTCCAAAGGCAGAACGGGTCGATCGACGCGACTAGGTGGGCGATCCTGAGTAGGGCTCCTGATGGATGCCTAATTCTGGGTCTAGATGAACCATCGGTCGCGGTACTCCAGAGCCAAAACTTCCAGCTTTGGGCAGGGGTCGGCAAAAAAACCTTCAGGCTGCTAAACCGTCCCTCGAACAAGGCGGGTAGTAGCGGCTCTACGGAGAAAGCATAAATGGAGTAGCCCTCATGGCTACTTCAATACTGCGATTCTCCCAAATAAACTTGCACCATTGCAGAAGCGCCTCTGCTGTACTAGCAAGGTGCATGGCAATGGCGCATACACACATAGCCCTTATACAGGAACCCTGGTTGTACAGGGGCAAGGTGAAGGGCTTGAACAGCTGTGGGGAATTGCTCGTGGGCTCCAGCAATGGAGACGCCCGGGCTTGCATCTCCATGAAGGGTGTTAACGGTTTTTTGTTACAGGAGCTGAGTTCCCGGGACTGCACGACCGTAAGGATAGAGGTCGCGGATAAGGAGGGCCGAACGAGGAAGGCAGTCATCTCGTCCATTTACCTCCCCCACGACGAGGAAGCTCCCACAAGGAGCATGATGAAGGTGATCGAATACTGCAGCCGTAATAACCTTGATCTGATTATTGGTTGCGACGCCAACGCCCACCATGTGGCGTGGGGAAGCACCGATATTAATGATGGAGGGTCTGAGTTGCTTGAATTCATCATGGGCACACAGATGGACATTGCCAACAGAGAGAACACGCCAACCCTCGTTACTGCCAACAGAAGCGAGGTCTTGGACCTCACGCTGGCTTCAATGAACATCAAGAACTGCATACGTGGATGGAGGGTCGACAGCGAACCATCCATGTCGGACCATAGGACTATAACTTTCGGGATCGAGATAACGAGACCGTGGATCGAGCCTAAGAGGCGACCCAAAGACACCAACTGGGGCGCTTACAGCAAGGGTTGGAGGAAGCCTTGGCCCAGGTCAAAGGGAAATACGGCAATGATCTTGAGCTTGACTGGACCCTTTTCCAGGTCTATAAGGCTATGATCAGGGCCTACGAGAACAACTGCCCACTAAAGCCTGGCAAACCACTCAATGGCACTCCCTGGTGGAATAAGACACTGGAGGAGCTAAGAGTGGGAGTTAGACGGGCGTTTAACAGGGCAAAGAAGAGGAAATCCACTGAAGCTGGAAAGCGTACAAAGACACGCTGAAGGCCTTCAAGAGGGAAATTGCGAAGGCAAAGAGAGAAAAATGGCGGGAATTCTGCATAGGCATAGAAAACCTGGCAGCCACTGCGAGGCTCGCTCGAATCCTGACCAGAGATAATAGCGCCCGTCTCCAATGTCTGAGAGACAGATCGGGCGCCTACACTGAATCGGAGGAGGACACATTGGAACTTCTCCTCAGCAGCAACTACCCCGACTTCGTCAGGGTAGATAATGATACCCCGCCCACCATATCTGGAAGGAGGGGGACGGAGGATAAAGATTGGGACACGGCTGCCAAAGTCGTGACCATGGAAAAGCTTAAATGGGCGATTGACTCCTTTGAACCGTATAAATCTGCGGGCCCTGATGGTATCTTTCCTAAGATGCTACAGGAAGGAGGTGACAAGACCCTTAGGCTACTGTTAGGTATTCTGAGGGGCTGCATCGCCACAGGGCATGTGCCAGCTTGCTGGAAGGAAACGCGGGTCTCATTTATACCGAAACCTGGTAGGAGAAGCTACAACTCGGTGAAGGACTTCAGACCTATCAGTCTGACCTCTTTCCTAATGAAGACCTTGGAAAGACTGCTGGACAACTATATCAGGCAGAATTTACTGATAAACAGTCCCCTTCACCGAGCGCAGCATGCATATACCTGTGGAAAATCCACGGAATCTGCACTGCACTCAGTGGTCAATTACATTAAGGAGGCTTTTGATGCGAAGGAAACCGTAATCGGGGCCTTCGTTGACATCGAGGGTGCCTTTAACAGCACTAACAGAGCAACTATAGACAAAGCCTTGACTAAGCATGGTGTACCTTATACCATCAGAAGATGGATCAGGGGAATGCTTAGTGATAGGTGCATCTTTAGTGAGTGGAATGGCAAGACGGTTAGGGGAACCATCAGCGAGGGATGCCCGCAGGGTGGGGTCCTCTCACCACTCCTGTGGATCCTGGTCGCGGACGAACTACTGCGCTTGCTAGACGAACTCGGATTCTTCACCATCGCTTATGCGGACGACTTCGCTATACTTGTCAGGGGCAAGTTCGAAGAAGTCCTACCCGATCTTATTCGGAGGGCGTTGGAGAGGATCTGCGAATGGTGCGAGGCTAAATCTCTGGCTGTCAACACTGATAAGATGGAGATAGTCACGTTCACGAGGAAATACAAATGTAAGGTCAGTAAGAAAGTCTCCGTCAACGGGAAACTAATACCGTACGCGGAGGGTGTGAAATATCTGGGGGTATTCCTAGATAAGAAATTAAAGTGGGGACAACACCTGCAGACTCAATGCAGCAAAGTCCTAAACATATTCATGCAGTGTAGGTCAGCAATCGGGACTTCCTGGGGGCCAGAACCCCAGGTCGCCTTGTGGTTACACGAGGCGATTCTGAAACCGAAGCTTACCTATGCCGCGGTGGTATGGTGGAAAGTGACCGAAAATAAGACCTCGAGGCGTGTACTGGAACATGTTCAGGCCGTCGTCTTGAGGGGAATTTACGGGCTTAAACGAAGCACACCCACAGCCGCCATCAGGATGTTGCTGGATGTCCAAAGCCTAGACCTGGACATCAAACTGGTTGCGGCCAGGACAGCCTACAGACTGAAGTGCAGCGGGGAGTGGGTTGGAAATAGTGATGGGCATGCAACCATCCGAGGGAGAATGTTGAAGGGCGAGGTCTTTAACTCGACCCAAGACAGAATGGATAAGACTCTACTGTTTGGGCAACGTTAGAAAACGAGGATACCAAACAGGGAGGAATGGAGCAACAACCAAGTGCTTGGGCATGTAGACATCTGGTTTACCGACGGATCCAAGACCAATGAAGGCACTGGCTATGGAATTTACGGACCTAGCCTTAGGGAATCCTACGGGCTCAGGGAATATAACACGGTGTTCCAGGCCGAGATGGCTGCGATAAACACGTGTGCTAACAACCTCTCTCTGGGGAACGTCAGTAAGAGACGCATCTGCATCTGCACTGACAGCCAGGCCTCCATAGAGGCCTTGGAAAACCCAGTAACAACCTCACGGTTGGTTAGGGAGGCTAAGAATAACCCTTAACGCGCTGGCAAGATCTAACCAAGTAGTTATTACCTGGATACCCGGACACTCCGGGTTCAAGGGAAACGAAAGGGCAGATGAGCTTGCGAGAAGAGGGGCCTCGACAGATACACGGCCGGAGCATGGGGTGGGTGTACCGTTCTCAGAAGGCTACAGTATCCTGGAGAAGTACTTGAAGAGGCAAAGATGGGAACTCTGGGAAGAGTCCCAGAGCTACAGGTGGATCAAGGAACTGCTGGGAAGTTATATAACCGGTTGGGCCAAACTGATCACCAGGCTAGACAAACGAAGGGCTAGAGAGGTCATGGGCATTATGACCGGACACTGCAACCTTCGGTGCTACACACACAAAACGCAGGGGCATAGTAACCTGTGCAGATGGTGTGAATCAGAGGAAGAGACCCCGTGTCACTTCCTATGCAAATGCCCTAACCTGACAGGCCACCGCCTGAAATGGTTGGGAACCGGGATCCTGGATCCTGAGAGCTTTTACGGAGTGAGTGTGGACAACATACTCGCATATTGCAGGGTGTTAGGACTCACGAACACTCCAGAGGTATAGCAAGGGGGACAGGGATACAATGGTGAAAACTAAGTGTCCCCAAGCTTAGCACCCGTATGCTGTGAAAAAAAAAAAAAAAAAAAAATGAAAAGACGTTGGTCATTCATGTATGTAGTGTAAAGCAACATTTTTGCAAGAGTGAGACTTTCTAAAAGGTCGTGGATCCTTTTTAGATCCTCTCGGGGGTGAATAGAGGGAAGAAGCGGGAAACGGAGGATGACATGGCATAGAATGGATCTGGGAGTGAGTTGTAAATAAGCGGAAAGTATAAGTGGGAAGGGGACGTGTGTAAGACGTGGGGAAGAATTCAATTGGACATAGACAGGTACGTCGGCGTAAATAGCCTCGTAAGAATAGCTTCTAGGTGGTAATATGCTCCTGGTAGCCATGAGATGAAATGCTCACTTTGCAAGGATGTTACGATGCTGCAAATTTGAAAATCGTAGCTAATTACAATAACTCTTGATGATCTCGATACTTTTTTAAAATCGCTGAAGGTACGTTTATAAAAGTTAGCATCTCTGTCGATTATTTTACAATTGTCTAAATTCATGGCGTGTCCAGTTTCAATGTGGACACATGTAACGTCGGCTGTGTTCAGCAGTCATCTTCTTCGGCGCGCTTCAGCTCAGTCATTTTACACAGATCGTTTGTTTTGATGCTTATTATACGTGTGGAATTTGACTGAGTTGAGGGGCTTGTTGGTCGACAAGCACGGGTGTTCCCGATTGTGGGCTTGATTTGGGAGAGTCGGTGGCAATAATTTGGATTAAGTCTCCTGTGGAGCACCGGTTTAGAATAAATTTGTTGTTATCATCAGGAGTTATGAGTTATTATTATTATTGACAATTATCATTATTTGAATGTACGTTGCCTGAAAGCCCAATTTGCCCCTATCGGCCCGGCCCAAAGTGCCCCTGGGAAATTTTTCGTGGTGGAATTTTTCCGTTTAGTATTATTATTTTTTTCTGTATTTTTTTTTTACCAGTATTTTTTTTTTGCTGTCCCTCTTTTCTCTTCTTTCTTCTCCCTTACCTTCGTGCTCGGAATTTTTTGTGTACCGCGATGGCGGACTACAGAGAGGATGGCCTGCTGGCGGAAGAGATTGCCACGCGGTTGGCGATCCGTTAAGTCTTGAGGCAGTCTAAGGACGCCCGCGACCTTCATTCGGTAATTAACCGTCTAGAGCCCCAACAGCTGATCGAGAGCCTCGATAAGGAGTAACTCAATACTTGGGGGACCCAGGCAATACTACGGGACCGGTTGCTGCGGTACAGCATCATGCAGGCTGAACAGAAGCTGATCGTCCCCTGGGACCCTTGGGTAGACGAGCGAGGGGAACAAGCGCCGGTGACCACGGCTGGCTTGAATCTAGAATCCTCAAGGGAGGAGCAACCCGCGTGGTACGCGCCTGAGCCCAGACCAAGAGGCAGGCCCAGGAAGGTCCAAACCCGGAAGTCGATGGGGAGGACGGACTCAGCAACAGACGCGAGTTCCTCGTGGTCCCGCCCAGGGCTCCGAAAGAAAATTCAGAAAGCTCAGGTGGTCGTCACAAGTGCAAAGCGGGTGACTCGCAGTTCTAAAGCCTTGGCTGCCAGACCGGTCAACGTTGAGGCTCGTCCGACGAGCCGGGTAAACTCCACACAGGAGAGGCCCTCCGGCTCGTCGGTCCCAACTAAGGCACCGTCGCTCGTGGACGCGGTGTCAGTGGCCCTGACCTTAACCTCGACGACGAGCGAAACACGGCGGGGAGCGTCTCGATGAATATCTTCTACTCGGGGACGTGCACTACAGGTTGTCACACCCCAGAATGTCACCGTCGGTTTCAAGCTCTCGCGTGACCCCCTTTGGATCCGGGGAGATGCTGGGGAGCATCGAAACTAATCATGTTGCGAATTATCATCGTAATTTAATTTACCAGATGCCCCGACTCTACTTGGGTAACATTTTTGAGGTACTGGGGCAAGAAATGCTCAACGCATGGGGCGGTGGACAAATGCCAGGACCCCCAGCCGGCCCCGAGCCAACACCCGGCTCGAGTGGCTTGAAAGAGGTTAGCCCCGGTAAATTAGTGGCCCCAATTAGTAACACGCCTAGGGGCACATCTGAAGAGGAACCAAGTAGCCCTTCAGATTCTGACTCGGTTAGCTCGGAAGAGTCCAGCTCGGAGAGGGACCCCTACCAACCTACACCCGAAGCGGGAGCTGTCTATCGTCAGCTGGGGCTTAGCTTCCAGAAAGGCTCGGCGCGTCCTCCCAAGAGAGGCCCTCGGGGTGACGCGACACATAATTCCCCGGAGGTTAGGTCTTCGGGGCTTAGCCCACGGACCCAAGGAGGGGGAGCGTCTTCGTCAGAAAGGGATAGCGAACAAAGCGAGTCAGAGCCCATCACCGGCAGGTTCACCACAAGGCAAGTGGAGACCTCTCGGTGCAGGTCTACCGTGGAGCTGGTGCAGTATCTATATAGGTCAGAAGGCGGGCGTACGGGACCCAGGAAGCCCAGTCATAAGCCTAAGGTGTGGGTCGCCAATGACGGCCCACCGGGCCGTAAGTTGAGCTTACACCGGAGTTCCCGACACTCTAGTAGCTCGGAGGAGCGACCCCGGACGTCTCGTCGTAAACGAATTATCAAATCCTCCACTGAATCCGGGTCCAACAGCAGTGCCGGGAGTACTAGCAGCAGCGACATAAAGAGTCCAGGCCCACGAGACCGTCACAACCAGAGCAAGGTTCTTCGGGACCTTAAAGCCTGGGACATGAGATTCAGTGGTGGCGAGAAGGACGACCCGGATGAATTCCTAAGACGTTTGGAAGATTTTCAGGATGCCACACCCTGGACGGGCCAGGAAATAATGTGTGCTCTACCCAGCGTGCTGACCCGGTCAGCTGGCTCATGGTATCGGCGCCGCGGACGGAAAATACGTTCGTGGAGGAAATTCTTAGCAGAGTTCAGTACTCATTTTATCGGGGAAATCGAGGACGACGACCTCCTCGATGAGCTCAAGGCTAGGACCCAGGGCAAGGGTGAGAAGATTGAGCCTCTCGTCGACAAGTTTAGGATGATCGTCGATGAGTTCAGAGATCCACCGACCAGGAAACAGCAGCTCAAGGTCATTTATAAGAACTTGGAGGCTGGGTACAGGTTATACATTGGCTCGAAGCCCTTGAGGTCGTACAGTGAGCTGATCAAGCTGGGCAGAGAGTACGAGAGAATTAGAGGTCTGAATAGTCGTTGGGTCCAGCCGCCTGCCAAGGACAAATCCCGGATTCCAATGGCCACCTGGTCGGGAGCTCCGAAAACCCAGAAAGTGGCTTCAGTGCAAGAAAGCCTTCCCGAAGGACGAAGTTCTAAGGAAGACACACACTTACTGGCCCAAGAGACCACAACATCCAAGAAAAATCAACGGTGGCCTAAGGGATCCTCGAAAGACCGTGAACCTGAACGCCCACAGGCTAATTCAAAAACCCGAAGCAGTCAGGATCCAGATAAAACTCCAGAAGTGGCTGCGGTGGGCCAGGGCCTAGGACGTAAGGGTCCTCCTGGCAGAGGACCCCCATCGAACCCAGCCAAACAAGGCCCGTCTGGTCAACCGATCCGTACACCAGGCTTGGCCGGGGGAGGTGACGTCAGTGAACCGAACGTCTGTTATAATTGCAGGGAGCCGGGTCATAAAATCACGAACTGCCCGACGATAGTCTGCTACGCGTGCCGAAACACAGGTCATTTGTCGCCTCAGTGTCCAGATCGGAAGGCTAAGGTGTCCTGCCAAGGACGTAACGGGGTTGGAGTTACGGTCCAGAATTGCCCTAATTGGGCCTGGGTTTGGGGAAACTCGAACGCAGGGGGTTTGAACGGTCCCAACCCCCTGTGCTAGAAGAATTAGAGACCACCCAGCTCGAAGCTCGAGCCCTATACAGCCCCAGGAAAAAGCCAGCAGCAATGAAGGCCTCGTAATTCAAGCTGTGAACGAATGCGAGGAAAAGCAACAACTGAGCGACTCAGATCTATGGGATCCAGAGACAAAGACCTTAGCCAACCCGGAGATCAACGCGGACCGTGGGGAAACTCAGCTGAAGACTGAGGAAGAGTACCATGAGCAAGTCGTCGAAGCAGTCGAACGGTACATGAGAGAGTCCGGATGGTGCATGGGAGAAGCCGACAGTGAAGGCCCTGACAAAACTGCTAGCCCTGAGGCCCTAGGAAATACCTGAAAGAGTTGGGAAGCGGATGATGACCCCAAGGTTGACGGGCACATAGTTATCCAAGACAACATTATCGTGATGGTCGCGGCGGTCAAAGAGGACAATCGCTTCTATATCCCGATAGTTGTCGGTCGTCAGAAGTATGATGCTTTATTCGACCCGGGGGCAATGTTTCCCTGGTAGGCCAACGGATTGTAGAGAATAATGCGGAGCGTTTAAAGCCCACAGACACGCTGATTCGGTCAGTCACAGGTGAAATCAAAAGCCTGAGGGGCGTGTTGACGGTCCAGTTGGATGTGTGTGGAAACAACAGGCCGTTTCAACTTAAAGCCTATGATGGCCTGGAGCACGACGCTGTCCTGGGCATGGATTTCTGTAAAGAGTTTGGCATAGAAGTACAGTTCGACAATGGCTGGTGGCGTGTCAAGGGAGGGCATTGGCAAGGTTTTCTGAGCCAGCAGAATAAGTACGAAAACCCGGTAGTGATTGCTGAGTATGCGGGGATCAGCGAGCTCAGTACCAGAAACTCGAGTTACCAACTCCGGGAGCTGGTGACCCGATTACTGCCAGAGCCCACAGATGAGTTAAAAGCAGTGGAACCAAAGGTGGGTCGCAACAGTACCCAGTGGCACTAGCAGGCCCCTCGGGCGTAGCCGGCACCAGCCAGCGCAGCTAACGTAGGGGAAGTCCAGACACTAGGTTCTGGGGTTGCTCTCACCCCTTCCGTGGCCGGATTGATACAGCTGAGAGCGGTTATCCGGGACCTGCCCGAGGACGTGCAGCTCAACATCCTCCGGGCGCTATTCCCTAGTCCCCGCTGAAACCAAGAGCCCGGCCTGTCAGTAAGCACGAAGATTAGGGGCCCCGAGGACTCCTGGTGAAGCCTTCGGGCAGTTTCTATTATTTTTTTTTGTCTGATTATTTGCGATTAGGCCCCGTTGGGCAATTTGATTGTATTTTTTTTTTATTATCTTTGTGATAGGCCCATTGGGCAACCTAATTGTATTTCTTTTTTTATTTTTATATTTTGCGATAGGCCCCGTTGGGAAATTTAATTGTATTCCTTTTTTTCCCTTATTTTTGCGATAAGCCGTTGGGTCATTTGGTTGATTACTTTTTTTTTTTCATGTATTAAATTTCTTTTGTATTCTTTTATATGCGGTTAGGCCGATGGGCCAGTTGTTTCTGCGTAAGCTCCGTTGGGCAGACCGAAAAGAGAGCACCGGGAGGTTCCCTATTCTATTTTTTTTTATTTTTGTTATATATTTGTATTATATTATTATTTATTTATCTTATTTTCTTTTCCGTGGGCGGTCGTCATACCGCCTGGTTAGGCATCACTCCTTGGTGGGGGGTGGTCCATTGCGGTTGCAATGTGTGTGCTACGGGGAGATCGGGAGTTTGAGCACAGGCTCCTGGCATTCTTTCTTTCGTCAGCTGGACCGTTCAAATGGTCAGTTCGAAGCCAACCGGAGCGTGCAGCGAGACGAGGAGAGAGAAGGCCAGGAATTTGATTCCCTTCCCCTCTCCTACTCAGCTGAGTGGCGCTGGCGGCGACCGCCAACGAGATCAGTCTTTTTTCTACTCACTCAGCGTTCACCGCGTTTTGTCTCGCCTCGCGGTACGCGCGTCTATTATTCCTGTCAGAGTTTTGCCGACGAGCCGTGCCTTTGAATAATTCGTTCCCGGTCGCCTGTTGCGAGGGCGTGAAGGACATCGAGAACCGGCTGCCACAACGAGAGAGCCAATTGCCGATCACGAAGAGAAGAACCTTCTTCCCAGCGAGCCACGCACGACGACGCGAGCTAATCAAGGGGGAACTGTACGACTGCAGAGCGAGCATCTGATTCAAGGTACTTCGCGTTAAAATTACCGGTGCTCCCCGCGCGTGGTGTGCAAGGCCAGGATCAGCGGATCTGGGCCAGTGTGGACCACGGGCGTTAATTGTCGACTCACGGGAGTGTAAGAGCAAATAAATAATTAAATTTACTTATCGCGTTTTTCTTGTAACTCCCTTTTGTCCTTCTGTGTCTTTCTTCTCCTTTTCAGATAATCGTTCGAGATTCTTAATTTTCAGAGCTTTCTCTTTTCTTTTCTTTTTGTGAGTGCCCATTGGGCCTTTGAGTCACGGGTTGCTTTACGTAATCCGCCCCCACGTCGCGTGGATTGCAGAGAGCTCCGACGAGCAACGGACGAGAGAGACGGAGCGTCAACCTACAGCAGCGGGGAAGCGGTGCAGCAGTCCCTTCGTGGGTAGTTCTCCAGCCTGCAATCACATTTTTTGTCTGAGCTAGCCAAGACGGGAATCAGGGCGCGCGAAATACTGGCCCGTTCCCAGGTGCGTTTTCTTTGCTTATTTTAGGTCTTGGGCGTTGGCCGACGGGACCTCGGGGCTGGCCTTGCGTGGCCTTGTATCCCCCGAGTATACCGTTGCAGGGGGCACTTTAACCTTTTGGATAAAAAAGGCATATTTTTGAGGATTTTTTAAAAAGAAACGGTTGACTTTTATTTAATAATTTTAACTGTACATTAATAAGTAGCTTTTGGAGAGCTTTCTGTAAAATTTTTATTGAAAAATATTAAAAACTCGTGATTACAGAGGGCTTTCCGAGACGCCTTTAGAAAAAGTTCATTTGCGGTGGACATCGTGGCTTGGCTCGGGATCGTCTAAAATAAAAATTCAAAATCAATTAAAAATAAGTTTTCCTAGGTGGTCAGGAGAGGATTTTTTTTCAAATTTTCACCTTTGGCGCCGCTTTGAAGCCAAAGTACTGCTTTTTGCAGTAAAAATCCGCCATTTTGTTTCGAAGTTAAAAAAAAAAAAAATTCCTCTCCTGACCTCCTAGCTTTTTATGTGTAGAATAAGTGTGGAAAGTTTTGTTAGCATCGGTGCAATAGTTTTGAAATGCCGATGTTCACCGAAAAAAATGATGACATTGGGAAAACGCACTTTAAGATTATAACTGTAAAATAATGAGAAAATATTGTTTTTCTCTTGCTTAAATGGAATCATCGATCCTAGCTCCATAAAGCAGAGTCCTTGCAGCAATCTCATTCTCTAAAGTCTCTTTTTGCTGTTGAGTGATATAGTCCATCGTTTGTTCATGCTCGCGCTGTATACTGATAAGCTCGCTCGGCTCTACGAAGCAAACACTGAAAACTCTACAACTTTGTGGGTATTGTACTAAATGACTTGAAATTTTGTGACATCATTTCTAAGATATTTTACTATAAAAAAATGAAAAAAATCGATTTTTTGAAACCCAAAGGTCAAAGTACCCCCTTAAAAAAACGTGTTTTGGTAAATCCTCTGGCGTTTGAAGCTCATTGATCAAAATCTAACGCGTAAGTTCTCATTTTAAATCTCTTGAATTAACCTTTAAGATGAGACCTTACACGTCCAAAAATATTGATTTGATTCACCACAACGTCAATTCTCGCTTAGGGGGGTCATTTTAGGTACACCTACCTTATACTCCATTTAAAAGCATTTTTCAAAAAATTTAATTGGTAAACTCATATTTGCCCAAGACAAAATTCGTAACTTTTTCCGTTGGGAACCAACATTGCGTTTCTTACATTTGTACTTTAAGGCAAAATAAAAAGTAAAAAAATGTTTTGGAATATTTGACATGATAATCAAAGAAAAAAAAAATTGTTGGTTGTGAGTTTACTTTTAATGAATTTTTTTTCCTTAATATATATGCTGATATTCATGCCATTTACAGTTTGTGAAGACCGTACCTTCATCATAAATGTACAACTGTGAAGACATTTTTGAAAATGTACTAAGGTGGAACGCAAACTCAGGCCCATTAGACTTGAGTCGAGTACACTGTTCAATGAGACACCGTACCTGTTATGGATACATTGTGTTACAATTTTAATTTTGGATATTTTTTGAAAACATTTTAGTCACTACATTATTTAGAAGAAACATTTAAAGAAGGCACTTATTGTGTTTATTTTTTTAACTACTGACCGTATTTTTGCGATACTGATACACGTTGGGTACTGGATATAAATAAGTTTAAAAGAAGTGCTTTTTAGCAACACTGTATTGCCAAAATAAACTGTCGTGTTCAACCTTTATAAAAAATTTAAAACTAAAAACTTAAAACATGAGTTTTATCGAAATGTTAAGTAAAAATGCCGATTTCGCATGTTTTTGAGTGACAATGTAAATGAATGTGTAAATCCACAAATTGTTACGTTAAGTATTCTTTTATAGGAACTTACAGCAATGTACGAGCGGAAATAAATTGCAACATTTACTTAATATTTCAGTTTTATTTAAAATTGTACAATGATAATTATTTTAGTGATTCTGTGTTGAATTTTCAAATATCGAGCACTAATAACATTGTTTTCAATAACAAATGTACAACTCGGATAACTTTTGATGGCCAACTTCTTTGTTTAAATTGCAATTTGACTTCTTATGCATGATCTTGTAAAATCACCCCATGGCCGGATCTGTCATTTAAACCTTCAAACATGAGGTAATAGTCTACATGCTTATCGTTGCAGTTAAAATCGTGCTCAAACATGTGGTTATAAACAACTTCGTTAGATCCGCGGTCTCGATAAGTTTTAACGTTCTTCTTATATTTTTTGCAAAACAAAAATATTTCAAAGTCGGTTCGATGCTCGCCATCCTTGAGCATGTATCTTCTGTAACTCGATTTGCTGTATAATTTTTCAACAGACGTTAAATTTAGCATCTCTTTAAACCTACCCCAATTACAAAGTACAAAATCGACTATGCTTTTGCGTAAATCGCCATGTCCAATTTCATTATTCAGAAGACACAGGGACATGCACCTAAAAAGGCAGTTGCCATCTTTAGTACCATCCAAAACCCTGAAAACGGTTTTTTTGTTTGTAAGAAGATCCAAGTGCGTAACAGATCGAAGTTATTTATTACCTGGATCAATTCCACTTCTTGTTACGCCTATTGTCATTTTGTCGTTTTTTCATAATAACTGTTTCTTTCACTTTAGCTGATTCATTCGAGGGATTCATTTGTTTTTTCCGTTTCATAAATCATTTCAAAATTTTTCACGGCCACTATCTGATGTTCTTTAACGGCTTCTATACCGCATCCATTTGGATTTTTACTATTTTTTTCATCGATGAGACTAATAACTAATGCACAAAAATCAGAAGGACGGAACCAGTAATCCCAAAGTTTGTTAGTGTATCTTTTATCTTGTCTAGAGTGATGGGGTGTTTCTAAAATTTGTAGGAAAGAAAAAAAAATTAAAATTATCCACTCATTTAGAAAGGACGGTGCACTCAAGAGTTTAAGTAAGCAATTAAATTAGCTTTTCATGATTTTTTAAATTTTTTGCAGACTTTTTTTAATCAATTAAACATTAAGAGGTTCAGAAATTTTTTCATCAAAATTAACTTTGATTAAAAAGTTTTGAAATGAAGTGCTTTGTTTACAAATTTGTCAACGATTGTAACTTTTGTTTAAATTTACTTTTTTGACTCTCGAGTGAATTTCCTCTCTGTCATGTCTAAAGGAATGTTTCATACCTAAGATGACTGTAATGAATCAAGAATTTGGCTATTTTTTCAGATAAGCAATTAAATTAAAACTTCAAATTTTATGATGTTAGAATCTTGAAATCTGAATGTGTTTAATCAACGTCAATTTTATTAAAAACTTTGAGGAAAACTTTGTTAAACCGGACACATAATTTTCACTTTTGTTGTCTTAGACTATCGAGGGTCAATCCGATTGATCCCACTATACTTAAAGACGAGACTTTAAATTTCCTTTTTTTTCAAGATCAAGATAAGACTATGCCAAATCTTGGTCTTGTCTTGGTCTCGGCAAGCACTAGCTGGAAGGAGTTGTTGCGCCCCTGACCTCAATTTTTATGCGTTTTAACTGAAATAGTAAAAAAAAATTTTCTTGCATAGGCCCCCACCAAAATTGTGCCTATAGGCTCCCATCAGGGTTAATCCGGCACTGCTGTAAGCGCTACGCGCAGTTCGGCAGCCAATCAAATCAGCTGTCACACCACTCTCTCTCTACCTCGAACACCTCGACTCATACTGTGCGTAGCGCTTAAGGTTTTAATTCATTTTGGTAAGTATATTTAATAAGCAGCAGGCAAATCATAATTTTTCAACTGATGATTTCGACACGTACATTACAAAAAGTATTTATTTAGGGAACTTGATTGAAATAACAATTTTTGAAGTAAACTTGAAACAATTGTCGTTATAATTATTGAATTTTTGAATTAAAATTTAAAATCGCTGTCTGGTTTTAATATGCTGTAAACTAAAATTGAACTGCAGTCAATAAAAATGTAATAGAAACCTTCTAAAAACGATTATTATTTTTCGTGTAGCTGATAAAAGTTTAGAAATCAATCTAAATTTATTGACATAGTCAAAATATTCAAATGTTTTTACTCTTAACTGAAGGTATATTCAGAAAATCATTTAATTTTCGGGCAAGGGTTTCCGTATAGTCGATTAAAATGATGTACTTAAAACAATTTTTCACCCGTAAATCATTCTTATAAAAAAATTAATAATAGCAGCTTGATTTTGCTGTTAGTCGTTGATCTTATAAAAATATTTGTTAAATATCAAACTTTGCACAAATTTTTTTCTTAAATATATATAAAGTTTAAAAAAAATATAAAGACTTTCACTCATACATTTACAATTAAGAGTTGTAAAAAACAATGATTAGTGAATTTGTTAATCCGACTAGTATGTGTCATTTGAAGAGTGAAAATTTAACTAATTGAGTATTTTTAATTGTTTATTCAATTCATGTAATTGTTTTAATTAAATTGTTTACCCCGTTGAATTTTTGAAATAAATGTTTTTTTCCAGTTCATCGAAAAAAAAATATTATTCTCGTAGGCGAGAGTCGTTCTTTTTATCTTTGGTGACAACCTCATTGCAACCCTCAAAGCCCGCGTGAAGAAAACTTCAAATGTGAGAAGTCGAATCTTGATCATATTTATCAGCTATTAAACCTTACTTTATTAGAATCATAAAAATTTCAAAACTTTTTTTAACTTTTATTCATTAGAATATCCATTAGTGTTAAATGTGTAAATATATTTAGTGAATATACTTAAGGATGTTTGGTACTTTCGTCAGTGCCGGATTAACCCTGATGGGGGCCTATGCAAGAAAATTTTTTTTACTATTTCAGTTAAAACGCATAAAAATTGAGGTCAGGGGCGCAACAACTCCTTCCAGCTAATGCTTGCCGAGACCAAGACAAGACCAAGATTTGGCATAGTCTTATCTTGATCTTGAAAAAAAAGGAAATTTAAAGTCTTGTCTTGGTCTTGTCTTGGTTTTGTCTTGGTTTTGTCTTGGTCTTGTCTTGATTTCAAGACAAGAACAAGACAAAATCTCGAAAATCTCGAATTTCACTCTGTGTAGCGAATTATATACAAAATTTGAATTCAGGTTAAGAATAAACGAAAAAATACTTGAATTTATTACTACTTACTTAAAATTCACAATAATTTTACTATAAAAAACGTTCAAAAATATTAAAATAAATCAATATCAAATATATAGGCAAATCTCACGAGAATGCCAATTTTCATAAATCGACGGCCCGTGCGAAGAAAAACCTTAGCCAAAAATCAGTTGATTTAAAATTACTCGCAAGAGGCTAAAATGAATTAAAAAGTCGGTTTTGATAGACAAATTCGGTTTAGTAGGTACCAAGTTATGAAGATTCTCGATTTTTACTAATTTTCTTATTTTTCGCAGCCCTTTATTAATGATTTTAAATCGACAGATTTCCGGCTACGGTTTTTTTTCATGGTTTATGAATTGTACGTACTTAAAATTAGCGAGTGAAATTAACTTTTGACCAATTTTTTCGTTTATAATTTTTATATAAAAATATTCATCTTATTTTTGTTCTTTTTCATTTGAGTGAAAATCAAATCAAAATATGAATGCAAAATTACACTACACTGTAAAAAAAAATCAGGGTAAATTTACCTCGCTCAGCGATGAAAATTTACTCTGCGTTCGTAAATTTACACCATTGAGCTACGTAATTTTACAAATATTTGTAAATATACACCGCTCAGCGATGTAAAAAATGGGAACGTGGTCCAGCGGAGTAATTTTACCAAGATTTGTAAATTTACCGCTCGAACGTAAAATTACAATTTTTTGGTAAATCTACATCGCTCAGCTTCGTATTTTTACGCCAGGTTTCGGAAATATGTTTTGCTAGTTGAGAGTGAAGTTATGTTGTCGTTGATATCAGTCGACTCGCAGGCATCACCGGTTCGATAGGTAGCAATGTAATATTTTATCATGCTTTTTTATTCAAGCAATCTAAACTAAAGAGAACGATGTAGAAGATTACAGAGAGTTTTTATTTTCACCTAGTAGAACTTGTCGGCTTTAAGTATAGTGGGATTAATCGGATCTACCCTCGATAGTCTAAGAGAACAAAAGTGAAAATTAAATGTCTGGTTTAACAAAGTTTTCCTCGAAGTTTTTAATAAAATTGACGTTGATTAAACACATTTAGATTTCAAGATTCTAACATCATAAAATTTGAATTTTTAATTTAATTACTTATCTGAAAAAATAGCCAAATTAGTTCATAGATTCTAAGACTTTGTGATATGTGAGGTTAGGATCAGTGTGAATTTACGAAAAAAAAACATTTGCTTAACGAACAAATAAATAAATATTTTTAATTAAGCTATTTTGTTGTTTTTCATCTTTGCCCCTTTAGTATTTGCGAGGGAGTGAATCCCTCGTAAATTATTTTTCTTACCTGGCAGTGTCAGGTCACCTGGGAAACAATGAAATTATTTATTTGTTTGTTTACTTTCCCAGGTGATAACCATGCCATTTTCTCGCGCAGCAGAAGCCGATCACGTGGCGACGATCGCCGTCGGCTGGACGCTGCTGTTGCAGCAGTACGAGCACCCGGCGCGCGCACGACACATACACACACACACATGTTCATTACCCGGGAAGGCTCTCCCGGCCCAGGGCGCGCACGTACACACACATACACCACACATGGGTTCTGATTCTCCGTCGGGGAGTTTTCGGCGACGGAGGAGGTGCGCGGCGCGTGTCGGCAGACGACGCAACTGCGTCGCCAAGCGCGTGCGCGCACGCTCACCACAGTAGACACGGGCGTGAGTGAGATATTATTTTTTTTCTGTATTGTGTACGTTGCGCGAACAATGTGTGCGTATGGGGGAGAGCGAGAGAGAGAGTATGTGCGCAAGGGATAGGGTAACGCAGTGAGTGCCTCGTGTGCATTATTTTTATTCTTATTTTGGATTTTCGCGCGTACTATAGGTGGCGTGGCGATCGCCACCGGAAGATTGTAGACGGGAGCGTGATTGGGTGTTGTGTTGTGAATGTGTCTGATTGGTGGACAAATGACTGTTCCTCGAGTATGAATGAGGCTTAATTGGATTGATTTTTGTTGATTGGTGGAGAGTGTTTGGAGGGGATGGTGAGGAAGGAAGTCAAGACAGAGAGACGCGGGGAGCGTCACTCTGTTCTCAGTAGCCACAGTGTGAGGAAGTGTTTGAGAGTGTGATTTTTTTTTGTTTCTTTGAGTAGACTTTTTTTCTAAGTTCCCTTTTCCTATTTTTCTTTAGTTGAGTTGTAGACATTTTTTTTCTTTTATTTACAGCTAGGTACAAGAAGAAATCGAAGACTTGGGTTATTTCTTTCTTGTTCAATACCGAGAGTTGAAAAACCAGAGAGTAGCCATTTTAGGCATCAGAGAATTTTGGTTGAAATTTTTGTAACGTAAGGTTTTTGTTTTATTTTATTGAAAACTTTATAAAGCATATTTTTCCGGAAATTTTGTGTATTGCACGCTAAATGAGAATTCTGTTTGGCTATTATTGAAAGTTTTATAATTTCGATAGAGTTTTTTTTTCTTGGCGCGGCGTCGTTATGTAGACTATTTTATAGTTTGTTTAATTCCTTTGTTCTCAAATTAAAATTTTATTTTTTTTGTAATTGTAGACTTGATTTTTTTTTTTTATTATTATTTTGTAGACAAGAATAAAAATCAAATTTAACCTAAAATTTTGGTAATAATTTATTTTCTCTCTCTCTAGCTCACCAACCGTTCCCGGAGGTTTTCTCTCCGTGGAAACCCTGACCCCAGATTAAGGAGTTTTCCCCGAGAGTTTTTGTAAGAGATTTTTCTTGTAACGGGAGGGCCCGGGAAACTCCATTAATTATTTAAGGGAGGCCCTTTTCTTAAGAAATACCCCGTTACATATTAATTGATTAATTTTTATCAATAATTTTTTTTTTCTGAATGGCAAAAGGTAAAATTACCAGAGATTTGTAAATTTACAAAATATTCGTAAATTTACTGCGCCGGTCATTGTAATTTTACCTCGCTGAGCGAGGTTCCCATTTTTTACATCGCTGAGCGAGGTAACTTCACCCCGATTTTTTTTTACAGTGTACTTCCAAATTGTAAACGATAATAGATTGAAAATTAATACTTACTTTCAAACTACTTCTAAATTTATAAATCTAAAAAGTCTCTGAGAATATATCATTTACTAGTTGAGTTTACGAATCGAATGTTTTTATTAAAATTATAAAAACAGTCAAAGATTTTTAAACGCTTTTGATTTTGTTTTTTTTAATTTGTTTAAACGAAGTTTAATAAAAAATGAATAATGAAATAAAGCCAATATTTTTTAAAATGTCTTGTGTTTAAATTTTTGATTTTTAAGATTTTCAAGATTTTCAAGATTATCAAGACGAGAGTGGGCTTCATCTTGGTCTCGTCTTGGTCTTGAAAAACTGTGAGAATACAATTCTTGTCTTGGTCTCGTCTTGGTCTCGTCTTGAAATCAAGACAAGATCGAGAAAAAATCTCGAGTCTCGGCAAGCACTGGAAGTTCCAGCTGGAGGGTGTCCTGAGGACCTCCACCCTCCCGCCCCTAATAAAATTGACGTCTGAAAAAAAAAAACGAGCCCAAAACCCTGGAAGCCAAAGTTCAACGAAAAAACTGATCAGCTATCCCCTAAGCTCTAAACCCCCAAAATCCTGGGCGCCCGAGTTCAACAAAAACACTTATCGGCTATCCCTCAAGCTCTAAGCCCCCAAATACCCTGGGCGCCCGAGTTCAACGAAAAAACTAATCAGCTATCCTCCAAGCTCTAAACTCCCAAAACCCTGGAAGACCGAGTTCAATAAAAAAAAACTGATCAGCTATCCCCCAAGTTCTAAACCTCCCAAAACTCTGGTTACCGAGTTGAATAATTTTACAAGTTAAGCGTACTTTATATTTGTATATCAAGTCAATAAAACAGTGTTGTTTTTTTTTTTTTTTTTTTTTTTTTCTCCACAAAAAGGTTGTGGTGTACTTTTATTTACATCACTTGAAAATATTACTAAATAATAATAAAAAAAATTTACACTTTTCTCGAAATATGTCTTATTTGTAAAAGCATTTAATTGATCATTAAAAAAAAAAAAAATTTGTTGATTATGTTGCAAACAAAGAGTCAAATGATAAGTAAAAACTTATAGTGTTTTCCTACTAAACCGGGCCATTTTGGAGTTAAAAATTTCAGACTTACAACTTTATGATATTATTGCACCACTGCAGCGCAATCAGATATAGTTACAAAATTATTTATTTCATGCTTAAGTTAACTAAAATGCACTCATATTTTTGGAATAATTCAACTCGGGCTCCTAAAGTTTAATTAGGGGGATTAAAGCTTGGGGCATAGCTGATCAGTTTTTTCGTTGAACTCGGGCGCCCAGGGTTTTGGGGGTTTAGAGTGTGGGGAATAGCCGATAAGCTTGTTTGTTGAACTCGGGCGCCCAGGGTTTTGGGGGTTTAGAGCTTGGAGGATAGCTGATCAGTTTTTTCGTTGAACTCGGGCGCCCAGGGTTTTGGGGGTTTAGAGCTTGGGGGATAGCCGATAAGTTTTTTTGTTGAACTCGGGTGCCCAGGGTTCAGGGGGTTTAGAGCTTGGATTAGGCAAAATTCATTGTAAAAGAGATCATCACTTTTTTAAAAAGGCATCTAGTAGTATCAAATAATTAATTAGTGCTGATCATAATAAATTCAATAAAAAAAAATTGGTACTTTGTTTGAATTATATTTATTATGTTTTCTAATATTAAATTAAAAAAAAAAAAAAAAATTCCGTACATGTGGTGGGGGCTTATTGGTGGTGGGAGCCTATAGGCACGTGCCTGTTCTGCCTACCCATTGATCTGGCACTGCAACACATGGAGCTTTCTTGGCGAGGAGGATAGTGTCTACCCCGCTCGGCGCGCAACCTTCTGAAGTTATTCCATCGGTACATCGGAAGTGAACGAGACATACATACAATTTATTCAATAATTGATATAGTTACTCAACAATCTATTTTCAAAGGACCTCTTGCATAATCGCCAAAATCTGATCCTCACCAAATTGGCTGAAATTTTGGATTTAAGTGCCTTTTGGGATCTACAAAAACACCTCACAGTTAGTTTTTCGGTTGGCTGATTCACTGCGCATGCGCAGAGACTTTTGTGTCTCATTTAAAATACATGAGAAACCACAATTTCGGGTAGTTTTTCGTTTATTTCTCGAATATCCGACTTGGTCCAGGTCTGAAATTTTAGTATGTTTTTGAGTGATTTAAAACTCAACTTTTAACGGTGTTCTGGTCAAGGGGGTCGATGTCCTAACCAGATTTAAAAAGCATTTAATCTTCCAAGTCGAAAATTTTTTTTTTCAAAAAATAATAACTCGGTCTCTAGTAATCCGGTCGGAACTAGGTTTGTCGCAAAATTTTTATCTTTAGTTGTACTTTTTAGGAAAATTTTTGATACTATAGTTTTAAGAAGTTTTACAGCACGTAGATTGTCCATAACCTCAAAATTTTGAAAAAAACGTTGTTTTTTGGACATTTTAATGCCGTTTTAGCTTTAAAGTATAACAAAATATATATTTTCTGAAAGAACTAAAAATAATGCATCTTTTCTTTTCTTGGGTTTTTATACGATTTATGCGTTTAAAGTCGATTTAATTCACTTTAAAGGAAAAAAATCGAGACCGTTCGTTAAAAAACCGGTCAAAACTTGAAAATTTGGCGCGTAAACCCCCATTTTTTTTCATAGAAAGATGCCTTTTTGGCTCTAGTTTACGTTGATATGTATTTTCATATACTTTTATTCAATATTTGTTGTAAAAAATTCATAAAACATTGAGAAAATACGAAAAAATGCCCCTTTTTTACTCAAAGAATATAGCCGGGTAAGATAGTCGAATCAGCCCCCATGGAAAACCCATACGATATAAATATCATTCGAAAGGGCATGAAAAAAGAAAATTTTTGGTGCAAACCGCAGTTTTCTATTCCTTCTCTAGGGACCCAAGGGTCTAAAATAGTGATTTTTCAACTTTAATTCATATCTCAGAACCTATAAAAGCTAGAGACATGCGGTTGACGCCAAATTGAAACTGTTTGTGTCATTTTTCAAATTTTTAACCTAAAATTTTCGATTAAAAAAAATCTAAGACAAATACCTCACCAAAAAATTAATATATGACTTATTTTAACAAAAATTGGCTGCTCTAATTTTTTTGGATTTTTAAAAAAAGTGAAAGGCACTTTTCTGACCGATTTATCAACAATTTTTCATAAAACGCCGTCTAGTGGGCCCATATTGAGTCAAAATTAAAAATTATATTTTTATTTTGTCAGGTTTCAGTCAAAAATTTTTTTAAGAATCATGCCCAGGGGGATTAGAACTAAAAAACTTAAAAAATTATAAATAATTAATTAAAATTTAAATTAATTAAATTTAAATAATTTATTTTAATTTTGACTCAATATGGGCCCACTAGACGGCGTTTTATGAAAAATTGTTGATAAATCGGTCAGAAAAGTGCCTTTCACTTTTTTTAAAAATCCAAAAAAATTAGAGCAGCCAATTTTTGTTAAAATAAGTCATATATTAATTTTTTGGGGAGGTGTTTGTCTTGGATTTTTTTTAATCGAAAATTTAAGGTTAAAAATTTGAAAAATGACACAAACCGTTTAAATTTGGCGCCAAAAATAATATTAAAAAAAGTTGGCCAACTACATTCTTTTTTTTTTAGAAAATTTGCCGTAAACCGCATGTCTCTAGCTTTTATTGGCGATACAACTACAGGATTCCCGCCCAAGCGCGTCGTCTGCTTTGGTAGGAAAAGTTGAAAAAAATACACGGCGTTAGATAGGGAGCTCAAATTTTTTTGGCCTAATTTTAAATTTTAAAGATAATTTTAAATATAATCAATTTTATTCTAACACCTAAACATCCAATAATTGAAGTAAGATACTTTTTCTCTAGATCCACTTGTGATCCAAGTTGACAACTTGAGGAGAATTTTGTGTGTACTGGCTCCAAAGTTCCAGAAATAACAGTTAGTTGAGTACCGGCGCGCCTGCGTACTCAACCAACTTTGTTTTGGTTGGCGTGGCGGCGCTAACCTCTTGACTTGGTTATGTTTTTTGATGATTTTTTTTATTACTTTTTTTTTAGATTTGAAACTTTTGTTGTGGTAATATCCAGGATCGAACGACCAACGTTTGTGAATTAACCGTCTCGTAATGCCAAGGGGTCGAGAACGGCTTTCTTCCTAGTTTTTAAGGTGTGAAGGTATAATGTGTACATCAAAAAAAGTGTGTTTCAAAAGCGAATAATTTTAATAACATCTATTCACAATAATGTACAAACTTTTAGATAATAGACAAATATCTTTTTAAATCAAAGCTCGACGCTTGAACGGCCGAGTTTTTATTATGTCGAAAAAGCGTGTGTACTTTACGTTAGTTGAATACCAAGTGACGACGCAGTGCTTGGCAACGTCGAACGTTCTTTTTTACTCGCGGTAAAATAAAACAAAAGAAAACAATAAGAACAAATCAGATTAAAATTAGAAATAATAACATAGTTCGGATGTATTACGAACAAGTGTACAGTATATACACTTATAAGGGAGCAGATTGGCGTAAGAAGTCATTAGATTATTTTTTTCCTAAAACTATAAATAGTAAACAAATCGCTCATGGAAAACTTAAAGAGGAAGAAGCTAGAGAAGAATATGAAAAGTTTGAAAACACTAAGGTCATAAGATGTGGAGCAGTTATTTCAAAATTGAACCCTTGGTTGTCTTATAGTCCGGATGGTATTGTAATGAAAGATGGAAAACCATATACATTGCTCGAAATCAAATGTCCTTTTGCAGGAAAATCTCAAAACGTAATGAATGTACTTCCTAAATTAAAGTACATAAATTTAATTGATGGACAAAATTTGTTTAAGAAAAGACATGAATACTTTGGTCAAGTACGAATGGGTATGGCTCTTCTAAATTTAGATAATACAGATGTTGTGATCTATGCATCATTTGATAAATCTTTTGTTATATTAAAAGATACTGAGTATGCTGTAGATCTTTTGAGTGATGCGACAAAAAATTATTTTAATCATATGCTTCATTTTCTTTGCTTGAAAAAACAAAATGAAAATAAAGAGAATGAATTTTATGATGATGAATATGAAGATATTGATATTGAAGAAAGTTTCCAGTAATAAAAGTTCAACTATTTTATAATAATTATTGCTTTTTATAAATCAAATGTTTAGTTACATGTGTAAAAACTTATGCTAGATTATAAGCTATTACTTATTTTCATATTTTATCATAACATTATAAATGTATAAATAAAATTAAGAATAGATAAATAAAAAAAAATTTTTATTCAATAAATTTTTATTATTTTATTCATTCTTTCCTGAATCATTCTTTTCTTTATTACAATTTAAATTCTACAAAAGAATTTAAGAAATTATTTTAAAAAATGGTTAATAATTATCATAAATTATTTGTTGAACTTGTCAGCTGCTAAAATAGGTGAGCTTAAATTAACAATTCCGCATGCTATAATAAAAATTTGTTCAATTCGAGGTTCTAAATAGCTGGGAATTTTTGTACTTAATATTTTGAAATTTTTTATCCACTGATTGGATCTTTCGATGTGTACACGTGCCCGAGCAATTTTAGCATTGGACAAAGCTTCGTCTCTTGAAAATTGAGGCTTATCTTTTAAGAATGGGGGCCTGACTAATTTGACTCTATTTTTCACACACTCATCGTTGATCAAGAATCCTTTATCAGTCATTAATCTGTCTCCTTTGTCAAATAGCTTAATAAAATCACTTTTTAAAAATATACTTTTATCAGAACTTCGACCACAAAATGCTTTACTGACAAATGTTATTAAGCCAGCTGGTGACACAGCTGTCATAAATCTAATTGTATTCATACCTTTGTATGCTGAGTAAGAAGCCACTTCACAGCATAATTTTTTTGGTACTTGAATGCCCATCTCAATTACATCCATGACAGCTCTAACAAAAGCATATTGATTGAAACATAATGGAATATTTTTTAATATTTCTTTTCTAGCTGGGCAGTAAATAGCATATTGCAATCCTGCACTAAGAATTCTTATCATCCTTAAAAATATATTTCTGCAGTTTTAAGCTGTGACTTTTTGAAAAATACATTGTAAAAGAGAGTAATATACATTGTGTTTTAACTTCATAAAAGTTAATACTATTTTGTCTTTCATGGATTATTTTGCATTTTTTCTTTTACTAGCTGACACTGTTTTTGGAGTTACTATTGATACAATTATTTCCAAGGAATGTAACAATTGATAGCTATTGATTCCTGTCATCGAGTTTAATTGAGCTTCATTTTTGACAAAACTATTGTAAATGTCAAAATCTGTTTGGACACTTTTTTCCTCTAACTTGATTTTTGCTTAAGTATCATTAATACAGCTATGACTTTCAAACACAGGTGTACTTGATGGTGAATGTATTTTAAAATTAACAGAAACTTGCTTGGGGGCAGGAACTTTTTCAGCAGTATTGATCTTTTCAACTTCAACATCCACACCATCTGCTACTTCAGGTGAATCCCCGGACTTGTGACTTGATTTAGTTTCTTGGAATTGATTAACTATAGATCTTCTGCTTCTTCGTTCAAGCCTGTCAGCATTATTTTTATGTCTAATTGCCAGGTAGGCCATCTCTTTTTTCTCGGCTTCAGTTTTTGGTAAATTCAGACTAGGTATTGCTGACTTTTTCAATCTTGTATCTGAATGAATAATTTTAGATTATTTTAAAACTGCATTTTTGTTGATGAATGTTCAAAATAAATTTATATATATTTACCTTCATAGTCATCTTCTGTAAAATGTAATGAGCATAATCTTGAGTTTTCGCTTAATTTTTTGTTTTGAAGTTTTAAAACTTTCTCCCAGGCAAATCTCTTATCTACAACTTCTTCTTCATTGAATTTATTGATTATTGTTACTGTTGCATCTCCACGTTTGGGTATCCTGTGAAATTTAACTGTACTGTCTTTTTTGGAGTAACTTTTGCAATCAAAAACGCAACAGCAAGTTTTGCTTTTACTTCTGTACGTTTTTTTCATCATCTATAAAGGCTTACACACTTTTAATTAAAAAAAAGCTATCAAACTAGTTCATTAAAAATCCTCCTTTGATGAACAAAAGTCAAAAAAACTTTCAATGGCACAAAGAGGTTAGACGATTTGCGTTGATTTTAAGAACAAATTGACTTAATCAACGAGAAAAAAAATTGTGAGTCTCCAAACATCACTTGATTCTCTCTCCGTTTCTTTCAGTATTCTCACAGTTCTAAACGGCATGATGAGCACTAAAGTCCCCAACAAACACACAATTTCTTCGACACGACTCATGAAATACCACGTCCTGTTAGTCTTGGGAGGATACAATGTTTGAGGCCTTATAACATGCAAAGAGATAAAAACACGGGAATACACTAGTGAAGTTGAGATCGCATATTTCAACAGGATCGGGTGACACAATATAGCAGAATGGCATTGAATATAAGCTCATGACAAACAAAAAAGATGATACCACCTTCCTGCCAGCCATTGTTCCTGTCTTCCCTATAGATGTTGAACCCAGTGAGTTGCGGATTATGCGGGTGAACTTAAAAGGTTCACAGTCTCGAGGTTTTTTCCACTTTTTATGAATTTCATAGCATTCTTTCTCTTGGTTTTAGCATTAACACCAGACGATGAAGCAGCTAAGTTGACTACATCAACAAAATTACATCTGCAAAAAACCTAAAGTTGATTACCGTCCCTTGCTTTAAGGTGCAAAAGACAGGATTGCACATGCACTGACACTGAATCAAGGCCAGGTGAAAGATATGCAGGCTTGAGTAAGCTACAAATCCAAAGAACTCGCGATAACAATATGGAGCGTCCGAAAAACCAATCCCTAGGGGCGATGGCCGAGAACGAACCTGCTTAATCATTTATCTTATATTAAAAAATGTCTAAGTAGAAAATTTTTTAAATTAATTATTATAAATAGGTTAAAATTAGAAATCATTTCAAGAAAACGTGCTTTTTGTAATAAATCGGTGAGAATCAAGGCAAGAAATAGCAAAATTAAAGCGAAATGATATAGTTTAGAGAAAACTAGTATAAAGAGCACATAAAAAAAATATTTTTAACGTGAGGAGCAGCACAAAAATAACGTTGATATAAGATAAGTGATTTGCGCTTAAAGAGGGTGTATTATTGCTTTAGTAATTTTTTACGTGGTGAGTACAGTGGGCATTATCCGGCATTCGGCCGGACCTATATAAGATATATAAGATATATATATATATATATATACATTAGAAACAATACAAAATAATACAATGCGCTATGTACAAGAAAAACAAAACAATTATAAAAGAGGAAGAGGACATGGTCTGATAGGGCAAGGCTAGGTCACACACAACAAACAGTCAAGCAAACAGTGAGCAGAATACAAAAATCATATAATAGCAATTGCCCTAATAACAGGCTCCAGAGTGAGGTTAAAGACTATTAGTTTCATGAGACACTCTTGCTTCACGCTCGAATAAATGGAGGTAGGCTTGGTGATACCATCTGCTGTCATAACGCAGGTGGTCGCACAGTCATACGTCGATACGATCAATTTTCTAATCGGCTCCGTTACCCGATGCTGCTCGAGGGCACTGTTGATGGAGGTGTGGGGGACCAAGCCAAACGCATTAGTGAAGTCCAGCCACGCAACCACAACTTTCTTCCCTTTGGACTTCAAGTCGCACAGAATCTTCTGCAAAACAAAATTATGTTCATGGTGTACTATACATATGCATCCGAATCCAGAAACTAGAGCACCCGAATCTGTCATCATATGTATTGCATCAGATGGTCTCGGAACATTTATGTGGAACAACCGTCGGGAGTTAAACAATTTTTATTTTTATTTATTTACCTACTTTTTTTGCCTTTTTTTTGCTTTTTTTTTCTCTTTCTCTTTTATGTGTGCACCCCAACAGGATACGTCTCCTGCTTTGATGTGTTTTGTCCTGATCTTGGGTTGTGGTATATACATTATGTGTGTTAAATTGTTAAATAGTATCTTCGTAAATATTTTATTATTTTTTTGTTTTTTTTTATTGAAAATTCATATTGAATCACATGCCTAGCCAAAGCCTGACTGTGATCCCTAACTGTGATCACTATAAACTATACAAAGAAAGAAAACCTATGTAAATTAAAAATTGTTAAATGTTTTTTTGTTTTTATAGACACCGACATACATACACAGAATAACAATTATGACTAAGCTTATGATTGACGAAACAATGCTGTGATAAAGAAAAATGTGATTTGTTATACTGAAATGATTATTAAACTAGAGCTACTGCGAATGTAATTACATATACGTTAAGTACTCAAAATTGACACACACACACATACAATGTACCCTCCCTCGGGGAGGGGGGGGGTTCTTTTTTTTTTATCAGTTCTCAATATTCAGTTCTCAAAATAAATCATAAAATTTAGTTACCCCGAATATTATCGTGGCAGCTTCTTTATCAATCTGTGAATTATTTTTTTTGTGCTTTACTCAATCTTTTTGATCCAAACGCTACAGGTTTTTCACCGTCCTCATACAGTTGGCTCTAACAAGCACTCAAGCCTTTTGGTCTAGGTCACGCGTCAAAATTAATGGTTTTGCCGGATTGTAATTTACAACAATTTGTTTTGTAGCTTTCTTCGCATCCTGTTTACATTCATTCGTCCATACAAAATTTTTCGCCTTATTGCAATCATATAATGGTGCTAGAATTTTTGCTTGATCTTTAAACATTCTACAATAATAATTAATTTTCCCGATAAATAATCCTAACTCTTTTTTATTTTCTGGAGCTTTCATTTTATTTATAGCTTAAAATTTCTCCTCGTCTACGCTTATTTCGTGCTTGTTAATTTTAAATCCTGAAAACGGTATTTATTTCTGAAAAAATTTACATTCATCCACGCGTACCTTCAACCTGCTTTCTTTAATTTTCGCTAAAACTTTGTACAAATTTTCTAAATGTTCTTCGTCAGTCATACCCATTATAACTATACCATCGATTACGATTGCCACCCCTTTAATACAATTCAATAATTCTTCCATTTGCTATTGGAAAAGTCCTGGCCCCGAACTTATACCGTAAGCCATAAATAAATATCTATATAAACCCTTATGTGTGTTTATTGTTAATAATTCCTGCGAATCTTCGTCTACTGGCATTTGCAAATATGCCTCTTTCAAATCAATCCTTGAATATCGTTTACCACCATGCAACTTAACTATCAGGTGATCAAAATTTGGAGCGGGATGTCTCACTGTTATTAATTGTGGATTTAACGTTACTTTAAAATCCGCGCAAATACGAACTTCCCCGTTCGGCTTTATTACTGGTACAATCGGTGTTGCCCACTCACTCGATTCAACCGGTAAAATTATCCTGTCATTTTTCAATCCCTCTAACTCTTTCTCAACGCGATCTTTCAACGAAAATGGTACCCCCATGCCAATATCTATTTTAGCTTTGACCCTTCTTTCAATACTTTTGCTCGCTTGAGCGACCCACGTTTATTTTCAAAAACTTCCTTATGTTCGTTCAAAATACTCTTCAATCGCTCCGTTTTGCTGGTACCAGGCTTTAACGCGTTCAATTTTAAATTTTCATACAACGGCCATAGTCCGAATGTTGTTAACTACGATCGTCCGATTACTGGTAAATTTGCCGATTTTGCTAAGTAAGTGTCTGAAACAATTTTTTTTTCCGTTTGCGATTGCTTCGACCCGCTTCAACATACCTACGAACGTGGCCTCCGACTCATCGTAATTTTTCTGCTTGAATGTCCGCCTCGTGAACTTTTAAATTTCCTAAATACTTATCCTTAATCTTTATCGGCATAACTGACATAGCTGTCCCGTAGTCTATTTCCATCCGAATTTGTTCGTTATTAATTTTCACGGTCAAAAATTGTGGATCCACTTTTTCTCTATCCGATACATACTCGCATTCTCTCAAGCTGTGGAATTCGCATCGCTTTTCGTTTTTAATCACGTGTAAATTTTTTGACTGACCTGCGGGAAACATGACCCCTAAGTCGCGTGCGATGCTCTTGGTATCTCTCCAAGGAGAGATTCTGACGATCGAGGATGAGTTAGAAAAGATCTTGGACAGATAACATTTACCGAGAAGTTCAGTTTGGACTGAGATTGGAGTGAGACCCTTTAGTGTAAAATAAAATTTAATTTATTAATAATAAGAATAAAAACTACTTTACTTTAAAAAATCCTAAAGTTGATCCACCTTTTTTTGCTCCATACTTTATAATATTTTGATTTGCTAAATCTTCGGCATTTTTTATCGGTCTTTCAACCGTTTCAACGGTTAAAAATGCAGCTAAATTTGCTGTATATGATGAAACAATTATCAAGCAAAAAAACCACCAGCATCCTGCCAGCATTCTAGTTGAGTTTCCTCTGAAAATTGTTCAAATGTGTTTTTGTTAACAATTTTTTTTATCAATGACAAACTTTTATTCATTTTTATCCTAAAGCCCAATCGGGCTTTAACGGCGATTTGGTTTTTTTTTAAACCGACTGCCGTGAAAGCCTGCAGGGCTTTTTTTTTTTAAACCGACTGCCGTGAAAGCCTGCAGGGCTTTATATACTTTGATTTTTGGTTTTAGGTTAGGACGCTTCAAAGAAAAACTATTTTAGGATGATTATTTCATTTATATTATACATCCCGCGCGTAGCTGAAGATCCCCTGAGTAATTTAAAAAAAAAATTATCCCGAACAAAGCCCGCATTGAAAAGTTATGAACGTTTCATTTTTCGAAACGCTGATTTCCTTTGGCTCACGGTAGTCAGGGGAATGAGATTTCAGTTTCGAGCATCCGGTCTCTCTGCCTGCGCTCTCTGTAGACTTAACCGGAGGTGACGTATGCGGTGGGCGTGTCTATTTTTGCTGTCTCACTCTTACTGCTTACCTACAGAGTACAGCGGCAGACAGGGGCACGTAGGCCTGAGCCTGTAGCCATGAGGCGACTGGTGGGGCTGTATCAATTAGCAGCTCCCTAGTCACTACAGCTGACTCGTGAGCTGACTACAGCTGACTGCGGAGCCGCTGAGCAGAGCAGCTTGTAATGTGTAATGAGCAATAACTTTTTTTATAAATAATTGATTGTCATAGAAAAAACAGTACTGAAGACACTTATTTTCATTATATATTAAATAAGTGGTAGAATTTATAATTATTAATTTGTTTAATTTCAATAAAAGGGTATGAAAAAAATAATCTCTACAGTCTTTCTATGATCATCATCATCAAAGATTTTTCAATTATTGTGGTGTGCCCTGTGAGTTGATAATAATTGTGCTGTGGTTGTGTTGGGGACCTGATGGCTGGAGGTGCATATTGGCAAAATTAAAAATAAAGTTTTTCTGAGTGAGTGTGTTTGTGTGAGTGTGTGCGTGTGCGTGTGCGTGTGTGTGTGTGTGTGTGTGTGTGTGTGTGTGTGTGTGTCAGGTTGAACTTGCAAATTACTTTTTTATAATCCACCCAAATTGAAAAAGGTGCAATTGCAGCACATAATGTCATTGTCATACGCATTATCGCTTGATTTCATAGAATCATCATAGAAATGTATATGCTCTGAGCCAATACACTTGAACGGTTAAAGTTTAGAATTTGTTAAGATCGTGAAATAATTTATTAAGACATATTTCAACAATATTAATGATTTATTTATGGAGTTTGGTTTTTTGAACTTGTGGACAAAAAGGAAATACATTTAAATATTTACCTAATTTACGCAATAAAATCTTTCAAAAATACTTTTAAAAAAGTAATATTTACGGCGATTGGTTTTTTTAAAAGGAGTCTAAATGAAAAGTTATACGCTAAATATAATAATCTTTTTTTGAAAATGAATTAATGAAAGAAGTGAAATCAAAAAATTTATTACGGACGACTTGAGGCCGAATTACTTATTATTTAAAAATAATTTCTCTTCTAAAAGATGATCATATTATGTTGAATCAACTTCAATATACGTAAAGTTAACAATTTTTCAATTATAGCAAATACATGGGAAAACACATGCAAATTGCACACAATTCAAACACTTTTTGAAATTAAAATATGTTGTAATTAAGTTAGAAATCAACTAAATCACAATGTATGGCTATACTTGACCTGTAAAAATTTAATATTCTTTGAACTAAATTATCTCGAAAAAAATCATTGATACCCGTATTTTTTAAATTATATTTTGAATGCTCAGTGTGTTTCTTAACAACATATTTTAATTTTTAATTTTAAAAAGTGTTTGAGTTGTGTTTTGCAATTTGCATGTGTTTTCCCATGTATGTACTATAATTGAAAAATTGTTAACTTTACGTATATTGAAGGTGATTCAACATGATATGATCATCTTTTAGAAGAGAAATTATTTTTAAATAATAAGTTATTTGGCCTCAAGTCGTCCGTAATAAATTTTTTGATTTCACTTCTTTTATTAATTCATTTTCAAAAAAAGATTATTATATTTAGTGTATAACTTTTTATTTAGACTCCTTTTAAAAAAACCAATCGCCGTAAATATTACTTTTTTGAAAGTATTTTTTAAAGATCATACTTAGCGTATAATTTTTTATTTAGATTCTTTTTTAAAAAACCAATCGCCGTAAATATTACTTTTAATATTAAACAAGTTTTTTTTTTTTTTTTTTTTTCCTTATATTATGCTTACTTAACCATTTTGGACATACGGCTAACCCTATACTGCTTCGAATTCGCTCATGTACGTGGTAGTCGATTCATGTGAAACACGCGTGGCAATTCTAGCTTTGTATGGAAAATCCATAGTCTTACGCTTCCGCGACGAGCTAGTTTATTTGTCAGCACTGAATGGGCAGGCTCATAAGACTCAGATATTTTCCTCAGTCAAGATTATCAAACAACCAGCGCTGTTTAGTAGGCACCCTGACAAAAAAGCCACGAGGCAGTCGGGGTAAGCGTAGGGATCGATATTATAAACGTAACAAATGAAGAAAATAATTTCAAGTTGGTTTCAATCCCATGACCCGGGATTCAATCCCATGACTCCTTGAACGACGATATTCCCGAAGCTAGCACGCAAACCATGGACCTATCGCCGCTCTTTATCAAACTTTTTATCAAATAGATGAATATAATTGCATAATCTTACTAAGAAAAACTTAAATCAAGTTCAGTTATCTTGAAAAGGATCAATCATGATAGATTTTGATATGATATCTTAATGAGTGAGACTTTAGAGTATTTGAAAATCAGGAACAATTTTTAAAAAATAGTTAAGAATAAAAGAATAATTAAAAAATTTAAAGTTTGAAGTGATAATTCATCTTTACATGTAGATATTTTCTGTGAGAATAAACAAATTTTTGAAAAATCTGATAAACTTCACAGTACGTATTCAGTTTCAGGTACCTGAGTATTCCAGGATAATAAATTTAAGTTGACCCCATTCATCGGTGAATTCCTCGCTTTTTGCGGTGAAATCCTCGGTGAATTCCTCGCTTTTTGCGGTTAATTCCTCGGCGAAATCCTCGGCATTTTAACGGGATCGAAAACGAAGGGGTCAGGGCGGACACCTGGTGCCCCTGGTGATACTTACGCCTTGAAGATGATTTCCCCAAGAAGTTTTGACTCCGCATGGGTCAGGGCCGACACCTGGTGCCGCTGGTGATTCTTACGCCTTGGAGATGATTTCCCCAGGAGGTTTCGACTCCGCATGGGTCAGGGTAGACACCTGGGGCAACTAGCGATACTTACGCCTTTGAGATGACTTCCCCAGGAAGTTTCGACTCCGGAGGGATCAGGGCGGTCACCTGGTGTACCTGGCGATACTTACGCCTTGGAGATGACTCCCTCAGGAAATCTCGACACCGGAGGGAATAGGGCGAGCACCTTTTGCAGCCGGCGATACTTACGCCTTGGAGTTGATTTCCCCAGGAAGTTTCGACTTCGCTTGGGTCAGGGTGGACACCTGGTGCAACTGGTGATACGTACGCCTTGCAGATGATTTCCCCAGGAAGTTTTGACTCTGCATGAGTCAGGGCAGATACCTGGTGCAACGGGTGATACGTACGCCTTGCAGATGATTTCCCCAGGAAGTTTTGACTTCGGATGGGTCAGGGCGGACACCTGGTGCACCTGGTGATAGTTACGCCTTGGAAATGACTTCCCCAGGAAGCTTCGACTCCGGAGGGATCAGGACGGACACCTAGTGCACCTGGCAATACTAACGCCTTGAAGATGACTTCCCCAGGAAGTTTTGACACCGGAGGAATCAGGGTGAGCACCTGGTGCACTTGGAGATACTTACGCCTTAGAGAGGATTTACCCAGGAAGTTTCGCTCGCAGTTAACGGTAGGATAGTGGATCTTAACCCAGGTAGCACCAGGTTGACCACCAGAAAACCGGGACGTTTTCCCCAGAAATTTCACTCCAGGTAGCACCAGGTCGATCAGATAACCAGGACGTTTTCCCCAGGAAGTTTTACTCGTAGTTGACGGTGGGATAGTAGATCTTACCCCAGGTAGCACCAGGTTGACCACCAGAAAACCGGGACGTTTTCCCCAGAAATTTCACTCCAGGTAGCACCAGGTCGGTCAGATAACCAGGACGTTTTCCCCAGGAAGTCGACTACCAGGTGACCAGATCAATTTCCCCAGGAAGTTTTACTCGTGGCTGAAGGTGGGATAGTGGATCTTACCCCAGATAGCACCAGGTAGACGACCAAGCTACCGAGACGTTTTCCCCAGGAAGTTTAAATCGTAGTTGAAGGCGGGATAGTAGATTTCCTGCCAGGTAACACCCAGTCGAGTACCAGGTAACCAGATCAATTTCCGCAGGAAGTTTTACTCGTGGCTGAAGGTAGGATAGTGGATCTTACCCCAGGTAGCACCAGGTTGACCACCAGGTAACCGGGACGTTTTCCCCAGAAAGTTTTACTCGTGGTTGAAGGTAGGATAGTAGATTTCACCCCAAGTAGCACCAAGTCGACCACCAGGTAACCGGGACGTTTTCCCCAGGAACTTTTACTTAGGGATAGTGGATCTTACCTCAGGTAGCATCAGGTCAAGTACCAGGTAACCAGATCAATTTCCCCAAAAAGTTTTACTCGTAGTTGACGTTGCAACAGAGGGTCAAATTGAAGGTCCATTTTCAAAAATAAATATCCCCTAGAATTTTAGGAGTAGAGTAAACATCTGGGAGCAATTTTCTTCGTTTGGTGGAGTACTTTGTGAAAAAGACCCGCCTTGTTGAAAAAAATTGTTATTGCAAAAAAACTTTTGAAAAGTGATCGATGAAGTATAAGAAAAAATCGTCTAAAAACAAGTAGTGCTATTCTCCTGGATTTTTCTATGTCAAGATATTGATTGTCAAGCATCTAAGTCGCACAAAATTTTCCGGGTCATTTTATCATCGGAAACAACCCCAACGAGCTGAAGGAGAGGGATGAAACGTTAGATAAAGTTATAAAATGTTAAAAAAAAAAAAAAAAATGCAGTTCTCTAAGCCCCCAAAACCCTGGGCGGCCGAGTTCAACAAAATACTGATTGGCTACCCCGCAAACTTCAAGCCCACAAAACTTTGGGCGCCCGAGTTGAAGAAAAAAACTGATTGGCTTCCCCCCAAGCTCTAAGCCCCCAAAACCCTGGGCACCTGAATTTAACAAAATACTAATTGGCTACCTCACAAGCTCTAAGTTTCCAAAACCCTGGGCGCCTGAGCTGATCAAAAAATCTGATCGGCGATCCCCAAAGCTCTAAGGGTGCAGCTACACTAGACGCGTATGAAGCATGCGTACGACGCGTACGTATAATGCGTATGGCTCGAATACAACAGAATAATCCAAAGAGAATCTCTACAAACACGCGATCGGAGGATTCCGATTGATTCGATTCAGACGCATCATACGTACGCGTCATACGCACGCTTCATATGCGTCTAGTGTAGCTGCACCCTAAGCTTCCAAAACCTTGGGTACCCGAGTTCAAGAAAAAAAACTGATTTTCTACCCCTCAAGTTTTAAGCCCCCGACCTTGAGCACCCAAGTTCAACAAAATACTGATTGGCTACCCCCCAAGCTCGAAGCTCCCGAAAGCCCAGGGCGCCCAAGTTCAACAAAATACTGATTGGCTACCCCTCCAGCTCCAAGCCCCCAAAACCCGAGGCGCCCTAGCTCAACATAGAAACTGATTGGCAACCCCCCAAGCTCCAAGCCCCCAAAACCCTGGGCACTCTGGCTCAACATAGAAACTGATTGGCTAACCCCCAAGCTCCAAGCCTCCAAAACCCTGGGTGCCTGAGTTCAAGAAAAAAAACTGATTGTCTACCCCTCAAGCTCCAAGCCGGCAAAACCCTTGGCGCTCTAGCTCAACATAGAAACTGATGGGCTAACCCCCGAGCTCCAAGCCCCCAAAACCCAAGGCGCCCTAGCTCAACATAGAAACTGATTGGCAACCCCCCAAGCTCCAAGCCCCCAAAACCCTGGGTGCCTGAGTTCAAGAAAAAAAACTGATTGTCTACCCCCCAAGTTCTAAGCCCCCAAAACCCGAGGCGCCCTAGCTCAACATAGAAACTGATTGGCAACCCCCCAAGCTCCAAGCCCCCAAAACCCTGGGTGCTCTAGCTCAACATAGAAACTGATTGGCTAACCCCCAAGCTCCAAGCCCCCAAAACCCGAGGCGCCCTAGCTCAACATAGAAACTAATTGGCAACACACCAAGCTCTAAACCCCCAAAACCTTGGGCGCCCGAGTTCAACAAAATACTGATTGGCGAACCCCCAAGCTCCAAGCCCCCAAAACCCTGGGTGCCCGAGTTCAAGAAAAAAAACTGATTGGCTACCCCCCAAGCTCTAAGCCCCCAAAACCCTTGGCGCTCTAGCTCAACATAGAAACTGATTGGCTAACCCCCAAGCTCCAAGCCCCCAAAACCCGAGGCGCCCTAGCTCAACATAGAAACTAATTGGCAACACACCAAGCTCTAAACCCCCAAAACCTTGGGCGCCCGAGTTCAACAAAATACTGATTGGCGAACCCCCAAGCTCCAAGCCCCCAAAACCCTGGGTGCCCGAGTTCAAGAAAAAAAACTGATTGGCTACCCCCCAAGCTCTAAGCCCCCAAAACCCTTGGCGCTCTAGCTCAACATAGAAACTGATTGGCAACCCCCCAAGCTCTAAACCCCCAAAACCTTGGGCGCCCGAGTTCAACAAAATACTGATTGGCGAACCCCCAAGCTCCAAGCCCCCAAAACCCTGGATGCCCGAGTTCAAGAAAAAAAACTGATTGTCAACCCCTCAAGCTCGAAGCCTCCAAAACCCTGGGCGCCCTAGCTCAACACAGAAACTGATCGGCAACCCCCAAGCTCTAAGCCTCCAAAACCCTGGGCGCCCTAGCTCAACATAGAAACTAATTGGCAACCCCCCAAGCTCTAAGCTCCCAAAACCTTGGGCGCCCGAGTTCAACAAAATACTGATTGGCGAACCCCCAAGCTCCAAGCCCCCAAAACCCTGGGTGCCCGAGTTCAAGAAAAAAAACTGATTGTATACCCCCCAAGCTCGAAGCCTCCAAAACCCGAGGCGCCCTAGCTCAACATAGAAACTGATTGGCCAACCCCCAAGCTCTAAGCCTGCAAAAAACCCTGGGCACCTGAGTTCAAGAAAAAAAAACTGATTGGCTACCCCCCAGCTCCAAGCCTCCAAAACCCTGGGCGCCCTAGCTCAACACAGAAACTGATTGGCAACCCCCAAGCTCTAAGCCTCCAAAACCCTGGGCGCCCTAGCTCAACACAGAAACTGATTGGCAACCCCCAAGCTCTAAGCCTCCAAAACCCTGGGCGCCCGAGCTCAACAGAATACTGATTGGCTACCCTCCAAGCTTCAAGCCCACAAAACTCTGGGCGCCCGAGTTGAACAAAAAAACTGATTAACTATCATTTATCTCGAAAGTTTTTAACCCCAAAAACCTTGGGAGCCGGAGTTGAATTATTTCACAAATATGTGTGCATTTTATGTCACTTGGGCATGAAATAAATAATTCTGAAAGTATACTCAATGACGCTGCTATGGTGCAAATACATCATGAAATTGTAAGTCTGAGATTTTATACTCCTTAATGGCGTGGTTGACTAGGAAAATGCTATAAGTTTTTTACTTATTGTTTAACCCTTTTTTTGCAACGTCATCAACAATTTTTTTTTTTAACTATCAATTGAATGTTCTAACAAATAAGACTCATTTCGAAAAAAGTGTAAAAATTTTCATTTTTAATTGGTTATTAATTTTTCTAATTTATTTTATTTTTTGTTACTTTGTAATTTTTCAAAGTAGTGTAAATAAAAGTTCACCATGACGTTCTTGTGGAATGAAAAAAAACACTTTTTATTGATTTGATATAAAAATTCTGAGTACGCTCGACTTGTAAAATTATTTTACTGAGTAACCAGGGTTTTGGGAGCTTAGAGCTTGGGGGATAGACGATCTGTTTCTTTGTTCAACTCGGGTGCCCAGGATTTTGAAGGCTTGGAGCTTGGGTAGTAGCTAATCAGTATTTTGTTGAACTCAGGTGCCCAGGGTTTTGGGGCCTTAGAGCTTGTGGGGTAGACAATCAGTTTTTTTTTTACTCGGGCGTCAAGGGTTTTTGTGGCTTAGAGCTTGGGAGGTAGCAAATCAGTATTTTGTTGAACTCGGGCGCCCACGGTTTTGGGGGCTTGGAGCTTGGGGGGTAGTCAATCAGTATTTTGTTGAACGCGGGGGCCCAGGGTTTTGGGGGTTTAGAGCTTGGGGGATAGACGATCAGTTTTTTTGTTCAACTCGGGCACCCAGGGTTTTGGGGGCTTGGAGCTTGAGGGAAAGCCAATCAGTATTTTGTTGAGCTCGGGCGCCCAGGGTTCCAGGGGCTTAGAGCTTGGGGGGTAACCAATCCATTTTTTTTCTTGAATTCGGGCACCCGGGGTTTTGGGGGCTTGGAGCTTGGGAGGTAGCCACACTGGGAAAAAATTGGGGACGACTCTCCTCACGTGTTGGGCATGGGGATCCCCTACGCGCAAACGTTCCTCGAGCAGCAGTTTGTATACTTTTATATTTTGAGCAATCACAGTATCTTGACGTAGTCTGACCTCAAAATTGGATACTTATCCTCATTATGACAGTTATCTATGTGCCAAAATATGTTATTTCACTGGTGATACGTCTTGTGCTTTACAAGTCTTTCGAGACTTGAGATTGTCCTAAAGTAAAAATAGCTCTATTACAACAATTTATGAAAACATTACGCTAATCGGTCTTCGACGCAAAGTTTCTGTGGGGATCGCGATTCCCGCACATGGTTTTTGCTGTCCCCACAGCGTCGTGAAACCCCATGCACGACACATGAGGAGAGTCGTCATCAATTTTTTCCCATCGCAATCAGTGTTGTGTTGAACTCGGGAGCCCACGGTTTTTGGGACTTAGAGCTTGGGAGGTAGCAAATGAGTATTTTGTTGAGCTTGGGTGCCCAGGGTTTTGGGGGCTTAGAGCTTGGGAGGTAGCAAATGAGTATTTTGTTGAGCTCGGGTGCCCAGGGTTTCGAGGGCTTAGAGAATTGCAATCCTTTTTTTTAACATTTTATAATTTTATGTAACGTTTCACCCCCCTCTCTGAGCTCGTTGGGGTTGTTCCTGATGATAAAATGACCGGGAAAATTTTGTGCGACATATATGCTTGATAATCAATATCTTGACGAAAAAAATCTGGGAGAATTGCAATCCATTTTTTTATTTTGTTTGATGATTTTATTTAACGTTCTATACCCCTCTTTGCAGCTCGTTGGGGCAGTTCCTGATGATCAAACGACCCAGCAAATTTTGTGCGACTCAGATGCTTGATAATCAATGTCTTGACGTAAAAAAATCCGGCAGAATAGCACTACTTTTTTTTAGACGATTCTTTCATATACTTAATCGTTCACTTTTCAAAAATTTTTCTTTATAAGAATTGTTTTGAACGATTTTTTACAACAAAGTGGGACTTTTTCTCAAAGTACTCCACCAAATGAAGAAAACAGCTCCCGGATACTTACTCTACCCCTAATATTCTATGGGATATAAGTTTTTGAAAATGGACCGTCGATTTGGCCCCCTGTGACCATCTACTAAGAGTAAAACTTCCTGGGGAAATTGATCTGGTTACCTGAAAGGCCACCTGGTGCTACCTGAGGTCAGATCCACTATCCCACCGTCAACTGCGAGTAAAATTTCCTGGGAAAATCCTCTCTAAGGCAAAAGTATCACCAAGTGCACCAAGTGTCCGCCCTGATCCCTCTGGAGTAAAAACTTCCTGGGGAAATCCTCTCTAAGGCAAAAGTATCACTAGATGCACCAGGTGTCCGCCCTGACCCATCCGGAGTCCAAAACTTCCTGGAGAAACCCTCACCGATGTGCAACTATCGCCAAGTGCACCAGGTTTCAGGCCTGACCCATCTGGAGTCGAAACTTCCTGGGGAAATCATCTCCAAGGCGTAACTATCACCAGGTGCACCAGGTGTCCGCCCTGACCCTTCCGGAGTCAAAACTCCCTGGGGAAATCATCTCCAAGGCGTTAGTATCGCCAGGTGCACCAGGGGTTCGCCGTGATCCCTCTGGAGTCGAAACATGCTGGGAAAATCAACTTTGAGGCTTACGTATCACCAGGGGCACCAGGTGTCTGCCCTGACCCATCCGGAGTCGAAACTTCCTGGGGAAATCATCTCCAAGGCGTAAGTTTCGCTAGGTACACTAGGTGTGAGCCCTGATCCCTCCGGAGTCAAAATTTCCTGGAGAAATCCTCTCTAAAGCGTAAGTACAACCAGGTGCTCCAGGCATCCACCCTGACCCATCCAGAGTCGAAGCTTCCTGGGGAAATCTTCTTCAAGGAGTACGTATCATTAGGTGTACCAGATGTCTGTCTTGACCCCTTCGTTTTCGAAACCGTTAAAATGCCGAGGTTTTCACCGAGGATTTCACCGCAAAAAGCGAGGAATTCACCGAGGATTTCACCGCCAAAAGCGCGGATTTCACCGATGAATCCAGCGATGAATTCATCGCTTAATTCACCGAGGATACTTGCAATGGGGCAAGGACTCAAGACATGTCAAACCAAGGTGATAAAGTCTAGAACTACTTCAAAAAATTGTTGATAAAAATAAGTTTTTATATTTTCAAACTATTATTAGCAAGACGTCCAAAAGCTATCAAAAAAGGTGTGGTATTTAGCTACGGGAAACGCAAAAATGATTTACACAGAGAATATACATTGAGAGAAACATATGAGCCGTTCTTTGCAAGGACCTCTTAAGTATAAACACAAGTTGAAGCTTAAAAAGTGTGTTAATTTAAAGTGCGATATAAGTACTTAAAAACCAAACTGCTGAGTATTCAGTAACGTTATTGAACAATAAATGTCAATAACTAAACTATTGAATTTTTAATATTTTAATATTAAATAAACATTATAAATCAAAATTTACCTAAGGGGTTTTCACGGAGAATGACTAAAAATGAATAAAATTCGTGTATGATTTATAAATAAATAAGCGCATAAATAAAATATCAGAAAAGTTTTACTACTTCATCTTTGTAGTAACAAGATTATTGTGTTTTTTATTCGAATAAGCATTTTCAAAGATAATTTTCAAATAAAATAATACAATTTAACACATTTCATTTAATGATTCTTGCAATAAATAAACTGAACTCGTGGTAATTACACACTTTAGAAAGATTAAAATTAAAGAAAAGAATATTACAAAATTACATAAGGTTCATAAATAACTACTAGGTCTTGATCATAACTATCAGAATCAGATTCAAACTCCAATTCAGTTGCAGTGACTTTACAATGATCAAAAATTTTAGTATACACAATACGGTTGGCTAGTTTGAGAAATTCTGTAAGAAATAAAACATCTTTTTTTTTGCATTTGCTATAGCAGGTTTTGGGGATTTTTGAAGATTCAACTGTTCTTTTGTAGGTAGAACGACGTACTCTACTTGGCTTTAATTCCAGTTTTACGTATTTTTGAATAGTAAATAGCCCCACTTTTAGGGGGGGGGGTATACTCTTGAGGTAAAAAAAATGAGTTTTTTTGCATTTTCTTAAAGTACAGCATCTTAGAAATTTTTTGACAAAATTTCAAGTAATTTTGAGTTGATCTGCGGTTACAATGCTCACACTTGGGCAGAAATCGAGGGTTATAACCGCATCAAGAAGGCTGAAAAAGAAGCTACCAGACACATAAAAAATGCTAGAATTCAAAGAAGGAGGGAAGAAAAGCATGCACAAGATCAAGAAGCTGAAGCAGAAGAGTTGCTTTATGGTGCAGGATTCGACGGTTCATTCTAAGGTTAAAGCTTAAAAAGCTTTAATCGTGTTTTTCTCAAAACTAGTCTTTTTCAAGTCGGTGAGGAAAATATCTCGACAACCACTGCACCAATCGTTTCAAAAATTTGACTGCTTCTTTATTACATATTTTTTTAGGTAATAACATGAGGATTTTATTTTTGTGAATTTGGCAGCTACAAAGTGGCGGAATTTTTAGACAAAAAAACGACTTTTATCTTCAAACAGCCATAAAATCATGAAAAAAAAAACTCGTGTTATTACCAGGAAAAACTTATCTTTTAAATAAATCTCTTTTATTTTTTCATTTTAGATGATCCTGACAGAAGGCGTTCTTCACGGAAAAAAAGTTTCCAGTGAAGGCGTTTCCGGAAAAGCCTTGGCATCCCTCATGGAAAAAATCGGTGTTAACACCGAAAAATAACACTGAAAATAACACCGAACTTCTACACCGCATTGGGTGTGATTTCGCACACCCAATGCGGTGTTACACCCAAATGAAGTGTAACACCCAAAGAAGTGTTACACTAAACCGAAAAAAAAAAAAATTAGCCTCATGGGGATTCGAACCATCGATCTTCAAGTTGACGAAAATTTACCGACCACTTTATCCACTTAGCCACGCTCTTGATTGAAAATACTACCCTTATGGAAAAAATCGGTGTAAACATCGAAAAATAACACTGAAAATAACACCGAACTTCTACACCGCATTGGGTGTGATTTCGCACACCCAATGCGGTGTTACACCCAAATGGAGTGTTACACCCAATGAAGTGTAACACCCAAAGGAGTGTTACACTAAACCGAAAAAAAAAAAAATTAGCCTCATGGGGATTCGAACCATCGATCTTCAAGTTGACGAAAATTTACCGACCACTTTATCCACTTAGCCACGCTCTTGATTGAAAATACTATGTTTAAAATAATATATAAACATTGAAACAAACTTTTTTTGATTATTTAGTTTGCATATGATTAAAAAACATTACTTTTAACTTGTTTATAAAAACTATATTTACAATTATTAAAATAAAAATTTCAGTGTCAACACCCAAAATTCGGGTGTTTTTCATAAAAATTCATTTTTTTATTTTTTTTTTGGCAGAAATTAAAACAATTAAACCACCTTATTTCTTTTTTGATAAATTGATTTGAACTTTTTATTATTAATTATATTTATTCTCATGATTTCCTTTAATTCACAAAGTTTCGATCACGTCATCAACGTCGTATGTCCTAATCTGCCAATAGCACTATAGTTTTGAGCCTACGAGACTTAGAGGTCTAAAATTTTATAGACGGTATAAGTTTGAATGTCGATACGTTAATGTGCAGTCTTGGCCATCCAGGTAACCGATGCCAGGGGTACCTGGGGGTCTTCTCCGAGCAATCGGGTCTTATTCTTTGGATGTGATTTTTGGATGTGAATTTTTAATAAGTACGTCAAAATATAGTACTTTTTAAATAAAAGCATGTTAAAAAATTATTATTATTTTTGTCATAATTGCATTACTAATGATTGGTTTCAAAAATTTCAAATATTTTCATTTTTTTGTCTGTTACTATTTTTTTCTAAAATAATCATTTTTACCGCTCCTTTGGCCAAATATATACTTTTAGTTCTTAACTTAAAGGTTCATGTATTTTTTACAAGGGTTTTTTCATTATTTCAGTTCGGACGTAATTTTCTAAATAAAAAAATGAATTTTGAACAAATTACTTTAAAAAAAAAAACTTAAATCTTTAACGATAAAAATTTAATGAGTTATTCGAATTCTGGAATAATTTTTAGTAATTAATTTCATTTTTTTGTATTTCAATTAATGTCTCAGACGTTTTGCACTTACTTTATAGTACACGACGAACTCACGATATATCTGTGCAATAATAAAGAATTTCCAGTTATGGTATTTATTTTTGATCCTAGTGATTAAGCATATCATCATCTATTGAATTCTTCATTAATTTTTTATTAAAAACGGATTGAGCGTCAAAATTCCATTTTGAGTGTAACATTCCAACTAACTTTTAACTTTGGTGTAAACACTAATTATTTTAGGTGTTATACCCATAATTATTATAACTTAACTTTGGTGTTAGCACTAAACCTTTTATGTATAAACTCGCAATAGTGTGGGTGTTGACAGTCAAAACTTAAGTGTTAACACTTAACTTCGGTGTTAACGCTGAACATATTGGGTGTAAACTCCCATTCCGAGTGTCAACACCCAACAGTCGAGTGTCAACGCTTAACTTTGGTGTTAACACTGAACCTATTGGGTTTAAACTCCCAATTGTGGGTGTCAACACCCAACAGTTGAGTGTCAACACTTAACTTTGGTGTTAACACTGAACCTATTGGGTGTAAACTCCCAATTGTGGGTGTCAACACCCAACAGTTGAGTGTCAACACCGAACTTTCGGTGTTAACACTCAAAATCTAGTGTTTACACCGAAAAATCAGTGTTAACACTGAAAATTCGGTGTTTACACCGGTTTTTTCCATAAGGGATCGGCTTATTTTTTAATATTTCTACACCAAAAAATTACTAAATATACTTCAAATATTGTTAAAATAGATAGTCAATAAATTAATTAATTAACTTTCACCGTTTGCACATGAAAAATACTCAAAAAATTGCTTTTTTTGCCCTCCAGGGTACTCCCCCCCCCCCCCCCCAAGTGAAGGTATTTTCATAAAAAGTGGTTCCACAGCCATCTCTCGATCTTCTAATAACGAAGCAGACATTTCAGTTTCGAAAGCACTCGGATTAGTTCTTGAAGACTTCATAATAGTTAAGTATTCGTCAGAGGTTTCGATGATTTCATGTCTTTATAAAACGCTATCATAACAACTAAAATTTCTGTCGCATTGACAGTAATTGTGACCTGGTACGAGAAAAATATGAGTTATAGTAATTTTTTTATAACGGAAAGCCAACTGTAAGAACGTACCATTGTTTTATTTTCATTTTGTCCACCACATAAATCGGATAAGAATATTACCTTTTTGGTATTAGTCTTTTATAGTAGGCAAAATTGACGTTTAATATTAATAGAGGTAGATTTTGTGCATAATCAAACTTCATAACTCAAGTTTGGGAGTTAATTTGTTTATCAATTTCTTTGACAAGTTTGTCTCTCATGAGAGCTTGTTTTTTGTAACTATTTTCATGAATGTGGTAAATTTGAGGCTGTCAACCGTGAGAATAGGATTGGTAATCTCTACTATTTATAAATCAATTTAAGGTGAATTGATTGTAACGCTTAACTGCAAAAACTACTGAATCAATTGTTCTGAAATTTTGCACAGAGAAACTTAATTACTCAAGGATGGTTTAAGTACTATTTTCATTAACAAATACAATTAATATTGTTTATAAAAAGTTAGTTAAAAATTTATTTCTCAAGGGGATTCCCCGGTTTTTTCTTTGAGGTCCGTACTCGAGAAACAGTCAAGACGCGAAATATTTCGGTATAGTGTGCAAAGTGTGCAGAAGCGGCGGGTGGTGGTGGGGAGAGGATCAACAGCAGCCACAGCGCGGCAATTTTGTTTATTAAATTTAAAATAACATAATTTTAATTTTAGCAAATTTTGATAATAAGGTAAAAAGTATTGAAAGCTCCAACGCCCGATGCAAAAAGCGGCCTATTGAGATAGTGATATACATCAATTGATATACATCTTACGTAGATAGTGCTGGCCGTACTGTACGCAGTAAACATTTTAAAAATATACGGTACTGTTGCCGTAAAAATGTTGTTCTTATGACTATTAGGATCTTCTTAAAACTATTTTTAATAATTTTTATGATGAATTCTTTAAACTCGAAAAACAAAGTACTTGAGTATAGTGATGACTTTTTTTGTAATAATTGTTCTCAAAATTGGTCATTTGCACAATCCTCAATCGGCCCTTGATGTCGTGCCCAAAAATCTTTTTTTTTTTTTGTATTACACTAGCTCCTTTCAGCAAGCTGCAAGCGTGCAAAGGAAAAAAAATTAATCGTTAGCTCGACATGCACTTATATATCTAATATATTTAAATAAGTTCTCCACCGATCAGCTCACGAATACAAATCTTACACTTAGACAAGATGGCAATAACTCTCTTTTATAATCGGAAATGACGAGTTATTAAAAAAGTCTCTCAAACTTTTGAATACTGTAAAAAAAAAGATCGACAAATTATGTTTATTATTAGCCAAAATATTAAATACATTCATATTTGATTTGAAAATTAAAAAAAAAAATTTTTAACTGTATCTCAGTTGATTGATACTCTGTATTTTATGAAAACCTGTACAACCTAGCTCGGGCGAAGCCGAGATGTGGATTGCTAGTAATAAATAAAGAAAACCTAAAGGTAGCGCAGATCAAAACTGCGTTCTTGAATGGGACCTTAGAGGAGGATATATACATGAAATTCTGGAGGGTATAAAGGATAATGGAGAATGTGAGAGGTTAAAGGTATGTAAATTGAAAAAGTCACTTTACAGTCTACAGTTGAGTTTAGAAAGATGGAACGTGAGATTTAGAGCAGTGGTAGAGAAAATGGGGTCAAAGGCTTATCAGGATGAGCCTTCTTTATTTTTTTGAAAGTGCGGGAATGATTAAGCTTTTATAGTTTTATTTGTAGATGACATGATTATAGTCAGTATAGTCAGTTTGAGTAGTGAATTCAAAATGAAAGATATATGTGAACCTAGAATTTTTTTAGGCATATGCATTACAAGAGATAAAGAAAATCAAATGATGACTAACCCAATAACCTAACAAGAGTACGTAGAGAAAATTACGCAGGGATTTGATCTGGAGGGGAAACATCTGGTCAAGATACCTATGGTAACCAAAGATGCTAAAAAGTTGCCATTTGAATCTAGTGAGGCTGATAACACACCAATAAATAATAGAGTACCATTCAGGGAAGCGATAGGGAGTTTATTATATTTGGCAAACGTTTTGAGGCCAGATATACATATTATATGCGATAAACTATTTAGCCAGGAGACAGTTCATAACCATCCATGGATTATTGGAGAAAAGTAGAGAAAATTTTCCAATATTGAATTGGAACATCCAGTCTGGGAATAACTTTTAGGGCAAAAAGTGGAAAATTAGAGGCACACACCGATGCAAGCTTTTGTGATAATGCGAAATCCATGTCCACTTGTGTGTATGTGATAAAATTATTTGGTGACCACATAGCGTGGAGAAATCGAAAGCAAGATAAAGTTCGGCGTTCAAATTGCGAGGCCGAATATATTGCTACGAGCGATGCATGAAGACAAATCATTCTTGTAGATAAATCAGTTAGATAACTAAATTTTGAATTTTAATTTTAGAGTTTGAATTGTTTAACAAAAACTCTTCAACTCACACAATTTTTAACCACACATTAACTTTCCAAAAAATAACAAATTGTTAACAATATCCAGTGGCCGGTTTCGCTATGTTTGCAGCTCATTAAACTGAAGTAAAAGTTATGCTGAAATGAAACTCTAAAAGTGTTGGTTTTAGATTAATGCAGTGCATTAATCTATCGTAAACAGCCAGAGTGCGGTTAAAAATTGTGTGAGTTGAAGAGTTTTTGTTAAACAATTTAAATTTTTAAATTAAAATACAAAATTCATTATTTAATTCGTTATTTAATTCATATCAAGAATTTTCTTCTTTCTTTGTTCATTTGTTTAAAAATCAGTTAGAGACATGACAGACAAAATCTTTTAACCAGCTTCGTTGTGGTGAGACAACATGGCTGCTGTGAAAAATACACAGATGAAGGGGAGTAATAAACTTAATTCTGACAAGGTGGATATGATAAAGGCTAATCTAAAGTTTAGAAAGAGAGAGGAGAAAAAGAGAGTTTGCAGACACACTAGAGGATCTTGTTGAGTCCTGAGTATCTGATAATTATATGGAGGTAAAGGGGAAGTCAGACGAGTTTCACACCGTACTTAATCAAAATTGGAAAAAAAAAAATTTGAGGGGGTGAATTAAAAAAAGGGCTCTGTAGCACCCTAGCGACACTCAAAATGTATCTTTAAAAAAAAAATCATCAAAATCGGTTGAAAATTGACTGAGAAATCTGCCGAACGGTAATTATATCATAAAAACGGTAATTACTTCATAAAAATTCAATTTTTTTTTTCAAATTTGATTAAGTACAGTGTAAAACTCGTCTAACTTCCCCTCGACCAATAACACTGCAGATGTATTCACTAAGCAATTGGCTCTGGCAAAATTTAAGTCATTCATAGAGGATTTGTTAAATATGTGAAACTAATGAATTTATTTTCTTTTGTTACAGAAGTGCAAACTGAGACAGTAGACCAATAGAGAACTCTACATCTATGGTTAGAAGACGTTACTCATATTATATAGAGAGCATGGCTGATAACTTATCTTTTGTATTTTTTTGATAAATTCATTTAATGATGAAGACTTATTTAGATAATAATTTTAGAGTGAAACTTGCGGTAAGATTTAAATTGAGAAAGATAGTTAGAGTTGTTGAGATGAGGAAATGCAATGATATTTTCTGATACACTTGTGTTTCTTTTACGTGGACTTTATATTTATATTTTTTCGGTCACCAACCAATTATCAGTGCTCTATTCGGGCTGTTTTCTGATCAACTAACAGGTGTATACATGGTCTGTTTTTCAGACCAAATATTTTCCGTTATTTGGCCTGTTTTCCGATCTTTGGTCTGTTTTGCAGTCGCCACTTATCGGATCGTCAAAAAACTTACTCAAAGATGAAAATGACCATGGTGCAAGGCTTTGCGGTTAGAACGCGGCAACACAGTTTATGACTAAAGTTGCTGTCATTTGTTCAGAAAACAACACTCTCATAAAGCACCTAAAATTGATTGAAACCCGAAAAAGCATATATTTGAACATGTTTGATCGTGGGAGTCACATACGGGCGTGCGTTTCTAGGCAATACCGCATGCTGGAGATGGCACGCGCTACGCGTGTGATACGTGTATTCAGTGTACGTACGTGCAGTGAACGTACACTGCACGTATGTACACTGAATAAGTTTCGCATGGAAAATTCAAGAACGTACGTGCGATTTTTCTGAACGTACGTTCATTTTCTGTATTCAAATGTACGTGCAGCGACAGAACGTATGTTCAGTTTTCCCCTTTAAAACGTACGTTACATCAAATAAAGTGCACGCACGTTCACTGGTGGACCGTACGTGTAGAGACTCAGCTTTTCTTTGCTTAAACGTTATGTTCAGGACCCAAACGTACGTGTTGATACTTTTTATTTATAGAACTTCAATCCAAATGCTTCTTGATAGTACGCGCAACCGGGTTTTTTTAGGTAAGTTAAAATGTCGATGAATAGCAATAAAATAATTTGGTAATCATGTATCCAACTATAATTGATTCTTTAAAAAAGTTTAATGATAGAAAAATTTAAAAATTGATTTTGTTAAAATTATAAAACGGTCTAATTCTTGTTCGTGCGATACTTAAGTAATTTTTAGTAACTTTCTTGCCATAATTAACTTTGATAGAAGATAAAAAATATTCACACTTAATAATATTGGGTATAATTTTATTTGCAAATAGAATATTATCTTTAACTCTTGCTGATTGAAGAGTAAGTATTATTATATTCATAACTTTAGATATTTCTTTATAATCATGTGAAGATTGGTGCATTGGTACACCAACTTTATAAGCTGCATAACGCAAGTTCTTATGGGTAACTCTCTAAGGCATCAATCTGGTATTGCAAATACGGACTCCATATTGTTGAGCCATAATTTAATGTAGAAAATACAGATGCATAATACAAAAATCTAAATACAACAACATCATCAAAGTCAGACGAAAATCTCACAATAAAATTAATTTTCTTAGCAGCATTATTGATAACAAAATCGACGTGCCTTTGAAAAGTAGAACTATCAAAGTATGCACCAAGATATTCAATATATTGTACACTAGCCAAAGAATGATCATCAATATCATAAATATTCTCCAATACAGTTGTACCAAAAGAAATATAATAACACTTAGATTCATTAAAATAGAATCCATTCAATAATCTCCAATGAAACAAATAGTCTACATTTGCTCGCATCAGGACTCTATCACAATCATTAATTATCACTCTAAAAAAATTTCATGTCATCGGCAAACAACAGAATCATCGAGAATTAAATACCTAAAATAACATCATTAATGTAAATAATAAAAAACGTGGGTCCCAAATGAGTACCCTGACTAACACCTGATTTAACTAAGACTCCACCAGGAATAAAATTATTAATTCTAAGAAATTGTCTCTTATTAATTAAAAATGAGTGTATCCAACTGAACAAGGAGCCGTTAGTACCTTATGCAGAAAGTTTTTGTATTAATAATTCAATGTTGACTATATCGAAAGCACGAGAAAAATCAGTATAAATAGAGTCAACCACGTAACCTTCACATAAAGTATCAACTAGATAATTTGAATGAACACTCAAATTTGTTACGGTGGGTTTTTCTGACAAAAAACCATGTTGCTCTGAAATGATATAAGTAAATAAAAATAAAAACAGCTTATCGTGAGCTAATTTATCAAAAACTTTAGATAAAATACTTGGTTTACAAATTGTTCTATAATTGTAAATATCTGCTGGATTACCAAACTAAAATAAGGGTTTAATATAAGAATCTTTTCAAATAAATGTAAATTGACCAGTTTTTAATAAAAAATTAGAAAGCTTAGTCGAGAAAAGAGTGAAAAATTCAGAACATTTAAGAACCAAGCTTGTAGGATGAATTTGATCGGGGCTCGGCCCTGATTTAATATCAATATTTCTGATAGCTTCTTCAATCTCTGTTGATGATAAATCAAAAGCGCTCAAGTTATTATAATATTCAAAAGGTACATCTGTATTAGAGAGATCTGACTCAGCATAAACATAACCAAATTTCTTTGCATATAAATTAACAATGTCTAACCCGTTGTCAGCAATTTCATCTTCTAAAAACATTGATGTTGTATAGTCGCTAGCTGAACTAAAAGATCTAATGCAATCAAAAAAATATCTACCACCAGTCTTTATTTTGTCTTTGACTTTCTTTTTCAAAATAAGTTTATCATTTCTGAGTAATTTCTTTGACAATGCTCTATTAAGGTGAAGACGTAACCGCGTTTTCATAAAATTTGTCGATTGCAATTTAAAAAAAAATAAAAGAGAAAATGTAAAAAAACGCTCTGTAGCGCGCTAGATAATATTTTTAGCTATTTTTTGAGCCTTATTTGATAAAAATCGGTTAACAAATAACTTCAGGAAACTTGGAAAATCGGTTTTCTTCTTATTCAGCAAAATTGTAGTAGTATATGTCGTCTGCTAGTTGCTGCTAGTGAGCAAAGGATGCAGTACTGCCAAATATAACCAATAATTTTATATGCATCAAGCAACAATTATTAGTGAAAACTAAAAACAAAAACTACTTTTTAATATAAAGTGTTAATTCATGACAATAGGATAAATAAAAATAGTAAAAAAATCAATCATTTTCTTGTGAGCTATCTAGTGTTCATAACTATAGTAGATGTAAATAAACTAATGCTTTTAAATAAATTTATCTTAAATATGTTTTTGTTGACTCCTCCATCCAATTTGACTGTTGCTGCGTTCTCTTTAATACTTGGGGTGCAATAAGAGAAATCAAACTAAATTTTAACAACCATTACAGTTTATCAAAACTAAAATTGTTCACTCACTTTTATTTAGTAAAAGATTTTTAATCAAACATTACTTTTAAATAAAAAGTGGAAATTCATAACTACCAGATATCTAAAAAAGAAAAAAACTCTCTTGTGTTCATGAATCATAGGTGTAAATGTATAACGGCTGTTTTTAAATAAATTTTGCTAATGTAAATTTTTGTTGTTTTCTCAAATTTGAGTGTGGCTTTTTGAATTTGATGGAGATTTGTGGAAACCAACGCTTAGATAAAATAATTGTGTACTTAAGGGCACAATAAGTATAATAAAATTAAATTTTAGTTGCCCACAACTTATAAACACTACAATTTTTTACTCTCTTTTTTCTAGTCAAAGGATTTTCTATTAATTAGGGTCCAGAGTTTCAAGTCAATAGGTCCATTGGTTTTTTCATAAAAATTATACCCTCAAAAAAAGAACGATACTTGGTTTTATCAGATTTTAAGTTTTGACCTTATTTGCTTTAGTAATGAAGTTTATTAAACAACTTTAGTAATTCATTAGAAGTGTAAAAAAAATTACTAAATTTATTTAAAATAAGAAGAAAGCAGGGTCCAGAGTTTCAAGTCAATAGGTCCATGAGTTTTTTCATGAAAATTATACCCTCAAAAAAACAACGATACTTGGTTTTATCAGATTTTAAGTTTGGACCTTATCTGCTTTAGTAATTGATTAGAAGTGTAAAAAAAAATTTCTAAATTTATTTAAAATAACTAGAAAGCAGGGTCCAGAGTTTCAAGTCAATAGGTCCATTGGTTTTTTCATAAAAATTATACCCTCAAAAAAACAACGATACTTGTTTTTATCAGATTTTAAGTTTGGACCTTATCTGCTTTAGTAATTGATTAGAAGTGTAAAAAAAAATTTCTAAATTTATTTAAAATAACTAGAAAGCAGGGTCCAGAGTTTCAAGTCAATAGGTCCATTGGTTTTTTCATAAAAATTATACCCTCAAAAAAAGAACGATACTTGGTTTTATCAGATTTTAAGTTTTGACCTTATCTGCTTTAGTAATTGATTAGAAGTGTAAAAAAAAATTTCTAAATTTATTCAAAATAACTAGAAAGCAGGGTCCAGAGTTTCAAGTCAATAGGTCCATTGGTTTTTTCATAAAAATTATACCCTCAAAAAAAGAACGATACTTGGTTTTATCAGATTTTAAGTTTTGACCTTATCTGCTTTAGTAATTGATTAGAAGTGTAAAAAAAAATTTCTAAATTTATTCAAAATAACTAGAAAGCAGGGTCCAGAGTTTCAAGTCAATAGGTCCAATGGTTTTTTCATAAAAATTATACCCTCAAAAAAACAACGATACTTGTTTTTATCAGATTTTAAGTTTGGACCTTATCTGCTTTAGTAATTGATTAGAAGTGTAAAAAAAAATTTCTAAATTTATTTAAAATAACTAGAAAGCAGGGTCCAGAGTTTCAAGTCAATAGGTCCATTGGTTTTTTCATAAAAATTATACCCTCAAAAAAAGAACGATACTTGGTTTTATCAGATTTTAAGTTTTGACCTTATCTGCTTTAGTAATTGATTAGAAGTGTAAAAAAAAATTTCTAAATTTATTCAAAATAACTAGAAAGCAGGGTCCAGAGTTTCAAGTCAATAGGTCCATTGGTTTTTTCATAAAAATTATACCCTCAAAAAAAGAACGATACTTGGTTTTATCAGATTTTAAGTTTTGACCTTATCTGCTTTAGTAATTGATTAGAAGTGTAAAAAAAAATTTCTAAATTTATTCAAAATAACTAGAAAGCAGGGTCCAGAGTTTCAAGTCAATAGGTCCATTGGTTTTTTCATAAAAATTATACCCTCAAAAAAACAACGATACTTGGTTTTATCAGATTTTAAGTTTCGACCTTATCTGGGCGTCCTGGTTTTTTTATCAATAAAAAAACCAATGAAAAAATTATCTCCCAAACTATACAGCCCAATAACGCTAGGCATCCGAGTTTTTTATAAGCAAAAAAATTTATAAACAAATTATCCCCCAAGCTTTACAACCCAATAACGCTGGGCGTCCTGGTTTTTCTATCAATAAAAAAACTAATAAACAAATTATCCCCTAAACTATACAACCCAACAACGCTGGGCGTCCGAGTTTTTTAAAAGCAAAAAAATTAATAAACAACAAAACCCTTTCGCAGTAAAACTAAATAACGCTGGGCATCCTAATTTTTTATAAATAAAAATATTAGTAAACAAATTATCTTCCAAGCTGTATAACCCAAAAATGCTAGGCGTCCGAGTTTTTTGTAAATAAAAAATTATTAAACAAGTTACTCCTTATCTGTAAAACTCAATAACGCTGGGCATCCTAACTTTTTTATCTAGATAACAAAACTAATAAACAAATCATCCCCTAAACTATACAACCCAATAACGTTAGGCGTCCTACTTATTTTATGAATAAAAATACGAAATAACAAATTATCCCTCAAGCTTTACAAGCCAATAATTTTGGGAGTACGGGACTTTTTAAAATTAATTTAACAATTCAATAAATGAACAGGCTTAATCGTTAAACCTAGTGAAAAATTTGGGGCTCTTAATAAACAAATAAATGATTTAATAGACTATCACGAGGCACTTATCTTTGATATTCAGAAAAACTGCAGTTGATATGTCCAGGATTAAATTACCGTTGACAACAACAAAAAAACAGACGCCCAGCGTTATGGTTGTTTAGCTTGGATATAATTTGTTTATTAGATTTTTTTATTGTTTAAATAACTAAGATGCCCAGCGTTATTGGGTTGTTTAACTTATGGGTCAATAGTTAGTTAATTTTTTTTTTCATAAAAAATTCGGACGCCCACCGATATTGGGTTGTTTAACTTGGGGGATAATTTGTTTATTAGTTTTTTTATTCATAAAAAACCAGGACGCCCAGCGTTATTGGGTTGTATTACTGGGGGAATAATTTGTTTATTAATTTTTTTAATTATAAAAAACTCGGACGCCCAGCGTTATTGGGTTGTATAGCTTGGGGGTTAATTTGTTTATTATTTTTTTTACTTATTAAAAACTCGTACCCCCAGCGTTATTGGGTTGTAAAATTAGGGGGTATTTTATTTATTGAATTATTAGTTCATAAAAAAAGCTGGGCGCCCAGCGTTATTGAGTTTTTTGTTTGCCTGATCTGTGCCGGAAGATTTTCAAATTTCGCGGCACCACCTGGGCCGGGATCGGTCACTCTGGTGCAGACGGGTGCACTGCACACAGGTGTAAACCAAGTGTAAACTGTAAGTTCTGTGATTACTTTGGTTCATTTAGTTTTGATATATTCTTCTGCTTTTTATTAATACTTGACTAAAATGCATGAAAACTACTATTTTTTAAAATATATTCATCAGTCTTAGCATGTAATTTTTCTTTTATTGATAATTAATTATCTTACTGGGTGACGGCAAGAGAGAAGCTTTCAGTGTTGGTAAAAAAAGGAAGATGATTATAAGAAGAAAAGTAATCGACACGGTTGCTACAAGAACAGGATCTAATAAAGTACCCATATCAAGATAATTATTCAAGAAATTTCAGACAGTTGGGGAAATAATTTATTAATATTGAAGAAAGAAGAATTATTTATCACTGCCTGCTGCTTGTATGATTGCTTACTAAAAATTTTTTTTTCTTTGCATGTGCTGCATGAAATAAATAATTTAAAAAATTTATAATTTCATTGAGGGAAATAAATTTTAAAGGTTATGAGAACGGGTGCATGTGCGGTTCGTGCATTTACTACGCGTGCGGTAGCAGACGATGCAAAGATCTGCTACACATGGTTAACGGGAGGAAAACGATTTTCCAAGTTTCCTGAAGTTATTTTTTAACCGATTTTCATCAAACAAGGCTTAAAAAATAGCTTAAATTATTATCTAGCGCGCTACAGAGCGTTTTTTTACATTTTCCCTTTTATTTTTTTTTTTATAGCCACTTTTTACTTCCAGCGCTGGTTACGTCTTCACCTTAACACTAAATAATTCACGATAGTATTATTCAAATTGCTTGCTCAAAACATGATATTTTTTTTTCTCTTTTGTGGCGATAATTTAGGAAAATTGCTGGATTTGACTTGAATTTTAGGTACATGATTATCAATCAAAAATAATGAATTATTGTTCATTACGTGAACTATAGCATCTATATCAATCGGACTTTCAGAACTAGGCCATTTCAATTCAAGTAATTCAGAATTAATCAATTCATAATTAGCATTTTTTAAATCATAAATAATCTCAGAGTATTTCAGTTTAGTTTGACAATCAATTGGAACACATAAATTCAATGGAGAGTGATATTTATCACAATCAAAAATTAATTCATTCACTTATTTAACTGACATATTAATACTTGAAAAAACTAAACCAAGAATATTGTTGCAAAAATTGAGTTCAGTAATCAAACGAGAGAAAATATTCATTTAATTGGTAAACCTAATATCATCGTATTAACAGAGACTTGGCTTAGTGAGTAAATTCAAGATTCAGAGCTGGGTGTGATTAATTATAATGTGTTTAGATTTAATAGATCTATTTTTACTGGTCATAAGCATGATGGTGGTGGTGGCGGAGTGTTAGTAGCAGTTACCAGGGGTACCAATTCTGCTTTCATTCCACTTGTTGATAACTCTTTTGAGTTTTTGTTTATTAAACTTAAGATTAATAATGATAATTTTTTGATTCGAGCTGCTTATATTCTGTTATGTGACACTTATAATGCACATACAGCGACCAAAGAATGACGATTCAGCAAGTGTACGCGCGGCATTCTTGCCAGCACAACGCCCTGGCAGGGTAGGGCTGGAGCGCGAGGCAGTCTTGATTAGAATAGAGTTGAGTACGGATGATTTAATCGTTTGCCGGATCAATCGTCTCGTAATTATGAGTTCATATTAACGTATAATTAAGCGCGCACTAATATACTCCCTTGCCGGAGAAATTGTGTGATAGTTAAACCCTAACAGTATTTTTGTTTATTCGCGTGTAGTGTATTCCGTAATTTAATGTGTCTTAATTGGTGTATAATCTAAACCATGAAGGAACCTAATAAATAACGCCTTAAAAGCGAACTTTTGTGTTATTACTCCACCCTCTAGCTTGCCAGTACGACGTGAAGCCGGGACTGCAGTAACATACAGGAGCACCAGTAGACAAGGTACAGTTTAGCGAATAAGTTTAGAAATTATAAATAACGTAGGTAACCGTCGGTAATAATTACTTCTAGTCCGTCGTCACACGCGTGGGGACCGCGATAAGTTCCCCTCCGAGCTGCAAAATTAGGGAAACGTTAGGTGTTCGTACACACCTAACATATAAATGGTTTTCTATTTCTAAATATTCTTATAATTCTGGATATCATAGTGTACAGTACCGCTAACATTTTTACATGGGTAGTACATGTGATGCAGAATGCAGAAAAAAGTTTTCACCAAAATCCGAGTTGGACTAAAAAAATGGGGTGGGTTTTTAGGGGTCAAAAATGGTTTTAAACGTTTACTGAAAAAACTACGCGTCCTATCAAAAAAGTTCGAATGTAAAAGTTGTAGATAATAAAAAAATCATCAACTTTTGTTCTAACAATTTTTTCACATAACTTAAATTTAAAAATATTTGGTGAAAGTTTAGCATTTTATGTGACAAAGTAAAAAAGTAAAAAAACCCGAAAAACTGAAAATAATGATATTTTTTTATTAAACTTATCTTAATTGTTATAAATAATGTATTGTTTATCAATATTTCGTTAAATAATTTTTTTTAAATGTTAGATTTACTTATAAACGATTATTTTAATTTTATTAAAAGTAATTCTGAGAAAATGAAATTGCACAAAGTACCTTGGGAGAAGAATGACACAGTACAAAAAATTACTGATAATTTTCTGAAGTATATACAGAAGACCTACAAGGCTGGGAGTCACATTGTTTTTGACGGGTATGATCCAGATACTGACGAGACTTCAACTTCAACTAGTATAAAATCTGTAGAACGTATGAGAAGAAAAAAATTTTCTTGTGTTCCGAACCTACAATTTGATTCGCACACGAAAATTTCTTATTTACCGGACAAATTTTTAACGAATGAACATAATAAAAATAAATAAACTAAAGAAATAATGGTGAAACTCTCAACTTCTGGATTTAACTGTCAACAAGCTGAAGAAGATGTTGATCGACTGATTGTAGTAACAGCAAAAACAGTAGCTTTGCAAAAAAAATCAGAAGCAGAAAGAGTACAAGCAGAAAGATCACAACCAAAAACAGTAAATGTCGTAATTGTTGAGCAGGATATTGATCTTCTAGTGCTGTTATGTCAACTAGTTAATGATAATTTAAAGGTTTTTTTCAATAAAGTTGGAACTGCAACAGTTGAAGAAGCATTTTTTGGATCAGATAGTTTTAAACATGTTCGTGATATTGTTGCATTTTTACATGCCTTCAGTGGGTGCGACACTACATCAGCATTTTCAGGTAAAGGGAAAAAAACTGCTGTTAAATCATTAGTATCAAACTCAAACTTATTAACTTTGGCAAAAATATTTTATCCGTCTGAAGAAGAAGAAGAAGAAGAAGATCCACTACAGATAGCTTCAAATGGATGCGAGCTATGATAGCTTCGATGTATTCTGATAAAAAAAAACAGCAAGAAAAAAACTTTACCACTGAACGAAGTCAGATATTTAAATTATGCAAAAAAAACATTTAAATCTGGTTTCACACTCGACAAATTACCACCCACCGAAGGAGCTGCTAAACAACACAGTTTTAGAGTTTATTTTCAAATTCAAAAGTGGTGTGGCATTCAGAAATTTGCAACAGACTGGGGCTGGAAATACGATTCAGATAACACTTTAAGACCGAGATTTACTGAAGAAAAATTAATTCCAGATCACTTACTTAAAAAAATCAGCTGTAGCTGTGAAACTGGTTGCAGAGGAGAAATATGTGGTTGTCGTAAACATGGTCTAAAATGTTCTAGTTTATGTACAAAGTGTGATCATGAATCCTGTAAAAACTTTGAAGAAGAACAAGAGATGATCCCTTATTTCAATGATCTTGATGAGGATATGCACAATCCCTTCGATTTGGTTAGTTGTGTTTATGAAGATCTCGATGAAGAACAAGAAGAAGATGGAGAAGAAGAAGAAGAAGAAGCCCAAGGGAAAGAAGAGGATTATGAGGAAGATGAAAGTAATTCTGATACAGGTACTACTCCACTAAAGAAAAGTAGAAAATAATTTAACTTGTACGTATACTTATTTTTGTAAATATGTTGTGAATGACCAGTTTTCAATTATTTATTAAAGTTTTTTTTCTGTTAATAATTATTGTATTATTGTATATATTAATTTTTTCTCTTTAAAAACTTAAAAAATGAATTATCGAATCATTTAAACTGAATCATCTCTAAGTGAATTTCTCATATTGAGAGATTGTGATATTTACAAATTGTTTAAAAAATTGTTTTAATGTATCTGTTATTGGTTTAAAAAACAATTTATGAATAAAAAAATATTCATAAACAATACGTTATTCATAACAAATAAGACAAGTTTAATAAAAAAAACATCATTATTTTCAGTTTTTAAGATTTTTTAAACTTTTTTTCTCTAGTAATGTGATATTTTTTTTTTCGAAAATATAAGATTTAACGAAAAAAATGAGCCCAACCAGAGATATCTAAACCCATTTCTTTAGGATAGCCGAGCATTTGAAATTTTTTTTTTTGCTTTTTTCAAGAATTACTCGGACTGCATTCAATATTTTTTAACAAAAAAAATATGACATATTTGTCACATAAAATGCTAAACTTTCACCAAATATTTTTAAATTTAACCAATTTTTGTGGTCACGAAAAATAAAAAAACAAATAAACCGTTTTTTGCATTTTTCTCGGAAATTTTGAGGTTATGTGAAAAAATTGTTGCAACAAAAGTTGTAGATTTTTTTATTATCTACAACTTTTTCACTCAAACTTTTTTGATAAGACGCGTAGTTTTTTCAGTAAACATTAAAAACCATATTTCACCCCTAAAAACCCACCCCATTTTTTTAGTCCAACTCGGATTTTGGTGAAAACTTTTTTCTGCATTCTGCATAACATGTACTACTCTTTCTGACAGCCAATCTGCATATTGCAATTTTTGTCGTTTTTCTAATTTTCACCGGTAGTGGTACTGTACTATAGTATTTATTTGAAAATGCTCGATAATGGGGATTACGCGCTACGCACACGCCAATTCTAGCCTGCGGCACCGTCCAGGAATACACGCTCGTATATGACTCCCACGATCGAACATGTTCAAATATATGCTTTTTCGGGCTCCAATCAATTTTAGGTGCGTTATGAGGGTTGTCTTCTGAAAAAATGACAGCAAGTTCAGTCATAAACTGTGTTGCCGCGTCCCATTCAAAGCCTGGCACCTTGGTCGTTTTCATCTTTGAGTAAGTTTTTTGACGATCCGATAGATGTCGACTGCAAAACAGACCAAGCAACGGAAAATATTTGGTCTGAAAAACAGACAATCATATAAACCCCTGTTAATTGGTCAGAAAACAGCACGAATAACGCATCAATAATTGGTTGGTGACCAAAAAAATTAGATATTAGGTCCTCAGCTTTAATATTGAATGATATTTGCAAACTATATAATTGTCCTAAGCTGATCCAATCTTCCTCGAATACTATGTATGTTTTGAAAGTATATGGTGATGTAGCTTAACTTATATGATTGTCATTCAGTAGATACAGAATCTCCAACACATTGATTAGTAGTATTATTATTTTTGTTAACACAGATAGTAGGTTTTTTCTTTATATATTTAATATACAAACCAGTTGTACCATTTTGAGATCTAATAAACATCTCACTTTTAAGTTTCTTATACTCTTCTCGTTGACGTTTGTAGAATCACTCCAGATTTTCAAGCCTTTATCAAAAATTTCATTCTTGTGATTAAAGATCCAATACACTTGATCAGCTGATTTAGTAATCACTTTTATAGGTCTACAATAACTTTGGTTGAAAGATTTACCAAGCCTGAATACTTCAAACTCATCTGTATTAAATGGTAAAGTTAATTTACTTTCAGTAAAATAGTCACAAATTAAAGTTAAATTTGATCTAGATGCAGCGGCTGAGTCTTCCATAGTTTAAATAAAAAAGTTTTTCTCTCTTTCTAACATATCCTTTACTTCAAATGAGAGTGACTTTTGAAATAACACTTACCAACGCTGAAATCCTTCTATCAAGGCCATCAATCCTAAAGTTTGTTGCTTCTAAACTATCAGTAATATTATCAAGTTTATCTTCTAGAGTATCAAGTTTTACTAATTTTATATTCATCCAGTCCCATGATGCTAACAGTTTAGGATCAAGTTAAGATTTAAGAGCATTTAAGGATCATTAACCCAAGAATAACCACTTTTTTAGTAGTCTTTTGTGATGAATAAGAATTACTTCTTCTTGTTGTGTCATAAATTTTCTTCGAACAGCATTTTCAAATCCACCATTTTGTAAAAGTGTAATAAAAGCAGATTTTATAAAAATAGTTATTGCACTTATTACACTTAACAGCATCAAGAATATTAAGATCCTTTTTAAAAGGACCATTACAAAAAATACACTTTACTATTATTTTTTCTTTTTAATTCATTCATTCACTTTTATATATCAACCCTAATTAATGGTAAACAGAAACAATAATTTGAGGTTATGTATGCACGTAGTAAGAACTGAATTTATAGAATAAAGATAATTATCGACAGAATATCAAGATAATTTTAGTCAGCTTTCTTGGTTTAGGCCTAAACAATAGTATTCAGTTTATTTTCTGTATGTAATCGACAATATTAAGTCAATAGAAAGAAAAAAATCAACCGGCCACAACCACGCTTCACGGGACTCATCGCCGGTCACCAGAACGCCCGCTTTTCTGCGACTATTAACCGAGGTAGAGAAGCTCCTGGTCCAAACGTGTCAAATAAATAGTTTAAGTGCAGCATAAAAACTCTAAGTGTTGTGCTTTAAAATACCCTCACTTTTTCACCTTTTCCACTCCCATGCGACCGCGTTAAGTTAAGAGAATCAGACAACGCAATTATCCAGGTACATTACGCTGGGTGAGCAACTTTAAAGCCGAAAATCCATACCTAATGGGTATTTTTTAGCTTTTTTATAGCTAATTTGTGACGCCAAAATTAATTTTGTGGCCGCCCTCAATTCCGAAAAATCGTGGCTAGCCCAGCGTAATATTGCGTCAGGTGAGCATTCGGGATATCTCGGGCTAGGAAGGGAGTTGAGAGACCGCGTGGGTCGCAAAATTTTTAGATATTTTGTAACCGAAAGATTGCGCTGTTCCCAAGGGTGCGGCGTACGCCCTCCCACCCCTACCTGCTACCCTGGGGTGGGGGGGATGAAATCTTCGAGTTTAGGTCCCAACGATCGGGGTGAGATACCTTATTTTTTAGCTATTTTATAGCTGTCATTTGCCACCGTCCACGCTTTTGTGGCCGCCTCCGATTCCGAGAAATCATGGCTAACCCAGCGTAATATTGCGTCAGGTGAGCATTCGAGATATCTCGGGCTAGGAAGGGAATTGAAGGAGCGGGTGGGTCGCAAAATTTTTAGCTATTTTGTGGCTGAAAGATAGCGCTGTTCCCGAGAGCGCGGCGCACCCCCTCCCACCCCTACCAGCTACCCCTGGGGTGGAGTGGGGGGAGGCTGAAAGCTTTGAGTTTCTATCTCAATGACAGGTCGCAAACCGTACAACAGTCGCCAACGAACTAAAAAACCTTAAAGGTGGTCCTAAACCCTCTAATGATAAAGTTTAAATGAATGTTTGAGCCTTTAAACAGGTTTTTTTAAGTAATTAAAACTCTCCTGGATTTATTGGTAAAATAAAAAATGTGGGTACCCGAGCTACTTTTTGAGAAAAATTAACTTGAAATTTTCGATTTTTTCAAAGGTCTCTGAGCTTCAAGTTAAATCTTCTTGAAATTAGGTCGCTAGGTTTACATTTAAGTTACGTTCAATTTTCTGCGAGATTTTAGGTGTAAGATTCTATGAAACTAAAAATAAATCATGTTAAATCAGGTTTTAAAAATTTATTATTTTATTATTGTATTTTTTTTAGTAAAAAAGTTTCACTGCGCCTCTACATTTACCTGGCTGAGAAAAAATATATTGTAACGAATTGTACAAAAAGTTGAATTGAATCTTTCTCAATAAATTCTGCGGTTAGAATGCAAAATTACTACAATGCCCTCGGCAATGCTAACAATTCAAGTGCCCTGGGCACATAAAACTCTTCTCTACATAATAAGCCCAAAATTTCAATTAATCAAGTTGTAAATCACAACAATTTTAACTTGAAAACTATAGTTCTAAAATCAAATTTGAAATTTTGAAAAAAGAATACTGTCACGTCCCCACTATCCTTCCGACTCAGGTTTAATTAGGCGCCTCGGTTTAATCACCGTGCAAGGCGGCAGGTAAGCACGCTGCTGTCAGCGTGTGAATGAGTTCGACGTAAATCGCGGGATTGACCCCACCAGCATGAAATAATAATAAAGCAAATGCATCGTGGGCCTCGCCTTTTCCTCTCGGTGATTCGCGACGTTAAAACAACATACTCAAAAATCTTTCTCTTTTAATGGAGAATAAACGTATGTTAACTGATATTCGCGTGTTGTGTTTCTTGTGTTTTACTCCCTTGAACCTATTCTTCGGCTTGACCAGAGAACCCAGAAGATCAATTACCCTCGTAGAGGATCGCGTAGAGTCAGTCAGATAAATACCTTCAGATTAATTTTTGTTTTGCACACATGTATTCTGAATGTTTTAGCTCTAAACTTAAAAAATGAAATTTTATATCACAAAGAAAAGAAAAGAGTCTGTTAGTGTTGTTTTTATAGGCATAACATTTTATGAAGTTTATAATGACATTTAACATTTTTACTGAAAATAATTAATTTGTTAATATTTTTTTTCTAATTAACAATAACCAGTTTCCAAATATTTTTCACACTCGATTAAAATTAAATAAACTATTTTTTTACATCAATAAACTTTTATAAATTGAAACACTTCACTTACATAATATTCATTTATACTTAAGCAATTCCGTGTGATATGAGATTATGAGATAGTTTATTATTAAATGAATGCATTTATTTGTAAAAAAAAATTTTTGTTTGTATTTTTCTTATGATTTTAAATTGTAGAGGGCAGTAGAGGTCATGAAATTAAGAATAAAGAAGATCCTTATTCTTACACGCCTTGATTTGACGCGACTCTTATCCGTCTCTCAAATCGAGAGAATGCCGAAAAGAGATTTTTTATATTTTTTTATATCTAAGAGTAATTAATTTGCAGTAAATTTTTTTTTTAAATTTTATTAGCTTAGAGTAAGAAGGTTTCACCTCAGAAACTGCGGACAAAAGGTCAAATCTAACGGCCCTACGACGGTTTTATAAATTAATAATGTTGAATTTTTTTCTCAAGCGCATTTTAAATTTGTAGTTAATTTTTTTTCCAAAGCTTTCTCACGTGTTGAGTTTAATCCACCGTGTAACTACAAATTTAAAATGTGCTCGAGAAAAAAATTCAACATTTATGAAACCATCGTACGGCCGAGAGGTATAAACTTTTGTTACGAGAAATTTCTGCGATGAGACTTTTTTACTCTAAGCCGACGAAATGTTCTGCAAGATTTTATTTTAAAACATCATTTATGAAATTACATTGTTTAAAACTGTCATTATGGTATGAATTTTTGAATATGCCCGAGAAAGGTAAAAAAAAATCTGGAAAATTTATATTTTTGTAGTTTACTGACCTGTCAACAATTGAAAATTTTTTAACAAAAATTTAGAAATAAGTCATTTACTTCAGGCAAAGTCTTATCTTTGTGGCTGATAAATTAATAACAAATAGTTCCCAAGGATCTTCCTCGGGAACGATTCGAGGGTGATCTAACAAGTTTTCTTCAGCTTTGGGTCGATCTATTTCCATTACCATCTCGGTTCCATTCTCATCCTTTTCACTTTCATAGCTCACTCCGTCCTTCTCAAGACTCTGATCACCGTCCGTGTTTTCTAGATCATCCCTATCCTCATTTGCAGATTACTTTTCTACTTCATCTTCCCATTCACATCCGCTTAGCTTGCTAACAGTTTCTTCTTCTACCTCGTCATCATCTGAACTCTCTTCCACTTCTTCATTTTCCTCATCCTCTCCTTTCACTTGAACTTCTAGATAAATTAATAAATGAATAAATACTAACAAGCTCTGAAAAAATTAATTTTTACAGTGTTTGAGCTACAGCTCAAGCGATCGGGCAACAATTTGATGTAGCTTTATCTAAAATTAAGTTTTTTATTTTTTATTTTAAGTTAATATCTTCAGTTAATAAACCGAGGTTGAATCGTTTGTATTTTTAATAAGATGTGTAAACAATTTTATTTTAGATAGTTTTAAAAATATTAAAGAAATCACATCGATCTGATAATTTTTTTCTAATTTATTATGTAAAATATTAAACAACACAAGAATTAATTTTATTGCATTCACCCGTTGATATGTACAATTTATTCATTACCTTCTCTTCTATAGTTTTCTTCAGGAAACTAACAGATTAACAGGACGAAATGGAACATCATAAAGTCAGCGATGGCGCGCCTACCTTACCGAACCTATCGGCTGCTCACTGGCTCATCATGAAGAAAAATATTTATATCTTTTTAAGGAACTATAATAAGTTACTCATTATAACAAAAACAAATGATAATAACGGTACATTTACTTATACAAGCTGTACGCTTACGTTTTTTAGATTTTATAGTATTCCTGGTCACTCTAACTTCAAAATTGAATCTTTAACTCTTGTCACAGAGTACTATAAAATCTAAATAACGTAAGTGTACGACGTATACAAGTAAGTGTTCTGCATTTTTTTTTTTTGCATTTTTTTCCACCGCCTATAAGTATAAGTTAAGAAATTTAATAAATTTACTGGTTTTAATAACATATTTCAGCAGTTAAAACTCATAAAACTACGAATATTTTTTGTAGAATTTTTACTTAAGCGACTTAATAACAGAAAAATTTAGAAAACTTTTATGATAACGGTGTAAAACTCATGAAAAAAGTATTGAATATCGCATTTAAGTGAGACAAAAAAAAAACTATATTTTTAAGGTAGATTTTTTAAAAAGAAACCAATAAAATGTGGAAATATTACCATTCAAACGAAATACTGTAATTTTTTTTTAGATTGAACTATCATTATTGGTAAATAAAAAACTATGTAGAGTTATTTTTAATTTTAACCACAATTAAAATTTAAAGGTTTCATTCTAAACTTAAGCAAATGTACCGCAGTATTCGATTACTCAGTTTTACGGAATGTAATATTTGAATATATCATCAAAAAAGCTTTTACTTGGGCGAGGTGGAAATTACACCTCAAAACTGTAGCGTTTGTGAAAAAGCAATACAATTTATATATTTTAAGAAAAAGTCTAAGCTTTCGATCGTAATCTGTCTATTTCGATGAATATTAATTAAAAAGTTTTAACTTTCAAATAGAATTGATACTTTTATTTTTATTTTTCTTATTTATTGATTAATTTTTATTTTTTGATAAGATAAATAAAGTTAAAACTTTCAACTAAAAACAAAAGAAAAAACTTATCTTGCACCGCAGTCAGTGCGCAAGATTTTACACATGCGAAAAAACTGCTAAGTACTAAAAACAGAGACCATCGGACACAGTATTATAAAGTGCAAACGAAGTTTTATTGCTCACTTCCTCGCAAAAACCCTTTATCTTTTAGTTTTTATTTTATTACTTATGAATAATTGAACTTATAAAATTGTGAATGTGTATATAATTGAACTTATAGAATTTTCATTTTGATATACGACTTTCAAATAAATTTTTAATTTCAAAGACACAGATTATTACATACATTTTTTATCGCTTTCTGGTGAATTTATAGCATTTGCTTTTTCATCGTGCTCACATTTCTCAAAATAATAGTTTGTATTTCGTAATCAAGTCCCGTGGAATCTACTTATTTTACGTTTAGGATGTACGTACAATTCGTTACAATATATTTTTTCCCAGTCAGGTAAACGTAAAGGCGCAGTGAAACTTATTAAATAAAAATAATACAATAATAAAATAATAAATTTTTTATACCTGATTTAGCGTGATTTATTTTAAGTTTCCTACAATCATACACCTAAAATCTCGCAGAAAATTCAACGTAACTTAAATATAAACCTAGCGATATATTTAGTCTTTGGATTTTTCACCTAACTACGCGTTAAGTTTTGGGAAGATTTAACTTGAAGCTCAGAGCCCTTAAGTTGTAGGCAGTTTTTTTTGGTTATTCTATGCCCAAAACCACATAGAAAGTTTTACTCTGCACCTAGGGCACATAGGTTGTAGGGATCGCGGTTTATGTTTGATTTTCCTTCGTCCAGAGCACTCGACTTTTAAGGCTCGTAGTTTTTATTTTAATTTTCTTTCGCCTAAAACCTCTGGGAAGACTTAAATGAATATCCTAAGCGCCTTGCGTTGTTTTTACTTTGAGATTTTTTACCTCACTATGGTTGGAATCTCGGTGAAGATTTAGTAAAAAATAGAAAATATTCAAATAGTTTAGTGTTTTTCAGGGTTTTTAGGGCGTAGGTGTTTGCGATTGAGGCTTATTTTAACAAAGGACCGGATGGGTTTTATCGAATCCATCAACTCGATGATGAGGAGTGTGATTTTGGGGGGTAAAATAAATAACTTGAAGCACTTTTTATAATAAACACTGTAACTTAACTATATTCTCTGTCAACTATGTACATGAAAGTCGAGGGCCTCGCCGTTTTGACCGGGAGGACTCGAACTCTCAGAGCGCTGAACTAGGGCTACTTAACTTATACTATTCAGAGGGCCGAACGAGGGCTACTAACTTATACAGAATGCCAAACTAGGGCTACTAACTTATACAGAATGCTGTACAAGGGCCACTCAACTTAGACTAATGCCGAACAAGGGCGTAGAAACGAGTCGTACTCGCGAGACCCGCGACGCGATGAGGTCGCGATCACGGGCGGAGGAAGACTGGTGCGGGCGGATGTCGGCAGCCGGGACTTTCGTAGCGTCCGTCGCTCAGCTGAACGGTGTAGTTGTCGAAAAGAGGCACTAAATCTCAAACAGTAGGCTTCTCCGTTTGTCAGTTTAGTTAATTTTTCCCCAGCGTTTTTGGGGGCCTTAAACTTGATCGTTTATTTGTTTAACATTTAATTTAGTTTTATGCTTAATTAAAGTGAAAATAAAAAAAAAAAATTTCGTATTACACGCTCAGGGATTGAATTTAAAAAAAATTTTGGGTTAATTTTTCTTAATTAACAACGGTATGATGTAAAAAAATATTTTTCTATGTATTCAGTTGTTCAAAATAATTAAGTGTTCATATTGCTGCACGGTCGGTAACGTTCGATTCTTCCTAGCCGCAAAGATGACCGATTTAAACACAGCGGATCGAGTACTAACGATATACATGTTTATTTGGTTTTTGGGATCGCTTATATATATATATATATATATATCTTACTATATTATATAGTTGTAATTTGCTCTTCGCTCCCACCCCGCTCCCACCCTTAATTTTTCATTTTAGACCGTAAAATAGGTCAAAAACTGCATTTTTATTCCGCTCCCACCCCGCTCCCACCCCCGCCCTTTCTCGCCCTTTTTTTTCTCACCCCATTCCGCTCCCACCCCGCTCCCACCCTTAATTCTTCATTTTATACCGTAAAATAGGTCAAAAACTGCACTTTTATTCCGCTCCCACCCCGCTCCCACCCTCTCTCTTTTTTGCAACCTCCTCATTTGTAAAAATGTTATTTAAGTTAAACGACCCAATTAACGATCAGTTAAGGCTTTCGTTAGGTTAGGAAGATCCATAAAAGTTAATATTTTAAATTTTAAATATTTTAAATTAAATCCATAAAATAAATTTGGCTATAAAGGAGTTGACCAAAGTGATGAAAATATTCATTTAAATTATCCATTAGAAAATATCAATAAAATAACTGAAGGTTTACCAAATCATAAATTAATTTAAAAAAAAAAAGCAATAGTAATGTTAATTAGAAATTTAAGTATGGGAGATGGTTTATGTAACGGTACAAGACTTAAAGTTTTAAAAACTTATGAATATAATATAAAATGTAAGATATTGACTGGAGATAAAAAAAAAATTTAGTATTTATACCAAGAATTACAATAAGTACAGCAGAAACTTCTAAATTTCCCTTTGTTATACATAGAAAACAATTTCCTTTAGTTTTAGCATTTGACATGACAATAAATAAATCTCAAGTTCAAAGTTTTGATAAAGTTGGAATATACTTAGATAAACCTTTATTTTCGCATGGACAACTTTATGTTGCTTTATCTAGATGTAAAGATTCTAATAAACTATTTATAGAAAATAAAAATAAAATAAATGACATTGTTAATATAGTATGGAAAGAAATTTTATGAAAAAATTAAGTTAAAAAAATAATTAAGTTAAAAAAAAAAAAAAAATTATACAGAAATATGGGAAAAGAAAAAAGAAAATTAATTGAAGATGCTCAAAATGTAGATGACAAACAAAAAAGATTAAAAAATTATGAATTTTCTGATAATGAATATTTAAAAGAGAATATACAAATAGGCGACAAAACTGCGTACGCAATTAAATTAAATATATGTATAAAAAATAAATATATACCCAGCTAAAAAAATCCATATGGAAATACATATAAAAATCGATAAATCGATAATAATCCTTTTGAAAATGTTCTAGGTTTGTTAAAAGTTTTGAAATTTATAATCATACACAACGCACACTTTTTTACAATTATTAACTTAAATTGGTTGAATTTCCAAATTAAAATTAGCTAATTAATTTGAAACAACTCTTTGAAAAGAAATTTATGATGAAGAATCATAATTATTAATATTTTATAGTAGTCTTCAGATTATTCATTAAAGGAATTGTAGCTTTCACACAACTCTATTTCAAACACAAAGTGTTGTCGTTGAAGCTGAAAAATAATTAAAAATTGTACAAAGTTTAAGGTCTTATATTTTACTACTAATTGAATTAAAGTAAATAAATTGTCAATTAAGTATAAACTTATCTAATGATAATGAACTCATTTGTAATTATCAATAATTTCTTCATTGCTGTAATGAAGTTTTATAGTATATCATTTTAAATTAAACAACAATAAATAAAGGCTTGGTAAATACCTTTAGGGCCCTCGCATAGATTTCATAAATAATAAAGGCCCCCACATGAATAAATGAGTTGAGTAGTAAGAGGTTTAAGGCAAGCTTAAAGATGGCTTTAAGTTAGCTTAATGTTAACCTTAGTGCAGTGGTCTGATTAGCATATTTTTCAAAATCGATTTTTATTAATATCAGCTGATATAAAATTAAAATACGCATCTTTTTTGTAGAGCTACATTTCCTTCCCAGATTGTAAATTTTTGATTTTTTATCTGATAAATAAATTGATGTTAGCTTTTGAGTCGTTTTAAGGTATATTAAATCAACTCTTGGATTTTGGATTATGGATTTTTTGAACTGAGTATTTTTAAACATTCATAAAAAGTATTTATTTAGCAATTATCTAATTTTTTTTTTTAGATCAATTATAGTTTATGTAGATGACATTATAGGAGAAAATATATTTATAAAAAAATCAGATGAAAAATAATTTAAAATTTATAAATTTGTCGTTAACAATAATCATGGAATGAAAGTACAAATTAACATTTATGATGACAATATAAATCTATTTAAAAATAAAATTAAATTAAATGAAGTAATTAAAATATTTCTAAAAATTAAAATATTTCTATAAAAAAATTAAATTAATAATATTTATTAATAATAAAATAATTTTAGATATTATTCTTGGAAAATTTATCAGTAACAAAATCAAATAGATATAGTAAAGGAAATAATGAATATGAAATGAATTTCCAAAAAATATCAAAAATAAAAAGTTTCGGAACGTTCAATATAAAAAATATTGAATTAGAAAAAATTAATTTTGATCAAATAAATAATAAACAAGGTTTTATAAAAATAGAAGGTTATATAAAAACAGGATTTATAAAAAAAAATTCTTTCAATGAATATATAGCAGTCATAACAGATGGTTATTATAAAATAGATATTATAGTAATCAATGATGATAATGAAGAAATAAATTTTAAAAGAGGATCAAAAATAGAAATAATTGGAGATATTCAAGAAACTAGTAATTTTATTGATTGTATTATAACGGCGTTGTAAGAATTCTCAATGATATCAAAAATAAAATCTTCGCTCTTTGCTTTGAAATCCTCGAGTCGAATTTTGTAAAATACATTATGTAAAGATCCCTCTCAGTAAGGGTGAAATTCTATTGGTCATGTTAGCTGCAGAATAATTCAAAATTAATCAGAAGAATTCCATAAGTAAGAAAAGTTGAAATTGTATCTGCAACAAATTTAGAATTGATCTTATGGGGTCGGTTAAGGTAGTTACAACCCATGTATATATAGGTAACATAGAATATAGTTATTAGAATCTAGCAGATAGAAAAATTGAAAGCTGTTGCTGAAGAAGATCTGTTTTTTTTAAATATTTTAAGAAAATTGAATTTGCAATCCAAGAATAACCTCTAAATTTGATCCATTTTACGCGCTCAGCATAGGAATCACACGTGAAAAGTTGAAACTTCTGAGCTTAATATCTCAAAATTTAGCCCCGCTTGGAATTATTTGCAAAATACTAACATGTTGCGGACGCAAAGAAACTAACTCTGTGCAAAGTTATAGAGATTTTTTAAGAAACTCAATTTTTGCGGTAACTACCTTAACATAATGAATAAAATGCAAATAGATAGTTTTTACAGACGGTAGTCAAAATCAAAGTTAATCAATGTATACAGTATATGCCTTTATTTTGCAATCAGCATGTCTCTAGCTGTTATAGGTTATGAAATATGAATTAAAGTTTAAAAATAACTATTTTAAGCGCTATAGTCGCTAAGAAAGAAATAAGTAGCTTAGATTAATGCCAATATCTTCTTTTTTTATTTTATATAAAGTAATATGAAGGCGAGGATTTCAACAACGAATTTATTACTGATTTCATCGAGGATACTTTGAATGAGTTATATAAAAATTTATTCATAAATAAAATTTTAATTTGTATTTCAGAAATTACATATTACATTAAAATTAAAACATTAGATGATATAAAACAAATAAATCAAAACGAACTTATGGAATTAGAAGATTTAATGAAAGGATATAGATTAATAAAAAAAAAAAAAAGTAATATAGTAATATAGTAACATAGTAATTAATTTATATTTGTCTTAAAATTAAATTGTTAATAACTCTCACATGAGATAAATAATTTTTTTTAATATAATGTTATAATAAATAACATTAATTTTTAATTTAATAATACAATCATAAAATTATCATTAAAAAATAATTTTATTAATATATTATAATTATATTATTATATTATTTATAAAAAATTATTTATTTCAGATACAGAATGAATGAATCAATCGATGAAAAAACCATGTACTTTTGTAAAATATGTAAAAAAAATGTAATTAACAGTGAATATTATGTGAAATTACATAATGAAAAACATTCTATAATCAAACATTCGTGCACAATTTGTGGAAGAATTTTTAAAAATAGTGATCATTTATCAACTCATTTGAAAGAACATAATAATTCAGATAGACCTCACAAATGCAAAGAAGTAAAATGAAATAAACGTTTCAAAAGAGTAGCTCATTTAAGAAGACATAAAAAAATTCATAAAAATAAAAATATTAAAATAAAATGTAAATATTGTTCAAAAATACTTTCTTCAAAAGATCATTTAATAAGACATTTGAAAAAATCCTGCAAAAACATAAATAAATCAAATATTGAATTATTAAAACAAAAAGAATAAAAAAACAACAACAATTGTAAATGCGGAAGATATGAAAAATAATTGAATTCTTAAAACGGAAGATTTTTTGATACTACAGATATTTTAAAAATTTTAGAGGAGAATTTTGAATATCTATTTTTTTCAAGAAAATAGATTTAAAAATTATTAAATCAAAAAATTAAAAAAATATATATATATAATATATGAAAAATAATTGAATTATTAAAACGGAAGATTGTTTGATATTACAGATATATTTTTCAAGAAAATAGATTTAAAAATTATTAAATCAAAAAATTAAAAATTTTAACGGAAGAATATAATTATAAATATTTATTTTTTTTCATAAATACAGAATTGAAAATTATTAAAGAAAAAAGTTTTTTAAAATGAATTATATGTGGTTTGTACGGCTACTGGCAAAGGGTTCCACATATAGTTTCTTTTTGTTCTTACATTAAATTAAATATGAAAAAATTTTCAAAATTGTTGAAAAAAAAACCCAACGCGCCTTGCAAGTACCTCCTGGGTGGTGTGGAAAACTGCATTAAGTAATTTAAAATTAATAAGTTGAAAATAAATTCATTTGTATTTCAAGTATACTTATTACTATTTTATTAGAAAAGATATATAGTGTAGATTCAAGCATAAAATTCTGGGGGGTTGGCGAGCGAAGCGAGCAGGGGGGTACCCCCCCTAGTATATATATATGCGATTAGGCACAATTTCTTTTAGGCACAATGTCCGTACCCAGTGATATTTTTCACTCGTAAAAAAGATGTTATAAAGTTTCAGCTTTTCAAAATGATTATTTATCCAATTTATAGTTTAAGGTGGTTCTAAACCCTGTGGGATCAATTGAGTGCTTCAATTTATTTAATTTCGTTCAATTATTTTTGTGAAAAATTTATGGATTACGATTGTTAATTTTAGGCTAAGAAATGATTTTTCAACAAATTTTTAGTATGTTTTAATTTACAGCAAGTGTTTTTGAAGAAAAAATTCGTGTGTTGACTCGAGCAGTTTGAGGTCATGATGGCCATTTATCGGTGTTTTTCAGTGTTGTTTGTTTAGTTTCTTGTTAAAATGCAGGGTGACCCTATGTTTTTATTTTAAATATTGAAAGTAAAAAGTATAAAGATCATTTTTCACCCAAGTTTGTGGAGGTAAAGTTTCCGGGAAGTAATTGAAATTTAGAGTCGAAGAGTCAAAAATGCGTAAACTCCATTCACATCCATGAAAAAATTGAAAATTTCAAGTTAATTTTTCTTAAAAAGTCGCTCGGGTACCCACATTTTTTGTTTTACCAATGAATCCAGCAGAGTTTTATTTACTTGAAAAAACCTGTCTAAAGGCTCAAACTTTCATTTAAACTTCATCATTAGAGGGTTTAGGACCACCTTAAAGGTTTTTTAGTTCGTTGGCGACTGTTCTATGGTTTGCGACCTGTCATTGACGTATAAACTCGAAGCTTTCAGCCTCCCCGCACTCCACCCCAGGGGTAGTAGGTAGGGGTGGGAGGGGGTGCGCCGCGCCCTCGGGAACAGCGCTATCTTTCAGCCACAAAATAGCTAAAAATTTTTAAAAAACCACCTGGTCCCTCAACTCCCTTCCTAGCCCGAGATATCCCGAATGCTCACCTGACGCAATATAACACTGGGTTAGCCACGATTTCTCGGAATCAGAGGCGGCCACAAAAGCGCTGACAGTGGCAAATGACAGCCATAAAATAGCTCAAAAATAAGGTATCTCACCCCCATCGTTGGGACCTAAACTCGAAGATTTCATCCCCCCTACCCCAGGGGTAGCAGGTAGGGGTGGGAGGGGGTGCGCTGCGCCCTCGGGAACAGCGCCATCTTTCAGCCACAAAATAGCTAAAAATTTTAAAAAAACCACCCGGTCCCTCAACTTCCTTCCTAGCCCAAGATATCCCGAATTCTCACCTGACGCAATATTACGCTGGGTTAGCCACGATTTCTCGGAATCAGAGGTGGCCACAAAAGCGCTGACAGTGGCAAATGACAGCTATAAAATAGCTCAAAAATAAGATATCTTACCCCGATCGTTGGCACCTAAACTCGAAGATTTCATCCCCCCCCACCCCAGGGGTAGCAGGTAGGGCTGGGAGGGGGTGCACCACGCCCTCGGGAACAGCGCCATCTTTCAGCCACAAAATAGCTAAAAATCTTGCAACCCACCTGGTCCCTCAACTCCCTTCCTAGCCCGAGATATCCCGAATGCTCACCTGACGCAATATTACGCTGGGTTAGCCATGATTTCTCGGAAGTGGGGGCGGCAACAAAATTAATTTTGGCGTAACAAGTTAGCTACAAAAAAGCTAAATAATACCCATTAGGTATGGATTTTCAGCTTAAAAGTTGCTCACCTAGCATAATGTACCTCAATTATCCTCTGAATACCAAACAAAATCCCTATTTTTCTTATCGGATTCGGGAAGAGCGGAAAATTTTTCGATTTTTAGGTATTTTTTGAAAGTTTTTTTGGGCTCCTGTAAGGCCCAGTAAGCCCCGAGGAAGCCTGTTTATTTTAACAGCATGATTCCTGGAAAAAAGCATTTTTCGTATAATACATGCATTGAGAAAGTTTGTTGGTTTAAAATTTTCAACAAAATGGACCCAAAAAAATTGGGCCCGGGGCCTGATGTTGGGCCCTACGGACCCAAAGTACTTTTTTTTAATAGAAACCCCTTCTCATCGAACTCAGAAAGAGCGGGAAATTTTACGATTTTTAGGTATTTTTTGAAAATTTTTTTAGGCCCCTATAAGGCCTAGTAAGCATTGATAAAGCCCGCTGAACTTTGACAGCGTTATTCCTGGAAAAAAGCATTTTTTGTCTAGCACATGCATTAAGAAAGTTTCTTGGTTTGAAATTTTCAACAAAATGGGCCCAAAAAAATTCTTACTTATTTATTTATGCACTCCTTGACTTCAGCTCCCTGGTTATCGGAATTTTTTTTTCCAGGAATCATGCTGTTGAAATTAAACAGGCTATATCGGGGCTTACTGGGCCTTACAGGGGCCCAAAAAAAAAATTCAAAAATTACTCAAAAATCGTAAAATTTCCCGCTCTTTCTGAATTCGATGAGAAGGGGTTTCTATTAAAAAAACGGACTTTGGGTCCATAGGGCCAAACATAAGGCCCCGGGCCCAATTTTTTGGGGCCCATTTTGTTGAAAGTTTTAAACCAAGAAACTTTCTCAATGCATGTGCTATACGAAAAATGCTTTTTTTCCAGGAATCATGCTGTTAAAATTAAACAGGCTTTATCGGGACTTACTGGGCCTTACAGGGGCCCAAAAAAATTTTCAAAAAATACCTTAAAATCGTAAAATTTTCCGCTCTTTCCGAATCCAATAAGAAAAATATGGGTTTCCACTTTAATAAACGGACTTGAGGTCCGTATGGCTCAACATAAGGCCTGGGCCCAAATTCAAGGTCACCATTTCACTCCCTCCTCCAACCAAACAACTTTTATATGAAAAACTTTTTTGCACGAGGCTTAAATTTCGATATAATGGCACTGATACATTAATTTGCGCCACCCCGTATATTGTAAGGATTTGCCGTGGGCACCGATTCGACTATCTAACCTGGCTATACCCGGAAAAGTCAGGTAAATTTACGCCCGAAAAATTGGCCTAAGGTTGCTGTTTTTTTCCCGAAGCCTATACATAGGTATACCGAGGCCGAGTGCTGCCAACTAAGCTGCAGCGCTCGAGCTTGAAGCAGGCAGGCCCACCCGCTTTTTAAAAAACGCTGTTAATTTTAATCTGTTTGAAGAATCTCTTTGAAACTTTACGGAAATGTTCTTCAGGACCTAATATACAACTTCCTTGCTTGCAGTTTTTTCAAATATGAACTTTTATGCTTACTTTTTTAAACCAAAGTTTTAGGTCATAGACCGCTAACTTTTTTTTTTAAACGTTAATTACGCAGTTCTGAAAATTTTTCAAAATATCTGAACAATTCTGTTGGCATCGGAAAGGGTTCAAAAACTTAATGCTGAAATTTCATCAAAAAATATCGACTGGTTTCCGAGTTCTTGCGAGTTGAAGTCAAAATGTAAGAAAATGCATAAATCGATAAAAATATAAGTTTTTACTCAACTCGCAAGAACTCGGAAACCAGTCGATATTTTTAGATGAAATTTCAGCATTATGTTTTTGAACCCTTTCCGATGCCAATGAAATTGTTCAAATATTTTAAAAAATTTCCCCAACTGCGTAATTAACGTTTAAAAAAAAAAAGTTTGCGGTTTATAACCTAAAACTTTGGCTTAAAAAAGTAAGCATAAAAGTTCATATTTGAAAAAACTTCAAGCGGGGAAGTTGTTTATTTGGTCCTTAAGAACATTTCTGTAAAGTTTTAAAGAGATTCTTCAAACAGGTAAAAATTAACAGCGTTTTTTAAAAAGCGGATGGGCCTGCCTGTATCAAGCTCCGGCGCTGCGCCCAGCAGGCAGCACTCGGCCGCAGTATACCTATATATAGGCTTCGGGAAAAAAACAGCAACCTTATACGCCGATTTTTCGGGCGTAAGTTTACCCAACTTTTTCCCCGGAATGATTACCAGCTATTTTAGCCGGGCGAGTCCTATCCGTGTAGGTATAGGGTGATAATTTTTTTCTAGATATATTAACACGCTTTTCACATTGTAAAATATTACACCAAAAAGATGAAGGCTTGAAAAGAGCAATTATAGGTACAGACAAATCACCTTGCACACCATATATTGCGAGCTCTTTAGGGATTAATATATCCCTAGATCTACAAGAGAATTCCGAGTCCACAACGAACGCCATTTTGATAATGATTTTATAATGACACAACAATGACTAACTTACATTTGAAAGTCTCCTTAACCTTTATACTACCAACCCCCACCACACCATCGTCACGTGATTCACTAAAGTTAGAGTGGGGGAAACTATTGTTAACAGTTCCAAAAACCGTTAGAAATATAACTTTCTAGTTTTGTAGCAAGTTGTAACTTGTAAAAAAAAAAAAAAAACTAGTTTTAACTTGCAAACAAAAGAAATTCTTGAAAAGAAAACTGTGTGGGAGGGGAAACCATTGCATTGTTAAGAGTTCTAGAATATTATAAAAACCGTTAGAAATACAACTTTCTCTTCTATAGCAAGTTGAAGCTTGCAAACAAAGAAATTCTCGAAAAGAAAACTGTTCAGACCTTGAGCTGTCTATTTTCACTTCCGACTAAAAAAAAAATCCTTGAAAATAGCTTTCTCTTTTCTCGAATCACGTGACCATTTGAAGTACTGAATGATGGCTCTTGAGAGCTCAGTAGAGTTTGAAAACGTACAGTGAATTTTTGCTTCTTGAATAGTAATATTGTAGTGTTTTGTGATTGGTGTATATCAGAGTATTTAAAATGGCTTCATTTTTATATTTTGGTTTGAACATAAAGTTATTACAAAGTAATCTTAATATTATACTTCATTCCCTTGTTCGGAGATATACATATGTAGAACACGCAGCTCAGCTGTCATCAGCGCCACTTTTCGGAGCAAAAGTAACTAAAAAGTTACTAGAAAAGACTAAAAAACCCTAGCTAGACAGTGCCCCCACTTCCTACCTCTTCGCTCCCTCGGCGGCTCTCGTACCTCATAACGTTTTTTGGCGCCGTCAACGTCGCATCGCAGAGCAGGGCTTGAGTGCAGGCGAGAAAATTTTCTCGTTACGAAGCCCAATGATTTTGTCTTTTTATGGTAAGATTTTTATTGACATTTCTTTTGTATTCTTTTATTCTTTTTCAGTTAGACTCTGCAGCTTAGTTAAACTCGATGCAAAAGCCATATGATACAATAGTGTTTTTCAATATTTTTTTTATAAAGCTTTTAAAAAAGCAATGAGTGGCCCTTATAAAAGTTGTTTTGTACCCTTTTGTACAAACACAACAGTAAAAACACCTCACAAGCTGTTTTTGACTGTTCCAAATGATATAGTAAGACGAAAAAAGTGGCTTCAAGCTGCTCGAAGAAGTGATTTTCCTTCATCTTCTACTCTTAGCTGTTGTGAAGATCATTTTAATGTAAGTTTACTAAATTTTCACCTATATATAATAAAACTTTAACTTAAAAAATGCTTTTTACCCCTAATATTTACTGCATAAAGTAATTCTAACCTTTAACACTAATACAATAGTAGCTAATTTAAAGTTTTTTTTTTCAATAAAATTTTGGGACACATTTTTTTTACAGAATTTGTAATATCAATCAATATTTACTATTCACCCAATATTATTAATTATATATATATATATGTCTATATATAGCCGGTTTTGGCAATATTCGATACCTTCGATACTTCCGTTTGACAGTATGAAAAGTAGATACCTACAAAAAAAAAAACTAAACATAACGAAATCCACTAAAATCAAACCAAGGTATCAATTTTTGAAGAAAGTATATTAAATAATTGATTTTGACGACTTTTAATGGACGAACCTATCATTTTGACGACTTTTATATTGAAAAGACCAATTTCGATCTATACTTCTTTAATATCAAAAAAAAAAAAAAAATTATTATGAAATTCAAACGTAAAGGTACCTAAAATAATAAAACGAAGACAAAAAGATAATATTGCTACAATGTGTAAACTGTCGATGAAAAAATGTATTAAAACTAAAAAAATTCAAACAACAGAAATCTATCCAAAAATCGATCCTGTTTACAGCAAATTTATTTTGAATAATTCTCTTTATCATGATGGTCAGAAGAGAGTTTCAGTGACAACAAGAGGTTCATTTGACTTAAATTAAACAGTCGTCGAAAGGTTGAACTTGTATCTTATTCAGAACTATATCTTAAAGGCACTTGCAACGACGATTTTATTTCATTCTCGCTTAATATTTAACTTTAAGGTTATTCCTAAGAAATTATTTGGAAAAATCACAATTCTACAAAACTGAAACTGGAAACGAGATTTCGTGATTCAAGTTTGGCATTAAGTCGTCGTTATGGTATTTTGATATCTCATACCTTCAATAGTTTGATCCGAGAGGATGGTTGTCGTAAAAGAATTTTAACTTCAATAGTCATTCTAAATGAAAAAAAATCTAACTAAGTTCAGAAAAGAACAGAATCATGAGCATAAAGGTAGGTACAGTTTCTTGCAGAATCTGAGAGATCGAGAGTCAAACATTATAAATTATGAAGTGTATCATATCAAATGCCCTGAAATGATGTGACAGAAAACTATCCAAAAATCAATCGTGTTAACAGAAAATTTCTTTTGAATGATTCTCTTTGTCATGGTGGTCAGAAGAGAGTTTCAGTGAAAACAAGAGGTTCATTTGACTAAAAATAAAAAGTCGTTAAAAGGTTGAACTTGTATCTTATTCAGAATTAAATCTTAAAGACACTTGCAACGACGATTTTATTTCATTCTCGCTTAATATGTAACTTTAAGGTTATTCCTATGAAATTATTCGGAAAAATCACAATTCTACAAAATTGAAACTGGAAATGACAATTCGTGATTCAAGATTGGTATTAGGTCGTCGTAATGGTATTTTGATATCTCAGACCTTCGATAGTTTAATCCAAGAGAATGGTTGTCGTAAGAGAATTTTAACTTCAAAAGTCAATCTAAATGAAAAACAAAGTCTAGTTAAGTTCAGAATAGTACAGAATAATGAACATGAAGGTATGAAAAGTTTCTCACAGAATCTGAGAGATCAAAATAAAAAAAAAAAGTCAAACATTATAAATTATGAAGGGTATCATATCAAATGCCCTGAAATGATGTGACAGAAAACTATCCGATAGTCAATCGTGTTTACAGAAAATTTATTTTGGATAGTACCATGATATGGACTTGGATATGATACACTTCATAATTTATAATGTTTGACTCTTGATCTCGCAGATTCTGCAAGAAACTATCAATACCTTAATGTTCATTGTTCTGTACTTTTCTGAACTTAGTTAGACTTTTTTTTCATTTAGAACGACTATAGAAGTTAAAATTCTTTTACGACAACCATCCTCTTGTATCAAACTATTGAAGGTATGGGATATCAAAATACCATAACGACGACTTAATGCCAAACTTGAATCACGAAATCTCGTTTTCAGTTTCAGTTTTGTAGAATCATGATTTTTCCAAATAATGACTTCAGAATAACTGTAAAGTTACATATATAGCGAGAATGAAATAAAATCGTCGTTGCAAGTGCTATTAAGGTTTAATTCGAAATAAGATACAAGTTCAACCTTTCGACGTATTTTTATTTTTAGTCAATCACACCTCTTGTTGTCACAACAACTCTCTTCTGAACACCATGACAAAGAGAATACTTCAAAAGAAGTTTGCTGTGAACACGACTGATTTTTGGATAAATTTCTTTCACATCATTACAGGGCATTTGATTTGAAACCCTTTATCATTTATAATATTTGACTCCCAATCTATCTGATTCTGCAAGAAACTGTACATACTTTTATGTTCATTATTCTGTACTTTTCTGAACTTAATTAGATTTTTTTTTTTCATTTAGAATGACTATTGAAGTTAAAATTCTCTTGCGACAACCATCCTCTTAGATCAAACTATTAAGGATATGAGATATCAAAATACCATTACGACGACTTAATGCTAAACTTGAATCACGTAATGTCGTTTCCAGTTTCAATTTTGTAGAATCGTGATTTTTCCAAATAATGACTTCGGAATAACCGTAAAGTTACATATAAGGCGAGAATGAAATAAAATCGTCGTTGCAAGTGCCTTTAAGGTTTTATTCTAAATAAGCTACAAGTTCAACCTTTCGACGACTTTTTAGTTTTAGTCAAACGAACCTCTTGTTGTTACTACAACACTCTCCTGACAACCATGGCAAAGAGAATACTTTAAAAGAAGTTTGCTGTAGAAACGATTGATTTTTGGATAGCTTTCTGTCACATAATTTCAGGGCATTTGATATGATACACTTCATAATTCATAATGTTTGACTCTCGATCTCTCAGATTCTGCAAGAAACTGTACCTACCTTTATGCTCATGATTCTGTTCTTTTCTGAACTTAATTAGATTTTTTTTTCATCGCGAACGACTATAGAAGTTAAAATTCTTTTACGACGCCCACCCTCTTGGATCAAACTATTGAAGGTATGAGATATCAAAATACCAAAACGACGACTTAATGCCGGACTTGAATCATGAAATCTCGTTTTCAGTTTCGGTTTTGTAGAATTGTGATTTTTCTAAATAATGACTTCGGGATAGAATTAAAGTTACATATTATGAGACAATGAACAACAATCATCGTTGCAAGTGTCTTTAAGGTTTAATTCGAAATAAGATACAAGTTCAACCTTTCGACGATTTTTTAATTTTAGTCAAATGAACCTCTTGCTGTCAATCAAACTCTCCTCTGACCACCATGATAAAGAGAATACTTCAAGAGAAATTTGCTGTGAACACGATTGATATTTGGATGGATTTCTTTGACATCATTACAGGGCATTTGATTTGAAACACTTCATCATTCATAATTTTCAACTCTCGATCTCTCAGATTCTGCAAGAAACTGTACATACCTTTATGTTCATTATTCTGTACTTTTCTCAACTTAATTAGTTTTTGTCCAATACCAATATTTAAGATTGTTCTGTTTGAATGTTAAAATGCAAAATTACCAAGTCGAGAAACAGTAAATACTTTAATGATTTATACATAAGTCAGGACCCAACTTAATGATCGAAATAAAGGTGAAAAGATTGAAGACGACTTGGAGCAAAAATAATTTTGTAAAGTATAAGAGATGAATCTGTGATACTGGCAATTTTTTTCAATATCAAATCGTTACATAGAATACAGCGATCGAAGACAATCACAGTTCATACTGTGTTTATAAAAAGAAAACTCATGTTTGCTAAAAATTTTTTTTGCTTGGTTGGAGTTTTGCTTGATTTTCAAAAAAGGTTACCATGATTCATAATTGAATCGATTTGAGTAACAATTGAAAAATAAGATTTCTTCACTTCAGAATCCATAATGAGTTCAATTATTATAGAGAGAAGGTCTAGTTAGTCATCATTGTCATTCGACGAGAAAAATGCAGCTTTATTGAATTAAGCATTCTGTCCGTTTCGACAGTATAAAACACTTGTCTGTTGTATCAGCGACTATTTATTTTCCTGTGAATCAGATCGTTTTGTTTGAATGTTTGGATGCTAATTTTTGAGGTCTGAGAGCAGTGTATACTTTAATGAACTCTTCGGAAATCAGGACTCAGGGAAATGATTGAACGAAAAGTTGAAAGTTTGAGGAAGACTTGTCGTTTGCATGTTAATATCGTTGACTATAAAAAGTGAATCTGTAATTTCAGAAACTTTTTTTTATTTCATTGACTAGACACATGAAATATAGCGGTCGGGAGTAATCTCGGTTTATACTGTACTGATTAAAAGAAATCTCTTGTTTGATTCAAATTTTTTCAAAATTTTTAAAGTTTAACTTCATTTTTGAAAAGAGTGCACTAATTTATGATTCCTTGGATTTTGGTCAAAATGAAAAAATTACATCTAAATTTCAGAATAAAAATTTTTTTTTATTATTGCACACAGATGGCCTGTTTTGTAATCTTTATTAATTGACGAAAAAACTGCAAGTTTTTGAGTAAAACACTCTGATCCTTTTAACATATAAGATACTTGACTCTTGTTTAAGCGACTTTATCCCATACCAGTATAAAAGATTGTTCTGTTTGAATGTTAAGATTTAAAATTTCCAAGTTAGAAAATAGTATATACTTTGATGAAACAATCTGGAGTCAGGACTCAAGTTAATGACCGAATCAACGGTTTAAAATTTGGGGAAGATTTATCGTATCAAAGATAGATTTGTTGAGCTTAAAAAGTGAATCTGTAATTTTAGCGATTTTTTGTTTGACATTGTTTAAACTCATGTCATACAGAAATCTAGAGTAATCTCGGACTATACCGTGTTTCTTGTAAGAAAAATCATCTTTGAATAAAATTTTTTGAAATATTGTCTGAATTCAACTTCATTTTCTTAAAAGACTACAATTATTTATAATTCATTCGGTTTTGTTAACAATTAAAGAATAAGTTCTCTTCACGTCAGGATCAATAACGAGTATGATAATTGTAGAGAGAAGGTCTGATCAGTCATCTTTATCATTCGACGAGTAAAATGCAGCTTTATTGAGTCCAGAACTTTGTTAATTTCAAGAGTAAAAGATACTTGTCTGGTGTTTCGGCGACATTATTCTTATCCTGAAAATATGATTGTTCTGTTTAAATGTTTGAATGCTGATTTTTGAAGTCTGAGAACAGTGTATACTTTAATGAACTCTTTGGAAGTCAGGACTCAGGCAAAAGATTGAACGAAAAGTTGAAAGTTTCAGAAAGAATTGTCGCTTGCATGTTAATATTGTTGGCTATAAGAGGTGATTTTTCCGTTTCGGCGACTTTTTTTATTTCCTTGACTAGACTCATGGAATGTTGCGATCAGACAAAATCTCGGTATATACCGTACTGATTAATTAAATCTCTTGTTTAATTCAAATTTTTTCAAAATTTTTGTCATTTGACGAAAAAAATGAAGCTTTATTGAGTCCAGCACTCTGTTAGTTTAAGAGTATAAGACACTTGTCTGATGTTTCGGTGACATGATTCTCATCCTGTGAATTAGATCGTTCTGTTGTTACAGTGCTCGTCCGGGGAAACACGGCCTTGCACTCTCGCCGTCGGACTGAGCTGTAATCAATTATTTATCCTGGAGTACTCCCTTCCGAGTACTCCCGTTGTCGTCCGTGCACCTGGAAACGGAAAATCAAGACATGCTTGGGGAGACGCGTTCGCGGACTAGCCTTCAAATGCCGGCAGCGGGCGGGGTAATTTTCCCCAAGCTAAATAGAAGAAAATCAGAGAGAAAAAAAACAACTATCCTAATCGTAGGAAGGTAACGGAGGAGAAAGAGAGATATTTTTATTCGGTAAAAAAAAAAAATAATCTACGCGAAGGTTTAATTTTAATTTTGATTTATTACAAAAAAAAATATAAATAACAAACAAAAAAAAAACTACAATTATTACCTCGCGTTGTTGACAGTTAGAGTTCGGCCGATCGCGCGGCGGCCGAACAAAGAAAATAAAGCGTAAACAAACGCTCTGCCGGGCGGCTTCGTGCGCCGGCTCGCTAGTTTCTACGCGTGATTTCTGACAAGAATTAACGCGTAGAAGCTTTCTTAAATAGTACCCGATTGGGAAAGAGTAATCGACAACTCTTTCCCTTATCACGCTACACACCTGCACACCGGTACGCTCGTTGACACAAACCTTTGAGCAGCGCGGGTGGAGATCTCCTTGTAGCGGGTTTCTGTGTTGCTCGCACACCTGCGACAACACACACACACTCGAAAGCGTCGCACTCTGCGTTTTCGCTAGTCGTCGCGAAACTGCCACACTCACACCGCGAATCACGCTAACAAAAAAAAAAGAACTTTCTTTTATCGCGACAAAGAAATCGTACGACGACGAAGTGTCTAGTCTCAGCTAGTAGAAAAAGACTGGCGCGCTTACGCCTCGTTCCAGCCGGTCCGACCGCAAACGGTCGGTCCGTTCCGGAATGGTCCGCCAGCAGCTGTTCGTCTGCTGCTGGCCCGCGTCCACACGAAAAATCTCGATCGTGTGGATTAATATTTTCACCGACCGTGACACTGTATACATGTTTAGATCCTTATTTTTGAAGTCTGAGAACAGTGTATACTTGAATTAACTCTTCGGAAGTCAGGACTCAAGCAAAAGATTGAACGAAAAGTTGAAAGTTTAAGGAAGACTTGTCGTTTGCTTATTAATAGGGTTGGCTATAAGAGGTGATTTTGCAATTTCGGCGACTTTTTTATTACCTTGACTAGAATCATGGAATAAAGCGATCAGAAATAATCTCGGTTTATTTCGTTCTGATTGAAAGAAATCTTTTGTTCATTCAAATTTTTTCAAAATTTTTGTCATCCGACGTGAAAAATGCAGCTTTATCGAGTCCAGCACTCTGTTGGTTTAAGAGTATAAGACACTTGTGTAATGTTTCGGCGAAATGATTCTCATCCTGAGAATCGGATCATTCTGTTGAAATGTTTAGATCCTAATTTTTGAAGTCTGCAAAGAGTGTATACTTGAATGAACTCTTCGGAAGTCAGGACTCAAGCAAAAGATTGAAAAAAAAGTTGAAAGTTTGAGAAAGACTTGTCGTTTGCATGTTAATATTGTTGGCTATAAGAGGGGATTTTGCCATTGCGGCGACTTTTTTTATTTCCTTGACAAGACTCATGAATTGTTGCGATCGGAAAAAATTACGATATATACTGTTCTAATTAAATAAATCTCTTTTTTAATTAAAATTTTTGCATAATTTTTATAGTTCGTTGAGAAAAATGCAGCTTTATTGAGTCCAGCACTCTGTTAGTTTAAGAGTATAAGACGCTTGTCTGATGTTTCGGCAACATGATTCTCATCCTGTGAATCAGATCGTTCTGTTTAAATGTTAAGATCCTAATTTTTGAAGTCTGAGAACAGTGTATACTTTGATGAACTCTTCGGAAGATAGGAATCAAGTTAAAAATGGAATAAAAAGTTGAAAGTTCGAGGAAGACTTGTCGTTTGCATTTTAATATCGTTGAGTATAAGACGTGATTCTACCATTTCGGCGCCTTTTTTTATTTCCTTGACTAGACTCATGGAATACAGCTGTCGGAAAAAATCTCGGTATATACAGTTCTGATTAAATAAATCTCTTGTTTATATCAAAATTTGGCAAAATTTTTGTAATTTGATGAGAAAAATGCAGCTTTATTGAGTCCAGCACTCTGTTAGTTTAAGAGTATAAGACACTTGTCTGATGTTTCGGCGACATGATTCTCATCCTGTGAATCAGATCGTTCTGTTTAAATGTTTAGATCCCATATTTTGAAGTCCGCGAACAGTACATACTTGAATGAACTCTTCGGAAGTCAGCGCTAAAGCAAAAGATTGAATGAAAAGTTGAAAGATTGAGGAAGACTTGTTGTTTGCATGTTAATATTGTTGTCTATAAGAGGTGAAATTGCCATTTTGGTGACTTTTTTTATTTCCTTGACTAGACTCATGGAATGTCGCGATCGGAAAAAATTTCGAGACATACCGTTCTGATTAAATAAGTCTCTTGTTTAATTCAAATTATTGCACAATTTTTGTAATTCGTTGAGAAAAAGGCAGCTTTATTGAGTCCAGCACTCTGTTAGTTTAAGAGTATAAGACACTTGTCTGATGTTTCGGCGACATGATTCTCATCCTGTGAATCAGATCAGTTAGGAATCAAGTTTAAAATGGAATGAAAAGTTGAAAGTTTGAGGAAGACTTGTCGTTTGCATTTTTATATTGTTGGCTATAAGAAGCGATTTTGCCATTTGGCGACTTTTGTTATTTCCTTGACTAGACTCAAGGTATGTATCGATCGGAAAAAATCTCGGTTTATACCGTTCTGATTAAAAAAATCTCTTGTTTATATCAAATTTTTGCAAAAGTTTTGTAATTCTATGAGAAAAATGCAGCTTTATTGAGTCCAGCACTCTGTTAGTTTAAGATTATAAGACACTTGTCTGATGTTTCGGCGACATGATTCTCATACTGTGAATCAGATCGTTCAGTTTAAATGGTTAGATCCCAATTTTTGAAGTCCGTGAACAGTACATACTTGAATGAACTCTTCGGAAGTCAGGACTCAAGCAAAAGATTAAACGAAAAGTTGAAAGTTTGAGGAAGACTTGTCGTTTGCATTTTTATATTGTTGGCTATAAGAAGCGATTTTGCCATTTCAGCGACTTTTGTTATTTCCTTGACTAGACTCATGGAATGTAGCGATCGGAAAAATCTCGGTTTGTACCGTACTGTATAAATTAATCTCTTGTTTCTTAAAATTTTTTCAAAATTTTCGTAATTCGCTGAGAAAAATGCAGCTTTATTGACTCCAGCACTCTGTTAGTTTAAGAGTATAAGACACTTGGCTACTGATTCGGGGACATGATTCTCATCTTGGAAATCAAATCGTTCTGTTCAAATGTTTGGATCCTAATTTTTTAAGTCGGCGAACAGTGTATACTTTAATGAACTCTTCGGAAGTCTGGACTCAAGCAAAAGATTGAACAAAAAGTGGAAATGATGAGGAAGACTTGTCGATGCATTTTAATATTGTTGGCTATAAGAGGCGATTTTGCCCTTTCGGCGACTTTTTTTATTTCCTTGACTAGACTCATGGAATGTAGCAATCGGAAAAAATCTCGGTTGTCCCCTACTGTATAAATAAATCTCTTGTTTCTTCAAATTTTTTAAAAATTTTTGTTATCGTTGAGAAAAATGCAGCTTTATTGAGTCCAGCACTCTGTTAGTTTAAGAGTATAAGACACTTGTCTGATTTTTCGGTGACATGATTCTCATCCTGTGAATCAGATCGTTCTGTTTGAATGTTAAGATCCTAATTTTTGAAGTCCGTGAACGTTACATACTTGAATGAACTCTTCGGAAGTCAAGACTCAAGCAAAAGATTAAACGAAAAGTTGAAAGTTTGAGGAAGACTTGTCGTTTTCACGTTAATATCGTTGACTATAAGACGTGATTCTACCATTCCAGCGACTTTTTTTATTTCATTGACTCGACACATGGAATCAAGCGATCGGAATTAATCTCGGTTATTTGATTCTGATTGAAAGAAATCTCTTGTTTATTCAATTTTTTTTTTAAATTTTTGTTATTTCGGCGACATGATTCTCATCCTGTGAATAAGATCCTTCTGTTCAAATGTTTAGATGCTCATTTTTGAAGTCCGCGAATAGTGTATAATTTAATGAACTCTTCGGAAGTCAGTGCTCAAGCAAAAGATTGAATGAAAAGTTGAAAGATTGAGGAAGACTTGTCGTTTGCATTTTAATATTGTTGGCTATAAGAGGCGATTTTGCCATTTCGGCGACTTTTTTTTTATCCTTGACTAGACTCATGGAATGTAGCGATCGGAAAAAATCTCGGTTCATACCGTACTGAATAAATGAATCTCTTGTTTCTTCAAATTTTTTCAAAATTTTTGTAATTCGTTGAGAAAAATGCAGCTTTATAGAGTCTAGCACTCTGTTAGTTCAAGAGTTTAAGTGACTTGTCTAATGTTTCGGCGACATGATTCTCATCTTGGAAATAAGATCGTTCTGTTCAAATGTTTAGATCCAGATTTTTGAAGTCCGCGAACAGTGTATAATTTAATGAATTCTTCGGAAGTCAGCGCTCAAGCAAAAGATTGAATGAAAAGTTGAAAGTTCGAGGAAGACTTGTCGTTTGCATGTTAGTATCGTTGGCTATAAGAGGCGATTTTGCCATTTCGGCGACTTTTTTTATTTCCTTGACTAGACTCATGGAATGTAGCTCTCGGAAAAAATCTCGCTATATACCGTTCTGATTAAATAAATCTCTTGTCTACACCAAATTTTTCAAAAGTTTTGTAATTCTATGAGAAAAATGCAGCTTTATTGAGCCCAGCACTCTGTTAGTTCAAGAGTATAAGACACTTGTCTAATGTTCCGGCGACATGATTCTCATACTGTGAATCAGATCGTTCTGTTTAAATGTTTAGATCCTAATTTTTGAAGTCTGAGAACAGTTTATACTTTAATGAACTCTTCGGAAGATAGCAATCAAGTTAAAAATGGAATGAAAAGTTGAAAGTTCGAGGAAGACTTGTCGTTTGCATTTTAATATCGTTGAGTATAAGACGTGATTCTACCATTTCGGCGACTTTTTTTATTTCCTTGACTAGACTCATGGAATGCAGCTGTCGGAAAAAATCTCGGTATATACAGTTCTGATTAAATAAATCTCTTGTTTATATCAAATTTTTGCAAAAGTTTTGTACCTCTATGAGAAAAATGCAGCTTTATTGAGCCCAGAACTCTGTTAGTTCAAGAGTATTAGACACTTGTCTAATGTTTCGGTGACATGATTCTTATCCTGTGAACCGGATCGTTCTGTTTAAATGTTAAGATGCTCATTTTTCAAGTCCGCGAACAGTGTATACTTTAATGAACTCTTCGGAAGTTAGGAATCAAGTTAAAAATGGAATGAAAAGTTGAAAGTTCGAGGAAGACTTGTCGTTTGCATTTTAATATCGTTGAGTATAAGACGTGATTCTACCATTTCGGCGACTTTTTTTATTTCCTTGACTAGACTCATGGAATGCAGCTGTCGGAAAAAATCTCGGTTTATACAGTTCTGATTAAATATATCTCTTGTTTAATTCAAATTATTGCAAAATTTTTGTAATTCGTTGAGGAAAATGCAGCTTTATTGAGTCCAGCACTCTGTTAGTTTAAGAGTATAAGACACTTGTCTGATGTTTGGCGACATGATTCTCATCCTGTGAATCAGATCGTTCTGTTCAAATGTTTAGATCCCAATTTTTGAAGTCCGCGAACAGTACATACTTGAATGAACTCTTCGGAAGTTCGAGACATACCGTTCTGATTAAATAAATCTCTTGTTTAATTGAAATTTTGGCAAAAGTTTTGTTTTTCTATGAGAAAAATGCAGCTTTATTGAGTCCAGCACTCTGTTAGTTTAAGAGTATAAGACACTTGTCTGATGTTTCGGCGACATGATTCTCATACTGTGCATCAGATCGTTCTGTTTAAATGGTTAGATCCCAATTTTCGAAGTCCGTGAACAGTACATACTTGAATGAACTCTTCGGAAGTCAGGACTCAAGCAAAAGATTAAACGAAAAGTTGAAAGTTTGAGGAAGACTTGTCGTTTTCACGTTAATATCGTTGACTATAAGACGTGATTCTACCATTCCAGTGACTTTTTTTATTTCATTGACTCGACACATGGAATCAAGCGATCGGAATTAATCTCGGTTATTTCGTTCTGATTGAAAGAAATCTCTTGTTTATTCAATTTTTTTTTAAATTTTTGTTATTTCGGCGACATGATTCTCATCCTGTGAATCAGATCGTTCAGTTTAAATGGTTAGATCCCAATTTTTCGAAGTCCGTGAACAGTACATACTTGAATGAACTCTTCGGAAGTCAGGACTCAAGCAAAAGATTAAACGAAAAGTTGAAAGTTTGAGGAAGACTTGTCGTTTGCATTTCAATATTGTTCGCTATAAGACGTGATTCTACCATTTCGGCGACTTTTTTTATTTCCTTGACTAGACTCATGGAATGCAGCTGTCGGAAAAAATCTTGGTATATACAGTTCTGATTAAATAAATCTCTTGTTTATATCAAATTTTTGCAAAATTTTTGTAATTCGTTGAGAAAAATGCAGCTTTATTGAGTCCAGCACTCTGTAAGTTTAAGAGTATAAGACACTTGTCTGATGTTTCGGTGACATGATTCTCATACTGTGAAGCAGATCGTTCTGTTTAAATGTTTAGATCCTTTTTTTTGAAGTCTGAGAACAGTGTATACTTTAATGAACTCTTCGAAGTCAGCACTCAAGCAAAAGATTGAACGAAAAGATGAAAGATTGAGAACGTCCTGTCGTTTGCATGTAAATATTGTTGGCTATAAGAAGCGATTTTGCCATTTCGGCGACTTTTTTATTACCTTGACTAGAATCGTGGAATGTAGCGATCGGAAAAAATCTCGGTATATACCGTTCTGATTAAATAAATCTCTTGTTTAATTAAAATTTTTGCAAAATTTTTGTCATTCGATGAAAAATGCAGCTTTGTTGAGTCCAGCACTCTATTAGAGTAAGAGTATAAGACACTTGCCTGATGTTTCGGTGACATGATTCTTATCCTGTGAACTGGATGGTTATATTTAAATGTTAAGATGCTCATTTTTGAAGTCTGCGAACAGTGTATATTTCAATGAACTTTTCGGAAGTCAGGACTCAAGCAAAAAATTAAACGAAAAGTTGAAAGTTTGTGGAAGACTTGTCGTTTGCATTTTTGTATTGTTGGCTATAAGAAGCGATTTTGCCATTTCAGCGACTTTTGTTATTTCCTTGACTAGACTCATGGTATGTAGCGATCGGAAAAAATCTCGGTTTGTACCGTACTGTATAAATTAATCTCTTGTTTCTTAAAATTTTTTCAAAATTTTCGTAATTCGCTGAGAAAAATGCAGCTTTATTGAGTCTAGCACTCTGTTAGTTTAAGAGTATAAGACACTTGTCTAATGTTTCGGGTACATGATTCTCATCTTGGAAATCAGATCGTTCTGTTCAAATGTTTGGATCCTAATTTTTTAAGTCGGCGAACAGTGTATACTTTAATGAACTCTTCGGAAGTCTGGACTCAAGCAAAAGATTGAACAAAAAAAGGAAAGTTTGAGGAAGACTTGTCGATGCATTTTAATATTGTTGGCTATAAGAGGCGATTTTGCCCTTTCGGCGACTTTTTTTATTTCCTTGACTAGACTCATGGAATGTAGCAATCGGAAAAAATCTCGGTTGTCCCCTACTGTATAAATAAATCTCTTGTTTCTTCAAATTTTTTAAAAATTTTTGTTATCGTTGAGAAAAATGCAGCTTTATTGAGTCCAGCACTCTGTTAGTTTAAGAGTATAAGACACTTGTCTGATTTTTCTGTGACATGATTCTCATCCTGTGAATCAGATCGTTCTGTTTGAATGTTAAGATCCTCATTTTTGAAGTCTGAGAACAGTGTACACTTTAATGAACTCTTCGGAAGTTAGGAATCAAGTTAAAAATGGAATGAAAAGTTGAAAGTTTGAGGAAGACTTGTCGTTTGCATTTTAATATTGTTGGCTATAAGAAGCGATTTTGCCATTTCAGCGACTTTTGTTATTTCCTTGACAAGACTCATGGAATTTCACGTTCGGAATAAATTTCGAGACATACCGTTCTGATTAAATAAATCTCTTGTTTAACTCAAATTATTGCAAAATTTTTGTAATTCGTTGAGAAAAAGGCAGCTTTATTGAGTCAAGCACTCTGTTAGTTTAAGAGTATAAGACACTTGTCTGATGTTTCGGCGACATGATTCTCATCCTGTGAATCAGATCAGTTAGGAATCAAGTTTAAAATGGAATGAAAAGTTGAAAGTTTCAGGAAGACTTGTCGTTTGCATTTTAATATCGTTGAGTATAAGACGTGATTCTACCATTTCGGCGACTTTTTTTATTTCCTTGACTAGACTCATGGAATGCAGCTGTCGGAAAAAATCTTGGTATATACAGTTCTGATTAAATAAATCTCTTGTTTATATCAAATTTTTGCAAAATTTTTGTAATTCGTTGAGAAAAATGCAGCTTTATTGAGTCCAGCACTCTGTAAGTTTAAGAGTATAAGACACTTGTCTGATGTTTCGGTGACATGATTCTCATACTGTGAAGCAGATCGTTCTGTTTAAATGTTTAGATCCTTTTTTTTGAAGTCTGAGAACAGTGTATACTTTAATGAACTCTTCGAAGTCAGCACTCAAGCAAAAGATTGAACGAAAAGATGAAAGATTGAGAACGTCCTGTCGTTTGCATGTAAATATTGTTGGCTATAAGAAGCGATTTTGCCATTTCGGCGACTTTTTTATTACCTTGACTAGAATCGTGGAATGTAGCGATCGGAAAAAATCTCGGTATATACCGTTCTGATTAAAAAAATCTCTTGTTTAATTAAAATTTTTGCAAAATTTTTGTCATTCGATGAAAAATGCAGCTTTGTTGAGTCCAGCACTCTATTAGAGTAAGAGTATAAGACACTTGCCTGATGTTTCGGTGACATGATTCTTATCCTGTGAACTGGATGGTTATATTTAAATGTTAAGATGCTCATTTTTGAAGTCTGCGAACAGTGTATATTTCAATGAACTTTTCGGAAGTCAGGACTCAAGCAAAAAATTAAACGAAAAGTTGAAAGTTTGTGGAAGACTTGTCGTTTGCATTTTTGTATTGTTGGCTATAAGAAGCGATTTTGCCATTTCAGCGACTTTTGTTATTTCCTTGACTAGACTCATGGTATGTAGCGATCGGAAAAAATCTCGGTTTGTACCGTACTGTATAAATTAATCTCTTGTTTCTTAAAATTTTTTCAAAATTTTCGTAATTCGCTGAGAAAAATGCAGCTTTATTGAGTCTAGCACTCTGTTAGTTTAAGAGTATAAGACACTTGTCTAATGTTTCGGGTACATGATTCTCATCTTGGAAATCAGATCGTTCTGTTCAAATGTTTGGATCCTAATTTTTTAAGTCGGCGAACAGTGTATACTTTAATGAACTCTTCGGAAGTCTGGACTCAAGCAAAAGATTGAACAAAAAAAGGAAAGTTTGAGGAAGACTTGTCGATGCATTTTAATATTGTTGGCTATAAGAGGCGATTTTGCCCTTTCGGCGACTTTTTTTATTTCCTTGACTAGACTCATGGAATGTAGCAATCGGAAAAAATCTCGGTTGTCCCCTACTGTATAAATAAATCTCTTGTTTCTTCAAATTTTTTAAAAATTTTTGTTATCGTTGAGAAAAATGCAGCTTTATTGAGTCCAGCACTCTGTTAGTTTAAGAGTATAAGACACTTGTCTGATTTTTCTGTGACATGATTCTCATCCTGTGAATCAGATCGTTCTGTTTGAATGTTAAGATCCTCATTTTTGAAGTCTGAGAACAGTGTACACTTTAATGAACTCTTCGGAAGTTAGGAATCAAGTTAAAAATGGAATGAAAAGTTGAAAGTTTGAGGAAGACTTGTCGTTTGCATTTTAATATTGTTGGCTATAAGAAGCGATTTTGCCATTTCAGCGACTTTTGTTATTTCCTTGACAAGACTCATGGAATTTCACGTTCGGAATAAATTTCGAGACATACCGTTCTGATTAAATAAATCTCTTGTTTAACTCAAATTATTGCAAAATTTTTGTAATTCGTTGAGAAAAAGGCAGCTTTATTGAGTCAAGCACTCTGTTAGTTTAAGAGTATAAGACACTTGTCTGATGTTTCGGCGACATGATTCTCATCCTGTGAATCAGATCAGTTAGGAATCAAGTTTAAAATGGAATGAAAAGTTGAAAGTTTCAGGAAGACTTGTCGTTTGCATTTTTATATTGTTGGCTATAAGAGGCGATTTTTCCATTTCGGCGACTTTTTTTATTTCCTTGACTGGACTGATGGAATGTTGCGATCGGAAAAAATCTCGGTTTATACCGTTCTGATTAAAAAAATCTCTTGTTTAATTCCAATTATTGCAAAATTTTTGTAATTCGTTCAGAAAAATTCATTTTTATTGAGTCCAGCACTCTGTTAGTTTAAGAGTATAAGACACTTGTCTGATGTTTCGGCGACATGATTCTCATACTGTGAATCAGATCGTTCTGTTTAAATGTTTAGATCCTAATTTTTGAAGTCTGAGAACAGTGTATACTTTGATGAACTCTTCGGAAGATAGGAATCAAGTTAAAAATGGAATGAAAAGTTGAAAGTTCGAGGAAGACTTGTCGTTTGCATTTTTGTATTGTTGGCTATAAGAAGCGATTTTGCCATTTCAGCGACTTTTGTTATTTCCTTGACTAGACTCATGGTATGTAGCGATCGGAAAAAATCTCGGTTTGTACCGTACTGTATAAATTAATCTCTTGTTTCTTAAAATTTTTTCAAAATTTTCGTAATTCGCTGAGAAAAATGCAGCTTTATTGACTCCAGTACTCTGTTAGTTTAAGAGTATAAGACACTTGTCTAATGTTTCGGGTACATGATTCTCATCTTGGAAATCAGATCGTTCTGTTCAAATGTTTGGATCCTTATTTTTTAAGTCGGCGAACAGTGTATACTTTAATGAACTCTTCGAAGTCAGCACTCAAGCAAAAGATTGAACGAAAAGTTGAAAGATTGAGAACGTCCTGTCGTTTGCATGTAAATATTGTTGGCTATAAGAAGCGATTTTGCCATTTCGGCGACTTTTTTATTACCTTGACTAGAATCGTGGAATGTAGCGATCGGAAAAAATCTCGGTATATACCGTTCTGATTAAATAAATCTCTTGTTTAATTAAAATTTTTGCAAAATTTTTGTCATTCGATGAGAAAAATGCAGCTTTATTGAGTCCAGCACTCTATTAGAGTAAGAGTATAAGACACTTGCCTGATGTTTCGGTGACATGATTCTTATCCTGTGAACTGGATTGTTATATTTAAATGTTAAGATGCTCATTTTTGAAGTCTGCGAACAGTGTATATTTCAATGAACTTTTCGGAAGTCAGGACTCAAGCAAAAAATTAAACGAAAAGTTGAAAGTTTGTGGAAGACTTGTCGTTTGCATGTTAAATCGTTGACTATAAGACGTGATTCTACCATTTCAGCGACTTTTTTTATTTCATTGACTAGACACATGGAATCAAGCGATCGGAAGTAATCTCGGTTATTTCGTTCTGATTGAAAGAAATCTCTTGTTTATTCAATTTTTTTTTTAAATTTTTGTTTTTCGATGAGAAAAATGCAGCTTTATTGAGTCCAGCACTCTGTTAGTTTAAGAGTATAAGACACTTGTCTGATGTTTGGGCGACATGATTCTCATCCTGTGAATCAGATCGTTCTGTTTAAATGTTTAGATCCTAATTTTGAAGTCTGCGAACAGTGTATACTTTAATGAACTCCTCGGAAGTCAGGACTCAGGCAAAAGATTGAACGAAAAGTTGAAAATTTGAGAAAGACTTGTCGTTTGCATGTTAATATTGTTGGCTATAAGAGGTGATTTTTCCATTTCACCGGCCTTTTTTATTTCCTTGACTAGACTCATGGAATGTAGCGATCAGAAAAAAGCTCGGTATATACCATACTGATGAATTGAATCCTTATTAAATTCAAATTTTTTCAAAATTTTTGTAATTTGACGAGAAAAATGCAGCATTATTGAGTCCAGCACTCTGTTAGTTTAAGAGTATAAGACACTTGTCTGATGTTTCGGCGACATGATTCTCATCCTGTGAATCAGATCGTTTTGTTCAAATGTTTAGATCCCAATTTTTGAAGTCCGCGAACAGTACATACTTGAATGAACTCTTCGGAAGTTCGAGACATACCGTTCTGATTAAATAAATCTCTTGTTTAATTCAAATTATTGCAAAATTTTTGTAATTCGTTGAGAAAAATGCAGCCTTATTGAGTCCAGCACTCTGTTAGTTTAAGAGTATAAGACACTCGTCTGATGTTTCGGCGACATGATTCTCATCCTGTGAATCAGATCGTTCTGTTTAAATGTTTAGATCCTAATTTTTGAAGTCTGAGAACAGTGTTTACTTTAATGAACTCTTCGGAAGATAGGAATCAAGTAAAAAATGGAATGAAAAGTTGAAAGTTCGAGGAAGACTTGTCGTTTGCATTTTTGTATTGTTGGCTATAAGAAGCAATTTTGCCATTTCAGCGACTTTTGTTATTTCCTTGACTAGACTCATGGTATGTAGCGATCGGAAAAAATCTCGGTTTGTACCGTACTGTATAAATTAATCTCTTGTTTCTTAAAATTTTTTCAAAATTTTCGTAATTCGCTGAGAAAAATGCAGCTTTATTGACTCCAGTACTCTGTTAGTTTAAGAGTATAAGACACTTGTCTGATGTTTCGGCGACATGATTCTCATCCTGTGAATCAGATCGTTTTGTTCAAATGTTTAGATCCCAATTTTTGAAGTCCGCGAACAGTACATACTTGAATGAACTCTTCGGAAGTTCGAGACATACCGTTCTGATTAAATAAATCTCTTGTTTAATTCAAATTATTGCAAAATTTTTGTAATTCGTTGAGAAAAATGCAGCTTTATTGAGTCTAGCACTCTGTTAGGTTAAGAGTATAAGACACTTGTCTGATGTTTCGGCGACATGATTCTCATCCAGTGAATCAGATCGTTCTGTTTGAATGTTTAGATCCTAATTTTTGAAGTCTGAGAACAGTGTTCACTTTAATGAACTCTTCGGAAGTTAGGAATCAAGTTAAAAATGGAATGAAAAGTTGAAAGTTCGAGGAAGACTTGTCGTTTGCATTTTTGTATTGTTGGCTATAAGAAGCGATTTTGCCATTTCAGCGACTTTTGTTATTTCCTTGACTAGACTCATGGTATGTAGCGATCGGAAAAAATCTCGGTTTGTACCGTACTGTATAAATTAATCTCTTGTTTCTTAAAATTTTTTCAAAATTTTCGTAATTCGCTGAGAAAAATGCAGCTTTATTGACTCCAGTACTCTGTTAGTTTAAGAGTATAAGACACTTGTCTAATGTTTCGGGTACATGATTCTCATCTTGGAAATCAGATCGTTCTGTTCAAATGTTTGGATCCTAATTTTTTAAGTCGGCGAACAGTGTATACTTTAATGAACTCTTCGAAGTCAGCACTCAAGCAAAAGATTGAACGAAAAGTTGAAAGATTGAGAACGTCCTGTCGTTTGCATGTAAATATTGTTGGCTATAAGAAGCGATTTTGCCATTTCGGCGACTTTTTTATTACCTTGACTAGAATCGTGGAATGTAGCGATCGGAAAAAATCTCGGTATATACCGTTCTGATTAAATAAATCTCTTGTTTAATTAAAATTTTTGCAAAATTTTTGTCATTCGATGAGAAAAATGCAGCTTTATTGAGTCCAGCACTCTATTAGAGTAAGAGTATAAGACACTTGCCTGATGTTTCGGTGACATGATTCTTATCCTGTGAACTGGATTGTTATATTTAAATGTTAAGATGCTCATTTTTGAAGTCTGCGAACAGTGTATATTTCAATGAACTTTTCGGAAGTCAGGACTCAAGCAAAAAATTAAACGAAAAGTTGAAAGTTTGTGGAAGACTTGTCGTTTGCATGTTAAATCGTTGACTATAAGACGTGATTCTACCATTTCAGCGACTTTTTTTATTTCATTGACTAGACACATGGAATCAAGCGATCGGAAGTAATCTCGGTTATTTCGTTCTGATTGAAAGAAATCTCTTGTTTATTCAATTTTTTTTTTAAATTTTTGTTTTTCGATGAGAAAAATGCAGCTTTATTGAGTCCAGCACTCTGTTAGTTTAAGAGTATAAGACACTTGTCTGATGTTTGGGCGACATGATTCTCATCCTGTGAATCAGATCGTTCTGTTTAAATGTTTAGATCCTAATTTTTGAAGTCTGCGAACAGTGTATACTTTAATGAACTCCTCGGAAGTCAGGACTCAGGCAAAAGATTGAACGAAAAGTTGAAAATTTGAGAAAGACTTGTCGTTTGCATGTTAATATTGTTGGCTATAAGAGGTGATTTTTCCATTTCACCGGCCTTTTTTATTTCCTTGACTAGACTCATGGAATGTAGCGATCAGAAAAAAGCTCGGTATATACCATACTGATGAATTGAATCCTTATTAAATTCAAATTTTTTCAAAATTTTTGTAATTTGACGAGAAAAATGCAGCATTATTGAGTCCAGCACTCTGTTAGTTTAAGAGTATAAGACACTTGTCTGATGTTTCGGCGACATGATTCTCATCCTGTGAATCAGATCGTTTTGTTCAAATGTTTAGATCCCAATTTTTGAAGTCCGCGAACAGTACATACTTGAATGAACTCTTCGGAAGTTCGAGACATACCGTTCTGATTAAATAAATCTCTTGTTTAATTCAAATTATTGCAAAATTTTTGTAATTCGTTGAGAAAAATGCAGCTTTATTGAGTCTAGCACTCTGTTAGGTTAAGAGTATAAGACACTTGTCTGATGTTTCGGCGACATGATTCTCATCCAGTGAATCAGATCGTTCTGTTTGAATGTTTAGATCCTAATTTTTGAAGTCCGCGAACAGTACATACTTGAATGAACTCTTCGGAAGTTCGAGACATACCGTTCTGATTAAATAAATCTCTTGTTTAATTCAAATTATTGCAAAATTTTTGTAATTCGTTGAGAAAAATGCAGCCTTATTGACTCCAGTACTCTGTTAGTTTAAGAGTATAAGACACTTGTCTGATGTTTCGGCGACATGATTCTCATCCTGTGAATCAGATCGTTTTGTTCAAATGTTTAGATCCCAATTTTTGAAGTCCGCGAACAGTACATACTTGAATGAACTCTTCGGAAGTTCGAGACATACCGTTCTGATTAAATAAATCTCTTGTTTAATTCAAATTATTGCAAAATTTTTGTAATTCGTTGAGAAAAATGCAGCCTTATTGAGTCCAGCACTCTGTTAGTTTAAGAGTATAAGACACTCGTCTGATGTTTCGGCGACATGATTCTCATCCTGTGAATCAGATCGTTCTGTTTAAATGTTTAGATCCTAATTTTTGAAGTCTGAGAACAGTGTTTACTTTAATGAACTCTTCGGAAGATAGGAATCAAGTAAAAAATGGAATGAAAAGTTGAAAGTTCGAGGAAGACTTGTCGTTTGCATTTTTGTATTGTTGGCTATAAGAAGCGATTTTGCCATTTCAGCGACTTTTGTTATTTCCTTGACTAGACTCATGGTATGTAGCGATCAGAAAAAATCTCGGTTTGTACCGTACTGTATAAATTAATCTCTTGTTTCTTAAAATTTTTTCAAAATTTTCGTAATTCGCTGAGAAAAATGCAGCTTTATTGACTCCAGTACTCTGTTAGTTTAAGAGTATAAGACACTTGTCTGATGTTTCGGCGACATGATTCTCATCCTGTGAATCAGATCGTTTTGTTCAAATGTTTAGATCCCAATTTTTGAAGTCCGCGAACAGTACATACTTGAATGAACTCTTCGGAAGTTCGAGACATACCGTTCTGATTAAATAAATCTCTTGTTTAATTCAAATTATTGCAAAATTTTTGTAATTCGTTGAGAAAAATGCAGCTTTATTGAGTCTAGCACTCTGTTAGTTTAAGAGTATAAGACACTTGTCTGATGTTTCGGCGACATGATTCTCATCCAGTGAATCAGATCGTTCTGTTTGAATGTTAAGATCCTAATTTTTGAAGTCTGAGAACAGTGTTCACTTTAATGAACTCTTCGGAAGATAGGAATCAAGTAAAAAATGGAATGAAAAGTTGAAAGTTCGAGGAAGACTTGTCGTTTGCATTTTTGTATTGTTGGCTATAAGAAGCGATTTTGCCATTTCAGCGACTTTTGTTATTTCCTTGACTAGACTCATGGTATGTAGCGATCGGAAAAAATCTCGGTTTGTACCGTACTGTATAAATTAATCTCTTGTTTCTTAAAATTTTTTCAAAATTTTCGTAATTCGCTGAGAAAAATGCAGCTTTATTGACTCCAGTACTCAGTTAGTTTAAGAGTATAAGACACTTGTCTGATGTTTCGGCGACATGATTCTCATCCTGTGAATCAGATCGTTTTGTTCAAATGTTTAGATCCCAATTTTTGAAGTCCGCGAACAGTACATACTTGAATGAACTCTTCGGAAGTTCGAGACATACCGTTCTGATTAAATAAATCTCTTGTTTAATTCAAATTATTGCAAAATTTTTGTAATTCGTTGAGAAAAATGCAGCTTTATTGAGTCTAGCACTCTGTTAGTTTAAGAGTATAAGACACTTGTCTGATGTTTCGGCGACATGATTCTCATCCAGTGAATCAGATCGTTCTGTTTGAATGTTAAGATCCTAATTTTTGAAGTCTGAGAACAGTGTTCACTTTAATGAACTCTTCGGAAGTTAGGAATCAAGTTAAAAATGGAATGAAAAGTTGAAAGTTCGAGGAAGACTTGTCGTTTGCATTTTTGTATTGTTGGCTATAAGAAGCGATTTTGCCATTTCAGCGACTTTTGTTATTTCCTTGACTAGACTCATGGTATGTAGCGATCGGAAAAAATCTCGGTTTGTACCGTACTGTATAAATTAATCTCTTGTTTCTTAAAATTTTTTCAAAATTTTCGTAATTCGCTGAGAAAAATGCAGCTTTATTGACTCCAGTACTCTGTTAGTTTAAGAGTATAAGACACTTGTCTAATGTTTCGGGTACATGATTCTCATCTTGGAAATCAGATCGTTCTGTTCAAATGTTTGGATCCTAATTTTTTAAGTCGGCGAACAGTGTATACTTTAATGAACTCTTCGAAGTCAGCACTCAAGCAAAAGATTGAACGAAAAGTTGAAAGATTGAGAACGTCCTGTCGTTTGCATGTAAATATTGTTGGCTATAAGAAGCGATTTTGCCATTTCGGCGACTTTTTTATTACCTTGACTAGAATCGTGGAATGTAGCGATCGGAAAAAATCTCGGTATATACCGTTCTGATTAAATAAATCTCTTGTTTAATTAAAATTTTTGCAAAATTTTTGTCATTCGATGAGAAAAATGCAGCTTTATTGAGTCCAGCACTCTATTAGAGTAAGAGTATAAGACACTTGCCTGATGTTTCGGTGACATGATTCTTATCCTGTGAACTGGATTGTTATATTTAAATGTTAAGATGCTCATTTTTGAAGTCTGCGAACAGTGTATATTTCAATGAACTTTTCGGAAGTCAGGACTCAAGCAAAAAATTAAACGAAAAGTTGAAAGTTTGTGGAAGACTTGTCGTTTGCATGTTAAATCGTTGACTATAAGACGTGATTCTACCATTTCAGCGACTTTTTTTATTTCATTGACTAGACACATGGAATCAAGCGATCGGAAGTAATCTCGGTTATTTCGTTCTGATTGAAAGAAATCTCTTGTTTATTCAATTTTTTTTTTAAATTTTTGTTTTTCGATGAGAAAAATGCAGCTTTATTGAGTCCAGCACTCTGTTAGTTTAAGAGTATAAGACACTTGTCTGATGTTTGGGCGACATGATTCTCATCCTGTGAATCAGATCGTTCTGTTTAAATGTTTAGATCCTAATTTTGAAGTCTGCGAACAGTGTATACTTTAATGAACTCCTCGGAAGTCAGGACTCAGGCAAAAGATTGAACGAAAAGTTGAAAATTTGAGAAAGACTTGTCGTTTGCATGTTAATATTGTTGGCTATAAGAGGTGATTTTTCCATTTCACCGGCCTTTTTTATTTCCTTGACTAGACTCATGGAATGTAGCGATCAGAAAAAAGCTCGGTATATACCATACTGATGAATTGAATCCTTATTAAATTCAAATTTTTTCAAAATTTTTGTAATTTGACGAGAAAAATGCAGCATTATTGAGTCCAGCACTCTGTTAGTTTAAGAGTATAAGACACTTGTCTGATGTTTCGGCGACATGATTCTCATCCTGTGAATCAGATCGTTTTGTTCAAATGTTTAGATCCCAATTTTTGAAGTCCGCGAACAGTACATACTTGAATGAACTCTTCGGAAGTTCGAGACATACCGTTCTGATTAAATAAATCTCTTGTTTAATTCAAATTATTGCAAAATTTTTGTAATTCGTTGAGAAAAATGCAGCCTTATTGAGTCCAGCACTCTGTTAGTTTAAGAGTATAAGACACTCGTCTGATGTTTCGGCGACATGATTCTCATCCTGTGAATCAGATCGTTCTGTTTAAATGTTTAGATCCTAATTTTTGAAGTCTGAGAACAGTGTTTACTTTAATGAACTCTTCGGAAGATAGGAATCAAGTAAAAAATGGAATGAAAAGTTGAAAGTTCGAGGAAGACTTGTCGTTTGCATTTTTGTATTGTTGGCTATAAGAAGCGATTTTGCCATTTCAGCGACTTTTGTTATTTCCTTGACTAGACTCATGGTATGTAGCGATCAGAAAAAATCTCGGTTTGTACCGTACTGTATAAATTAATCTCTTGTTTCTTAAAATTTTTTCAAAATTTTCGTAATTCGCTGAGAAAAATGCAGCTTTATTGACTCCAGTACTCTGTTAGTTTAAGAGTATAAGACACTTGTCTGATGTTTCGGCGACATGATTCTCATCCTGTGAATCAGATCGTTTTGTTCAAATGTTTAGATCCCAATTTTTGAAGTCCGCGAACAGTACATACTTGAATGAACTCTTCGGAAGTTCGAGACATACCGTTCTGATTAAATAAATCTCTTGTTTAATTCAAATTATTGCAAAATTTTTGTAATTCGTTGAGAAAAATGCAGCTTTATTGAGTCTAGCACTCTGTTAGTTTAAGAGTATAAGACACTTGTCTGATGTTTCGGCGACATGATTCTCATCCAGTGAATCAGATCGTTCTGTTTGAATGTTAAGATCCTAATTTTTGAAGTCTGAGAACAGTGTTCACTTTAATGAACTCTTCGGAAGTTAGGAATCAAGTTAAAAATGGAATGAAAAGTTGAAAGTTCGAGGAAGACTTGTCGTTTGCATTTTTGTATTGTTGGCTATAAGAAGCGATTTTGCCATTTCAGCGACTTTTGTTATTTCCTTGACTAGACTCATGGTATGTAGCGATCGGAAAAAATCTCGGTTTGTACCGTACTGTATAAATTAATCTCTTGTTTCTTAAAATTTTTTCAAAATTTTCGTAATTCGCTGAGAAAAATGCAGCTTTATTGACTCCAGTACTCTGTTAGTTTAAGAGTATAAGACACTTGTCTAATGTTTCGGGTACATGATTCTCATCTTGGAAATCAGATCGTTCTGTTCAAATGTTTGGATCCTAATTTTTTAAGTCGGCGAACAGTGTATACTTTAATGAACTCTTCGAAGTCAGCACTCAAGCAAAAGATTGAACGAAAAGTTGAAAGATTGAGAACGTCCTGTCGTTTGCATGTAAATATTGTTGGCTATAAGAAGCGATTTTGCCATTTCGGCGACTTTTTTATTACCTTGACTAGAATCGTGGAATGTAGCGATCGGAAAAAATCTCGGTATATACCGTTCTGATTAAATAAATCTCTTGTTTAATTAAAATTTTTGCAAAATTTTTGTCATTCGATGAGAAAAATGCAGCTTTATTGAGTCCAGCACTCTATTAGAGTAAGAGTATAAGACACTTGCCTGATGTTTCGGTGACATGATTCTTATCCTGTGAACTGGATTGTTATATTTAAATGTTAAGATGCTCATTTTTGAAGTCTGCGAACAGTGTATATTTCAATGAACTTTTCGGAAGTCAGGACTCAAGCAAAAAATTAAACGAAAAGTTGAAAGTTTGTGGAAGACTTGTCGTTTGCATGTTAAATCGTTGACTATAAGACGTGATTCTACCATTTCAGCGACTTTTTTTATTTCATTGACTAGACACATGGAATCAAGCGATCGGAAGTAATCTCGGTTATTTCGTTCTTATTGAAAGAAATCTCTTGTTTATTCAATTTTTTTTTTAAATTTTTGTTTTTCGATGAGAAAAATGCAGCTTTATTGAGTCCAGCACTCTGTTAGTTTAAGAGTATAAGACACTTGTCTGATGTTTGAGCGACATGATTCTCATCCTGTGAATCAGATCGTTCTGTTTAAATGTTTAGATCCTAATTTTTGAAGTCTGCGAACAGTGTATACTTTAATGAACTCCTCGGAAGTCAGGACTCAGGCAAAAGATTGAAATAAAAAGTCAAAAATTTGAGAAAGACTTGTCGTTTGCATGTTAATATTGTTGGCTATAAAAGGTGATTTTTCCATTTCGCCGCCTTTTTTTATTTCCTTGTCTAGACTCATGGAATGTAGCGATCAGAAAAAAGCTCGGTATATACCATACTGATGAATTTAATCTCTTGTTTAATTCAAATTTTTTCAAAATTTTTGTAATTTGACGAAAAAATGCAGCTTTATTGAGCCCAGCACTCTGTTAGTTTGAGAGTATAAGACACTTGTCTGATGTTTTGGCAACATGATTTTCATCCTGTGAATTAGATCATTCTGTTTAAATGTTTAGATGCTGATTTTTAAAGTCTCCGAACAGTGTATACTTTTATGAACTCTTTGGAAGTCAGGACTCAAGGAAAAGATTGAACGAAAAGTTGAAAGTTTGAGAACGACTTGTCGTTTGCATGTTAATATTGTTGGCTATAAGAGGTGATTTTTCCATTTCGCCGACTTTTTTTATTTCCTTAACTAGACTCATGGAATGTAGCGATCAGAAAAAAGCTCGGTATATACCATACTGATGAATTAAATCTCTTGTTTAATTCAAATTTTTTCAAACTTTTTGTAATTTGACGAGAATAATGCAGCTTCATTGAGACCAGCACTCTGTTAGTTTAAGAGTATAAGACACTTGTCCGATGTTTCGGCGACATGATTCTCATACTGTGAATCAGATCGTTCTGTTTAAATGTTTAGATCCTAATTTTTGAAGTCTGAGAACAGTGTATACTTTAATGAACTCTTCGGAAGATAGGAATCAAGTTAAAAATGGAATGAAAAGTTGAAAGTTTGTGGAAGACTCGTCGTTAGCATGTTAATATCGTTAACTATAAGACGTGATTCTACCATTTCGGCGACTTTTTTTATTTCCTTGACTGGACTCATGGAATGTAGCTATCGGAAAAAATCTCGGTTTGTACCGTTCTGATTAAAAAAATCTCTTGTTTAATTCCAATTATTGCAAAATTTTTGTAATTCGTTGAGAATAATGCAGCTTTCTTGAGACAAGCACTCTGTTAGTTTAAGAGTATAAGACACTTGTCTGATGTTTCGGCGACATGATTCTCATCCTGTGAACCGGATCGTTCTGTTTAAATGTTTAGATCCTTTTTTTTGAAGTCTGAGAACAGTGTATACTTTAATGAACTCTTCGAAGTCAGCACTCAAGCAAAAGATTGAACGAAAAGTTGAAAGATTGAGAAAGTCCTGTCGTTTGCATGTTAATATTGTTGGCTATAAGAGGCGATTTTGCCATTTCGGCGACTTTTTTATTACCTTGACTAGAATCGTAGAATATAGCGATCGGAAAAAATCTCGGTATATACCGTTCTGATTAAATAAATCTCTTGTTTAATTAAAATTTTTGCAAAATTTTTGTCATTCGATGAGAAAAATGCAGCTTTATTGAGTCCAGCACTCTATTAGAGTAAGAGTATAAGACACTTGCCTGATGTTTCGGTGACATGATTCTTATCCTGTGAACTGGATTGTTATATTTAAATGTTAAGATGCTCATTTTTGAAGTCTGCGAACAGTGTATATTTCAATGAACTTTTCGGAAGTCAGGACTCAAGCAAAAAATTAAACGAAAAGTTGAAAGTTTGTGGAAGACTTGTCGTTTGCATGTTAAATCGTTGACTATAAGACGTGATTCTACCATTTCAGCGACTTTTTTTATTTCATTGACTAGACACATGGAATCAAGCGATCGGAAGTAATCTCGGTTATTTCGTTCTTATTGAAAGAAATCTCTTGTTTATTCAATTTTTTTTTTAAATTTTTGTTTTTCGATGAGAAAAATGCAGCTTTATTGAGTCCAGCACTCTGTTAGTTTAAGAGTATAAGACACTTGTCTGATGTTTGAGCGACATGATTCTCATCCTGTGAATCAGATCGTTCTGTTTAAATGTTTAGATCCTAATTTTTGAAGTCTGCGAACAGTGTATACTTTAATGAACTCCTCGGAAGTCAGGACTCAGGCAAAAGATTGAAATAAAAAGTCAAAAATTTGAGAAAGACTTGTCGTTTGCATGTTAATATTGTTGGCTATAAAAGGTGATTTTTCCATTTCGCCGCCTTTTTTTATTTCCTTGTCTAGACTCATGGAATGTAGCGATCAGAAAAAAGCTCGGTATATACCATACTGATGAATTTAATCTCTTGTTTAATTCAAATTTTTTCAAAATTTTTGTAATTTGACGAAAAAATGCAGCTTTATTGAGCCCAGCACTCTGTTAGTTTGAGAGTATAAGACACTTGTCTGATGTTTTGGCAACATGATTTTCATCCTGTGAATTAGATCATTCTGTTTAAATGTTTAGATGCTGATTTTTAAAGTCTCCGAACAGTGTATACTTTTATGAACTCTTTGGAAGTCAGGACTCAAGGAAAAGATTGAACGAAAAGTTGAAAGTTTGAGAACGACTTGTCGTTTGCATGTTAATATTGTTGGCTATAAGAGGTGATTTTTCCATTTCGCCGACTTTTTTTATTTCCTTAACTAGACTCATGGAATGTAGCGATCAGAAAAAAGCTCGGTATATACCATACTGATGAATTAAATCTCTTGTTTAATTCAAATTTTTTCAAACTTTTTGTAATTTGACGAGAATAATGCAGCTTCATTGAGACCAGCACTCTGTTAGTTTAAGAGTATAAGACACTTGTCCGATGTTTCGGCGACATGATTCTCATACTGTGAATCAGATCGTTCTGTTTAAATGTTTAGATCCTAATTTTTGAAGTCTGAGAACAGTGTATACTTTAATGAACTCTTCGGAAGATAGGAATCAAGTTAAAAATGGAATGAAAAGTTGAAAGTTTGTGGAAGACTCGTCGTTAGCATGTTAATATCGTTAACTATAAGACGTGATTCTACCATTTCGGCGACTTTTTTTATTTCCTTGACTGGACTCATGGAATGTAGCTATCGGAAAAAATCTCGGTTTGTACCGTTCTGATTAAAAAAATCTCTTGTTTAATTCCAATTATTGCAAAATTTTTGTAATTCGTTGAGAATAATGCAGCTTTCTTGAGACAAGCACTCTGTTAGTTTAAGAGTATAAGACACTTGTCTGATGTTTCGGCGACATGATTCTCATCCTGTGAACCGGATCGTTCTGTTTAAATGTTTAGATCCTTTTTTTTGAAGTCTGAGAACAGTGTATACTTTAATGAACTCTTCGAAGTCAGCACTCAAGCAAAAGATTGAACGAAAAGTTGAAAGATTGAGAAAGTCCTGTCGTTTGCATGTTAATATTGTTGGCTATAAGAGGCGATTTTGCCATTTCGGCGACTTTTTTATTACCTTGACTAGAATCGTAGAATATAGCGATCGGAAAAAATCTCGGTATATACCGTTCTGATTAAATAAATCTCTTGTTTAATTGAAATTTTTGCAAAAATTTAGTAATTCGATGAGAAAAATGCAGCTTTATTGAGTCCAGCACTCTATTAGAGTCAGAGTATAAGACACTTGTCTGATGTTTCGGTGACATGATTCTTATCCTGTGAACCGGATTGTTCTGTTTAAATGTTAAGATGCTCATTTTTGAAGTCTGCGAACAGTGTATATTTCAATGAATTTTTCGGAAGTCAGGACTCAAGCAAAAAATTAAACGAAAAGTTGAAAGTTTGTGGAAGACTTGTCGTTTGCATGTTAATATCGTTGACTATAAGACGTGATTCTACCATTTCAGCGACTTTTTTTATTTCATTGACTAGACACATGGAATCAAGCGATCGGAAGTAATCTCGGTTATTTCGTTCTGATTGAAAGAAATCTCTTGTTTATTCAATTTTTAAAAAAAATTTTTTTTTTTCGATGAGAAAAATGCAGCTTTATCGAGTCCTGCACTCTGTTAATTTAAGAGAATAAGACACTTGTCTAATATTTCGGTGACATGATTCTCATCCTGTCAATCAGATCGTTCTGTTTAAATGTTTAGATCCTTATTTTTGAAAACTGCGAACAGTTTATACTTTAGTGAACTCTTTGGAAGTCAGGACTCAAGCAAGATTGAACGAAATGTTGAAAGTTCGAGGAAGGCTTGTCGTTTGCATGTTAATATCGTCGACTATAAGACGTGATTCTAGCATTTCAGCGACTTTTTTTATTTCATTGACTAGACACATGGAATGATTAGTTGGATTTCGGTACATTTAAGGTGCGAGCGAAAACCCCCTGCGAGTCGTTCGCGAAGAAAACTTCCTGGAGAAGTCGAATCGGTAACCTGGCAGTCCACCTGGTGCGAGCGAATTCCTCTATAACCCCCCGGGAGCCGTTCGCGAGGAAAACTTCCTGGAAAAGTCGTTTTGGTAACCTGGCAGTCGACCTGGTGCGAGCGAATTCCTCTATAACCCCCCGGAAGTCGTTCGCGAGTAAGACTTCCTGGAGAAGTCGATTCGGTAACCTGGCAGTCCACCTGGTGCGAGCGAATTCCTCTATAACCCCCCGGGAGTCGTTCGCGAGGAAAACTTCCTGGAAAAGTCGTTTTGGTAACCTGGCAGTCGACCTGGTGCGAGCGAATTCCTCTATAACCCCCCGGAAGTCGTTCGCGAGTAAGACTTCCTGGAGAAGTCGATTCGGTAACCTGGCAGTCCACCTGGTTCGAGCGAATTCCTCTATAACCCCCCGGGAGTCGTTCGCGAGGAAAACTTCCTGGAGAAATCGTTTCGGTAACCTGGCAGTCGACCTGGTGCTAGCGAATTCCTCTATAACCCCCCGGAAGTCGTTCGCGAGGAAAACTTCCTGGAGAAGTTGATTCGGTAACCTGGCAGTCGACCTGGTGCGAGCGTGTTCCTCTATAACCTACCGGAAGTCGTTCGCGAGGAAAACTTCCTGGAGAAGTCGTTTCAGTAACCTGGCAGTCGACCTGGTGCGAGCGAGTTCCTCTATAACCCACCGGAAGTCGTTCGCGAGGAAAACTTCCTGGAGAAGTCGTTTCGGTAACCTGGCAGTCGACCTGGTGTGAGCGAATTCCTTCATAACCCCTCTGGAAGTCGTTCGCGAGGAAAACTTCCTGGAGAAGTCGTTTCGGTAACCTGGCAGTCGACCTGGTGCGAGCGAATTCCTTAATAACCCTCCGAAAGTCGTGCGCGAGGAGAATTTCCTGGAGAAGTCGTTTCGGTAACCTGGCAGTCGACCTGGTGCGAGCGAATTCCCCTATAACCGATGATATCATCGGTGATATCATCGGTGATCTTTGCAGTGGGGTTATTTTGAATTAAAATTTTGAGTTGAAAAAAAGTCGTCGAAATGATAGATAAGTTTATTCCTATTTCGACGACGTCGTCGAAATCATACTTTAGTCCATTTACATAATGACAATTATTGTCAAAACCGGAAAAAGTCGTCGAAATCGGTGATATTCATATTTTTTTATTGCCAAAACCGGCTATATATAGACATATATATATATATATATATACTAGGGGGTACCCCCCTGCTCGTTCCGCTCGCCAACTCCCCAGAATTTTATGCTTGAATCTACACTTGTGCCTACACTTATACACATGATCCCCCTGCTCGTTCGGCTCGCCAACTCCCCAGAATTTTATGCTTGAATCTACACTTGTGCCTACACTTATACACATGATCCCGCTGCTCGCTCCGCTCGCCAACCCCCCAGAATTTTATGCTTGAATCTTATCTACACTTGTACCTACACTTATACACATACCCTTGTGTCTACCTCTGTGCCTACTCTGATACATACCATTGTTTCTTCTCTTATAGCTTGGGACTACACCTGCACCTTATTTTATGCCTACCTTTCATCTTACTCCAAACCCTTGTAACTACTCTTGTTCTTACCGTTGCACTTACAATATGCTCATGTTTATATAACTGTTTCTATCATGGTGATAACTGTAGTTTGAATTTTTTTCATGCTTTTATTTCTAACTCTAAGACTACTTTGTCATTATCGTTGAGCATAGTTTCATTTCTATCCTTGGTGAAACATCTGTTTCTATTCTTTTTCCGACTAATTTCCGTCTTTTTATTTATTAACCTTCCCTGCTTCAAGACCTTGCTACTATCCACGTCTCTTGAGTCTTTTTATCTAACTCTCTTTACTCCGTATGTTGACTTTTTTTCTTCCTACATATGTTAATAATCATGTGCTTACAACCTATTTTTTACTTAAGCTACTAACGCTGAACCTTCTACACATACATTTATTTCTGCATCTGATTCTACTCCCATACTAACTCTAGTTCTTTATTTTTTTTATTTAAATTTTCAACACTGAATCTAGCCTTGTGCATAATCTTTTTTTATCCTCTTGTGCTTACTACTGTAAATACCCTTCTAACAAACTTTGTTCATAACATTGTTTCAAACTTGATAACTACTCTTGTAACTGCAATGTACTTACTCCCATACCTACACTTGTTATTACTTTTGTTACTTTGAACCGGCGCTTATATGTACACTTTTGCTTGAAATTGTTCCTATGCTGATTGTGACAATTGTAAACAACAATTTTTTAAATTGTCTCCTTCACATGAATCTACTTGCTTCAATTTTGGTTTTTACTGCTGTTTTTTCTTTTTTTCAGGCTTTGGTTTCTAACTCTGAACCTTTGTTCTCATCTTTGTGAATACTATCGTTTCTATTGTTCTTTTCAAATCTTTTTGTAATTACAATCGCGGAAGTAGTCTTCTTCATACACTTTTGACAACACAGTTCTTTAACTTTTTTGACAAATATTTCCTACATCCGTTTACATTTGTTATCGACATTTTTTCTACCTAGGTTTCTCCCAATCAACCTACCCTGATTGATATCGCAGTTTACCCTACGACACCAGTTTCCAGCCATGAGCAGCCTTTTTCATTTTGTTATTATTTTTATTCTTTCATTTGTAACTTTGAACGTATGTTGTTCTTATTCTTGTGCTTACCTTCGTTTCTACCATTAGTTCAGATTTTTTTATCTTCCCAGACCTGTTCACAGCCTTGGATCTCACATCATTTCTACCCTTTTTTCTTACATAATAGATACGCAACCCTCTACATACAAGAGTACCTACCCCTCTGCCTACTACTGTGCATTTTTAAATACTTTCTCTTGTTCATAAAATTATTTATACCTTTAAACATATTCTTGATACCCTTTAATGGTTGGTGCCTAAAAATTTTTTTTTAAGCCCTTTCGAATAATATATATATATATATATATATATATTGTAGGGGTTTACGCCTATTACACTTTACCCCCCCCCCTTAACCGGCTATACCCTTGTAACGGTCGTTGAGTGAATATGGTTGTTCGATCCTCAGGTTGAAATGATTTGCGCGCGAATTACTACTCTACCGACCAGACGGTCGATACAACAGGTGCGAAAAGCCGAGCAGACGGCTCGGCATTCGATTCATCGTGTTCGTAACCACCAGACACGGGTTTTTAGAGCTCTCACCGATTATTGTTTATACGCGATAAACAATTGTTATTAACCGCGGTCAGTGCATGATAAAGTTTTGCGCTTTGATTGTGGTGAACGGTGCGCTGTGTCAGTGCTGAATTTTGGCAGGATCCAGCCAGGAAATTCCAGCAAGTGCAATCGGCACCCAGGCCATTGTCTTCAGCCAGATAGCGGTGGCGAGCGGAAAAAAGAAGTTCACAGCGTCATTGGACTTGTGTGTTTTGTGTGGTGATCACCAAGTTCGAAAGGTTTGTCAACTGATTGTGTGCTAGTGTGTGTGATCGGATCGAGTGTACATGGCGAGAGAGAAAAGTCATCTCTCTCGAAAACTGTCTTTTTCTCGCGGATGCTTTTTCTCTAGCGTAGAGACATCGCGCGCAGAAGTTTAAGATCGAAGCCGGTTAAAAACCGTTAGGATCTTGTAACTTCGTTTGTCAGCCTAAGGGCTAGGATTGTTATTAAAATTACCTCGCGAGCAACACGGTAATTGCTGATTCATGTATTAGTTTTCGGTTGTTTTCTGATAATTAATATTAAAAATCAACTCTGTTTGTTTTGATTCAAACTACTTGTTCCTTCGTTCGCTTTTCCCATTGGTAAAACCCCGCCCACTACCGACATAAACGGGTTAGTTGAATCGCGGGAATTGAAGGTTTTTAGTTCGGGTTCATGATACTCCCAAGCACAAGCATGTCTTGAATGATTATTTTCAGATATTAAAGATAATTGGAAAGTATACAGGCTAGTATACTTTCGTTTTTTACAGCTGACCGAAAAGCTACGTGGGTTTTCACGTTCATGTCGAGCGTGATTCTAGTTGTTTAAATTAATTCGGCCACTGTGACACCTTTACCTTAATTAAATTGATAAATTAATTTTTTTAGTTTATTTTCATTATGAAATTTACTTTATTTAAAACAATTTTATCTTTAAATAGTTTTATGTTATTATCATAAATACTGCATTGTATTTTTGTTTCACTGTTATTGTTTACAATGATTTAAGTATTTTAAATTCTTTTTCATCACTTTTTTTAATAAATGTATTTTGACCAATAATTTCATCTATATATACTACAATAGACCTATAAAATAATGAATTTTTTTTATAAATATTTATAATTAAATATATATCAAAAGAAAATATTTATAAATACGCAGTTCTGTCTCCAACAGTAATATTATTTTTCAAATATTCATTACCCGAAAAATTATATTCTTTCATTTTCTCATTTTCTTATCTTCATTGCTTTGATTTTCTTCAGTAGATTTTCTTTTAGATTCTCTTCCCATGTTCTAAATTCATTTGAATATTTTTTATAGTAAGATATATTCATTTAATTTTTTAATTAAATACTAAAAAATTTATTTTTTTCATATTTAAATGATATATATTTTTTCTTTCTTATAACTGAATTTTTTATGAATTTTTTATACTTTAAATAAAAATTTCTTCCCATACTACATTATTTATATAATTTTGTAAACAATTTTTATTTTCAATAAATAAATTATTAGAATCTTGACATCGTGATAATGCTACATAAAGTTGTCCATGAGACAATAATGGTTTATTTAAATACGTTCCTACTTTATCAAAACTTTGACCTTGTGATTTATTTATTGTCATTGCAAAAGCTGAAACTAATGAAAACTGCTTTCTATGTATTACAAATGCAAATTTGGAAGTTTATGCTGTACTTATTATTATTCTTGGAATAAAAACTAATTTATTTCTTTTATCTCCGGTTAATATTTTACATTTTATGTTATTTGCATAAGTTTTTATAACTTTTAATCTGGTTCCATTACATAAACCATCACTAATACTCAGTTTCCATAATTAAGATCAACTTACTACTGTGACTGACAGATACTACAATACAACTAAAGCTGCGATATTTTTCAGATATTCAATTACATTATTTTTCTCATAAGTTAACACTACTCTTTTCAAACGATCATCAAACGATTTTTGCTTTTTTTTTTGGAAGCGCGATTTCTTTACCCGTATTTGCCTGAACCATTAACATTTCGCTCATATTCTGTTCAGTTTTAAAGGCAAGAATTATTTCATTGACTTTAGAATTGGTTTTCTCTACAATGTTATGCAACCGAAAGAAATTTATTCAATGTAGATTTTGGTTGGAACTAAATTCTATGGCGCACCTCTGTGGGGGCCCTTCGGGCCCCATGGCGCGCATTGTTTTAAAAAATAACCCATTCGTGTTTCATTAGAAATTAAATTGGGACTGAATAACTATTATATTATAAGAAATTAAGCTTATTTAGTAGATTTCGTACTCGTAGATTTTTTTTTCGTAGATTTTGTACACGTAGATTTTGATTCGTAGATTGTGTCCTCGTAGATTTTGTCGGGTTACCCTGACGAAGTACCAACAGAGAAAGCTCTAGACAATCTGAGCTTTCAAACTAAATACGCTAATGCTAATTCAAAGCTCTCACGATTGACAGCTTATAATACTCAATCCCAGTCTAGTTCACCATCGTTTTCCAAACAATCTGCTGAATTTTCTCACATTTGTAAATTTATTCACAATCTTACTCGCACAAACTCTATTGCAAATTCCGATTACTCTAGTAGTTCACATTATTATGATCAGCTTTTCAATGGGTTACACAAGGTGGATGAAATAGACTTGGTACCAACTCACCATTCGTGCCATTTTTACTTTTTCCAGTTGGTATTCGACCCTGGAATATTATCGTAAAGAGCTTTTCACTCTTGTCTCCAGCCAGCTCTTGCGATATAAAAGCTGGTACTTCGATAAGGATTTGTTATTTGTTAGCATCATACCTTTTGTACCAACCTTGACAGCTAATGGTCAGGTAGCTCTTGTGCTGCAAAACCTGGACTTTAACAAACGTCAGTGCCATTAACGGCCATTACTTTGTTAATATTGTAAATATTAGAATTAAGTTTTTTTTTTCAAATTTCAGCAGCTGAGTCCTACCTCAGTGCTAACTATTCAATATTTTGATGCAAGCTCAAGCTTGCGAGCTTTGACTACTCTATATTGCCGTCAAGTTATAGTTGCAAGTTCACAACTTGCAAGTTTTCAAATTCATACGTATTTTGAATAATTTTCGCTATGTTTGAATCTTTATAATCACGTTTTGCTGCAAGTTCAAGCTTGCTAGCCTCTCATTACTCTCATGGCTGTTATGATTTAAGTTGCAAGCCCACATCTTGCAATATTTCAAAGTATACATGAAATTAGGCAAATTACTATAAAATCTCTTACCTTATCCTTTACTTAATCAGAAAATTAGTTTGTTTTGGATTTTTACAGGTATCAGTTAATCGCTTACCTGGAAGCGATTGAAGGGGGCAGATTGTTTGAGATTTCTCTTTGTATATAAAGTTCAGTTAATTATAGTTAAAGTGTTTTTTATTAAAGGTGCTTTACTTATTTTTACCCTTGATCACACACCTAAATCCTAGAGTTCGTTGCCTCTCACGAAAAGGCAATTGGTCCTTCGATAAACTAATCTAAATCTAAAACAATATCCAATTGTAGAAGTGAGCAGTCAGTAGAGTGATAGCTTTGAAGATTTTTAGATCATCAGCAAACAGTAATAGTCTAGAGTATTTTACGACCTTTGCTATGTCATTTATGAAAATGATGAACAAAATGGGGCCTAGATGGCTACCTTGTGGTACGCCTGAGGTACCAGTATAGGGGTTAGATGTGGTGTTATTTAGATGTAAGCTGTCGACTTGGTTAGTTGGATTAAGGTTAAGTGTGTTGGCAATGAAGTCATTGAACATTAACAGGTTTGTGACAATTGATCGTTTTGGCATGAAGCCATGTTGTTCCTTGACAATGTGGTGTAGAACTAGGTTAGTGACTTTTTGTGAAATCAGGTTGTCAAATACTTTTGAGATTAGTGGAATTACAGTGATGGGTCTATAGTTTATAACATTGTCTTTGGGGCCTTGCTTGTGAATTGGTATAACGATAGATTCTTTCCAGCAGTCTGGAAAAACGCCGGACGCTAGTAATTGATTATATAGAATAGTGAGTAGGTTCGTAAGACAAGGACAATTTTTCAGGAGTGTGGCTGGAACACCGTCTATACCGATTTCAAGGTTGAGTTTAAGATCTTTTATGGCAGTCTGAACTTCCAATAGAGTTATGGTGGGTGGAGAGGTATTATCAATACATTCTAATGAGTGAGTACTGGGTTCATGAACTTGATATACTGATTTGAAGAAAGATGCAAATAGATTTGCAGTTTCATTTGAGTTGTTTGACTTGATGTCATTATAGGACATTGTGGTTGGTATGTTTTCTGGCTTAGTGAGGGTAATTCCAAAATAGTTTGGAATTTTGTTTGATGTGGTTTTTGACAAGGTTATTAAAATCCTCTTTACAGGATTTAGATAGTCTTAAGCACTTGGCTCTCAATTTTTTAAACTCTATGTAGTGATTATCATCGCCAGTGATTTTCCATTTTTTATGCATTGTCTTTTTCCTAACGATAAGGTATTTGAGCTCATGGGTGAACCAGCGGCGAAAGTTACTGTGGTAAATAGGGATCTTTGGGACAAATTTGTTTATCATTGTAGAGTATCATACAGAAATTTGCAATTGGATTTAATGTCGAAGTTTGAATATTGTATATTGGTTAGAATGACTTGAAGTCGATTATGAATGAGTGTATAGTTTGCCTTTTTAAAATTAAATTGAAATTGAGTGGTTTGAGGTGATTTATCTGAGATAAGTTGCAAGCTAAAGTAACTAGGTGGGTGAGGGGGTCTATCGGAATCAAGTAGTCAGGGGTATACCCCTGACTGCTTGATGCCGATTGATATATCAATAACTTCAACATTTAGAGAAGAGAAAAATAAGTCTGGAGTATATTGTGTGGTTTGATTTATTGGATACAACTGAGAGAGGCCAAATTGCGAGAAAGATTCTTGCATGTTGCGAGCTGACTGTGTGAGTGTAGGATTGACATATTAATTTTATTCTATTAATTTTATTTTCTATTAATTTATTTTATTTCGGTCTATTAATTTCATTTTATTTTCCGGATTAAACTGGTAGGGGAGGGTTGTATAAAAAGTAACCAGAGAACACGCTTGATAAAAACAATAACAATTTTATGAATAAATAACAGTACTTAATTTACAAAGAAATTTAAATAATAGTAAAATTACACTTGGTGAGTTTCATACAGTTTAAATTAAGAAATGATTCAAAAATTAAGGTAAAGTGACATGTAGCAGGTTATGAAAGTAGAATATTCCAGAATTAATTTCCATGTAAAAGAAATTAATTAATTTGAGAAATAACCATCTAGACAACTCATTACAGATTTAATTTTACTAATTCAAAAAGTAAACACGAGTTAACTAGAATTTTAAGAGGTAACCAATGATTAAGAATGGCCTTGAAAGATAAGAGAGCGAGAGAGAGATGGCCAAGAGAAATTCTAATAGCATTTTGTTGCATTAGCAAAAGAACGAAATTAAATTAGAAAATATCATAGGTTATGAACTGAGAAATTCCAAGATATTTAATTTCTGTGTAATGAAATTAATAAGTGTGAGAAAAATCAATTAATTCAAATCTTCTTACTGATTTGATAATATTTATTCAAAACATAAACAAGAGTTGACTGGTGTCTTGATGAGGTAAACAAAGAGCTAATAATAGCCTTGAAAATGAAAGAGAGAGAGAGAGCGATGGCCAAGAAAAATTCAAGTAGCAGCAGAGAATGAAAAGAAAATGGCCGAAAATGAAGGCACTTTTAAAAATCAAAGATAACACACAGCAACTACTTACTGTGCATTGATTACACTGAGTGACTACCAAGTAAATTATTGTTACTTGAGCCAAAAAAATACCGGGAGATGTCCTGTGAGATATTCAGTAGGGAAAATGATCAGTGTACTGAGTTCCTTGGTTAGCCAAAATGAAGTTGCCGATGAATGCTCACTGACAACAAAGATGAAGCAGTGACTGCAATATTATTGATTGCAGTCGCTAAGATGATTAAACCACAATCACACCTCACAATACTTTCACTGGAAACAATTAATGAGATGAACTCGAGAAAACCACAAGAAAATTTCAATTTAATAAAAATCAATGAAAACTCTCTGCTGCGTGCTATGAGACGCGCCAAAAACGAGAAGAGAACTGAAGAAGAGCAGCAGGCCCCCGCCAGGCCGGCGGCGGGGCGTCAGCTACAGCAGCAGCGCCAGCTGCCTCAAGCTGAGCAGACGGCGGCGCGAGAGCACCAGCACCATGTAGTTCTGCGTGGTCCAAGAGATGGTGCCATGCAGTCTACAAACTATTGATTTTTTGCTCGACAATGTGTACGGAGTGAAATTATTGTTCGCTCCGCAACAACATATTTAATTTTATCAAATTTCAGAGTGTCGGAGTTAATCCAATTAATATTTGGGAGATTGTAATCTCCAAAGAGACAAAGTTTAGGTTCAGGGTATTGGAAGTTCAAATCTTCAATGATAGTTGTGTGTTCGAGGTATATTTTGTTGTTTTTCTTCATTTCCTGAGGGATGTATATATTACCTATGAATAGTTTAAGGTGATGAAATGTCAGGTTTACAAATATATGTTCACAAGATGAATCAGGGATATTACAGAGGTAAGCTTTCAAGTGGGACTTTGTGGCAATCATGACACCACCTGCTCTAGTATTTACACTGTTTTAGGGACCTCTATCAAGTCTAAATATGGTGTGTCCTTGGAGAGATAATACAAAGTTTGTGAAAGCAGGTTGTAGCCAGGTCTCAGTAACAACAATAATATCAAGTGAAGGTGAGGATGTATAAACATTGTTTTGAAAAATATCTAGCTTGTTCATTAGACTTTTAGCATTTTGATAATAGAATATTAGTTTTTTGGTTGGGATGTTTGAAGATGGGGTTCTGTTTGGTTTTTTGTGTGTCTTACAATTTTAGGAATAAAATTAATTAATTCTTAAATCTTAAATTAAATCTTAAGATACGAGATGCATCATTCATAGTTTTTATCCTTACTGTTGAAGTTAAGTTCATGACATCGAGCTATTAAATCTCTACGGTGAGATCTTTGCAAAGTAGTGAGGTCTGGCTTTATTGATATATGCTTTAATTCTTCGGTGTTTTTAAGATTAGCTATGGATTTAAAAACAATTTTTACCTCACGATTGTTTTGTAAGGTGATCAAAAGAAGGCGAGATTAGTCCTGTGTGTATTTACCGAGGTCTATTTTGAGAATAGACCTTGTGATGGTAGTTGATCGCTCAGTGTGTTGAAGAGTTTAAGAGATGAGGTATTTATTGTAGTTTGTGAGTTCCTTGAAGAATTGTTTTTGTCAGCTGCATTTGTTGGTGTATCTTTATTCAGTTCTGGTAGGTTGTAGACAATAATGTTTCTTAAATGCCTGGCTCTATTAGACTGTTCTGAATTTGTTTGTGTTAATAGAGTCAGGATTATTTTTAGACATTGATTCCAATTTGTTTTTTATCATATTTACTTTCACTTCCAAATTGTAAATACTCTGTTTATTTTGTTCTATTCTAGCATTAAATTTAAGTAGATTCTGATTTATATTGTCTATCTTACCTCCAAGTGTAACGGTTAGGTCATTGTTTGATAAATCTCTATTGTTATTGTTTGGACTTAGCTGTTTTAGACAAAAGCTGTTGTTATTGTTGGAGCGTGGTGAGTTTACTTCATATTGTTCTTGAATATATTCATCTGGAATTGGGGATCCACAGCACAATTTGAAAGTGCCATCCTTGTTGGGTTTGCTCCTGATCACACATCCTGGATGGTAAGCTGCAAAGCCTGTGCAGTAAGATGCCTTAGTTAAGGTTTGTTGAGACATTGGAGGGTGATCGGGGGGGGGGGGCAGTAGTGACAAAAAGTTTTTGTTGGTGCCATAGGATTAATTCCTTCTGGATTAAATGCAAATCTCGAGGATCTTCTTGATTCTTGTGAGGATGCCCTTTGTTGAGAGTTAAAGACTCCGCGTCCACGAGGCATGTTTGTAGGTTTGTAGGTTAGGCTGGTAAAGTCGGTCTGCTTTGATGTGATTGTGTTCTTGTTAAGTGTATTTTTATAATATTTATCTTGAAACTTCGTTCACGAACAATAATGCATGTGAAAATTTTTATTTTTTGGTGAAATACAGTAGTTGAGTGTGTAAATTACGCAGAGCTTTGTAGGTCCACTGTTAACTCGGCAAGCAGCCTACACGATTCATATGAATATAATCCCATTCTTTCATATTGTTTGAATCATTTACTTTTTTATTCAGAATATAACCAGACTGAATGAGTTAAGTTGAGTCTCCGCCCTCCAGCCCTTTCACGACAGCGCCCTCCGGCCCTTTCCCTTCGCTTAATTGGCCAGATGGCTTTATTACAGACGGAATAGGGGGAGCTAATAAATGATACAAGGGGCCAAGTATAATACGCCGTCGGGGCATGAATCATAGAAATATTGATGTCAGCGTGCCGGTGCGCTTAGATTGATATATTTAAGAATATTTGATTACGGAGGTGTGGTAGAAAGGGTAAAGTCGATGGTAGGGAAGGTTTCTTATTTTTTGCCAAGGTGCTATAAAAAGAAATGCCGTGTAGGGACTCATATGATTTTTATTCTTCGATCCGTTTGGTTCTAATTATCATGCGGTCAACTGTAATTGCGTGTAAGGGTCGCGAGTTATTTAGTCTCCAGCTCTTATCTGTAACTGATAGGTAGTTACGGAAAGCTAATAAATAACATCAATGAAAAGCCTAAACAACAGTGTATTTATTATTCCTCAATCACCCTAAGCACGACAAACCCATCCTCGTGTTCTCAAGGACGCCCGAACCATAGGTCATCGCCGGGAGCAAGGGACATCGCAGAGGTAGCAGCAGCGCTCCCATGTAAGCTCACGCACAAGGCATGCGTCGGAGCAGGGTAGTTTCATACTGCTGCTCTGGCCTGGTAAAATACGAGCATTAAGCGACGCGAGTGACTTGGTATGGTCGTCTGGACTGCGAGAGGAACGGTCATAACAGCTTGATGGTTTCGGACCAAATATTTAAGCAAAAACATCTCCCACTTTGCATCACCATGCTCTACTACTGAGTGATGCAAGATATTCAAAAAGTTTTACTTCTTGCATGGAAGGGACGATCAACGACACTCCCACTTTGCCTGGTACTCGACCACTTTACCGAATCCAGTTTACCGTCTGACCTTTTTACCGACTAGCCTTTTTACTGATTGTTCTTTTTACTGAATACCTTTTCACCGACTTCGATTTACCGAATAGACAAATAACCGAATGCTTATTGTATCGACTAACTTTTTTACTGAACCTTTTTTTCCGACACCCTTTTCATTTAATGCCGACTCAAGATAAAAAATATGAAAACCAGCATTGTAATATATGGGTCAAAATAATACTTTTCGGCAAATCGGCCCGTACGAGGTTTGCGGATTTTTCTAAATTTTTTTTTGGGAAAAGTAGTATTCAATAGAAGACTTTTGCCGCAAACTAGAGGTCCCCATCTTATTTCTGCTTGGCGCTAGATTTTTTCAAGGATTAAAAAATGGCCTATTTTTAAGCTATTTTGAACAAATTTAAGGTATTTTTTGAAAAATTCTAACTTTTGATCAAAATCAGATAGAAACCTCTAGTTTGCGGCAAAATTTTTTTTGGAGCAAGTCATTTTTTGTAAAAATATTTTGACAACTCGATTTATTCATTTTTATACTAGTACAGTCAAATACAGTTATTGTTATTTTTGCTCATTTTTAGGTATCTTCAAACGACCGCAGATTTTTCTAGGCTCAACTTTTGTGCATATTAAAAAATTGCTAAATTTTGTTCATAAAAAAAACAAAAATTTTGCGACCAACCGGAACTCTATACGACTTTCCTCTTCCAAGTTACAGTGGTTCAAAGTTATCAAAAAACGCTAAAAACACGTTTTTTTACGATCTTCACATGCATTTTTCAACGGTTTCGACCTTTTTTTTTTCTTAAAAAAATGTGGAATCTTCTCTTTATATGTTTCCAAATAACTTCTCATTATGGATATTGTGCGGATTTGGCGTTTTAATTATTTCCCAAGCACATACAATAAACGCATTTTATGTGCTAAACTAGTGTTTTTTTTTACAATATAAGCGCTACGCTTGTTTTTTTTGTTCATTATAAATGTTTTTCAAATATTTTTTGACTCTTGAATATTAAAATTACAGCAAAAATTAGGCTGTCCGCTATTGAAAAATCGATTCTTAACGAAATATTGATCTTAAAATCAAAATAATTTACAACATTTATCTTATTTTTTAGTTTTTTGAAACGTTCAAAATCCATGTTTAAATATTATAAATGCTATATCACTTATTATTATTATTATTATTTTATTTTGAAAAAAATGAATATTTGACTATAGTTCATTAATTAATATAATAAACCAATCATGTATTTTTTATTTATTACTCTAAAAAAATTAGTCCAAATGGAAAATGTTATTTTTTGAATGCCATGAAGTATACAACAACAAATGAGTCAATGTATTTGATTGGGACTGAAACTTTGATCCGACTATTTATATAAACTAGCTCTTCTGAGCGCGCATAGAAAAAAAAACAATAGTTATTAACCTAAAAATGTACTTCGAATATTTTAAAAACTTCTCTACCAATAAGCTCATGAATAAAAATCCAACACTCACGCAAGATGGCGATAGCTCTCTGACACGCCTTTGCCCGAGCGCGCTTTTACTGGCCGGAAGAAAAACGGAAATCTCACGAAAACCAGCGCGTTCGGTGTCAAAGTCGTCCTGGAGCGAGGCCGTCTCTTTTACGGCCGGACTTTGCAAATTTTCTACTGCCTGCGAATATTGCAATCAGGGATGCCTGATATATTTCCTAAAGAAAAAGAAAAAAAACGGGTAATGCGAGGGGGTATTTAGGTACCTGAGGAAAAAAAGTAATTTACTCAAACCTCCTGTTTATTTGGCTTCGCACCCGCAGGCTCGTTCAATCATTTTATAACAAATAAAAAATATGTAGGTAAGGATTTGTCTTTAGTATTTATTCAAATGATTAATGGCGTGCTGGCGTATCAGCTACAAAGTTTATTAATATTTTAACGAAATCTATAATAAAAGATAAATAACAAGCAGTTCTAAAGTTAACCGGCGGCAAGCAGTGAGCCGTGGGATATCTACGGGGTTATTCTTTTTTTCAAGTGACGCGTGAAATTTTGCTGTCGACTATAATAAGGGGTTCGCGCTTTCCACCGTGACTATATTTTTCTTATCAGTTCATGCAAATATACTCGATTCTTTGTTCAAGTCGGTCTGGGTAGACCTACGCCACCTACGCTGACCCAACCAGAGTTGGCGCTCTTGGAATGCGATTTGAACGGTGAATTCAAATAATTAATCGGCTAGCTTAATAAAACTTACAAGAGGTGCTCCAACTGGGCAAAGCACGCGCGAAGCATTGTGACCGCGGCTCTTGGTCCTCTAGCACGGCTCTCGTACGGGTGCGGCACAGCAACCTGGTCCAGTTCTCGAGGAAGAGAAATAAGATCGAGGTACCTCGTCCGCCGTATACGTGGATACGATCGATGCTTTAGTGTGACTGTCCCGGGTCTGCGTACGCGACGAGATACACAAGGTCGCCTCGTTGACCCTTTCTATCCTACTAGACTTTAAATTTAATGAGTACACGTGTGGTACTTCGCGGATCGCGGACTCGACCGAGAAACTCTCCAAAGCTTCCACAGATCAGAATAGGGTGACCTAAGCTTTGGCTAGTTTAGTGTTTCGCGTCAGAAATCAGAGTGCCGCTCCTTCCTGCGACAAGTGGCTCGACACCTCGCACCTTTTGGGGGCTCGACATGCGCTGATTGAGGGCCCGTTAATTGGTCTCCTGCGCTTCTCGGAAGCGGCGCGCAGTAGTGGGGATAGCTTGTCCAGTCGTTTCGGCTAGACAGGCACCGGGACCAATGCACGACTCTTTTTTCGGTGTTGCCGCTTGTCTCCCTTTGCGGCTACTTGGGTGGGCGCGGGAGAATTTAAACTTTGCTTTACTGCTTGCTTACCTAATTACTTTATCCTAACAATGTTCGTTTTTCAAACTTTTTGCTTGACTGCTGAAAATGAGACCTTACATCTCTTTTAAAAAGGTACAACCAGTGTTGAAAACGATTCTTATGCCCTCCTGATGACGAACTTCAAGTTATACAAAAGAAGTTTTCCCCCACCACGTGATTAACTTCACATTGATGATGCCTTATTTTGAAAATGCTTTAATCTTTTTGTATCCAGAAAAATTTGTATATTAGAATTAATTTTATTTATAAACTATGATTTTTTTGATAATATTATATGATAATCAGTGATGAATTTCTAAATTTCATTTATTTTATTTTACTTATTTAAACTAAATAACAACTTAAATTTTGAAAAGCTAGAGATTTTTATCGATAGATTATCATAACAATAATATATAATAATATGATAAGAGAATAAATAGATATTTCCAAGTTAAGAAATCGAACTTGAAATTTTTCAAAAATTAAGTTAAGTCGATCACTGGGGGTAAATATCTTTTGTAGAGCCTGAAGTTTGCCAATCTGTGGGGGACGAGGGTTTTATTTTAAATAACAAGGCAAGGAAGTTCACTTGAACTGATAGAAACTTTATTATGTAAATAACAATGACCAGAATTAAGTAAACTAAATAATTAACTAAGAACACAAACACCGCGAGTACCTGGAGAGTGAGAGCGTCTGATCGCCATAAAGGGACGAGTCAGTTGAGAGTGAAGCGCACAACACATATTCTCAACACTCCCTCCTGTTGAAGATTCACTCTTTGTATTTTGTCTATCAAAAAGGACAACTGCTCGTCTCTCTCAATCGTAGATAAACTGTGTAGATGGTCATCATTTCCAAAATGTTGACTAGGTTGATTTCACCGCATGACTTCTTTCCGGAAAGGTCTCAAATAAGTCCGCGATCTGTAACATTACAAAATAAGTATGGACCTAGCAATAAACAAAACTTAGTTTCTAACTTAGATTCAAATCTCGTCCTGTCAAATTCACCTTCGTGAGTGGCGCGAGTCAGTGTTTCTCCAGAAATACCTGCCTTATTTTTCAAAAGCAATATCCACACGAACTCAATCACCTGTAAGTTCCCGTTCAATTTCAATACACTCTCTACCCGATTGTTAAAATTCAAACGGATAGTAATCCTGATTAATCTAGCTAGAACGGACAAGAATAATCAAGTTCATCACTGCCTGACAAATCAACATATACGGCGCCAAGGTTACATAGCACTAGTACACCAGCTCAGCCTGTCACGTAGACAGAGCTACTTTCAGTTGATCACAGAACTTCAAGCTGTAAATTAGCCATGAAATATTCAACAGAAATTTCAAGTCATTAACAATCTTTCACGTTTTTCAATCTCAGATTATTACAAGAACATTTGTTGACTTCAGCCTGCTGTATTTTAAATTTAGAAATTTTGCCTGCACTGAACAGGTAATATTCTCTCGATCACCTCCCAGCTCTTTTTCACACATAATATCGAACAGATTTCTGTCAACGATATCTGTAAGGCAAGTTTTGCCTGAAAATGCCTGTATATTAAACGATATCGATATGGAAATTTAAACGATAAATAACAATAAATTAAATGATTTTAATTCATTGTAACGTGGTCCTGCAGTTGACACGTTCTCTCGCATGTTTTTAATCTGAATAACGATCTGCTTTATCACCAACAGTATCCACAAGGTTTTGATTCAGAAAATCTTTCCAGCACCCTGACAGTGTGACCAATCAAACTCAATCCATTGATTTGGATTTTCCTCTCTGCCGTTCCAGATTCAGTCTCAAAATAAACATCTCAGTAAGAGATTTTCTTCCTTCCTGTTAAACTATATTTTTCACTGACTTAAAAATTAATTTTCTGGTTCAGAACTAATTTTCAAATACACACAGAACCTGCGTTAGATTTGAAACTGATCATTCCTCCTCGATTCTCACAGTATAACTGTAATCGGTATCTAAAGCAATTTTCGACTCAATATTTCATCAAGAAACTTGTATTCACTTCCTGCCAAATTATTTATAAATCAGATAAGAATAAAAATTGCAATTACTGATATTACCAGTAGAATAGTATTCTACAGTAAACGTAAATAAATCTCTGACCTCAAAGACTCTCACAACCAACCTGATTTCATGCTCTGCCTGAACAGCAGAACTTTAAGCTCTCAACATTTATCATAAAATGATAATGTTATGCTACCTGACTTTCCTTGCAATTTTCATCTAGTCAACAATTTATTCTGATTTTATTAGTAGAATTTACTTCTACATTAATGATTAATTACCAGAAAATTAAATTGAGAAGTTTCACCCTGTACACAGTTTTAGTTGTCAATTAGGAAAGATTAACAAACGTATACCCGTGCTGACCACTTGACAGCACCTACGAACTCTCGGGCAACTACGATTTGGAGTAGATTAGCCGTTAAGCCAAGCTCGTAGCAATAACGTCAACCTTGCTCATAAGGTCACTAGCCTGCAAATTATTATTATTGTCAGTAATAATATTCATATGAGGGCAGAAGAATCGTTTTCAACACTGGTTGTCCCTTTTTAAAAGAGAGCTATCGCCATCTTGCGTGAGTGTTAGATTTTTATTCAAGAGCTCATTGATGGAAAAGTTTTTAAAATATTCGAATTGAGGTTAATAACTATTTTTTTTTTCTATGCGCGCTCAGAAGAGCTAGTCTATACAAATAGCCGGATCAAAGTTTCAGTCACAATCAAATACATCGACTCAACTTTCAAATCGAAACTGACAATCTCTTTTTTATAATTCGATATAATTATAAGCAGAAAGTAAATACGCAGATTGTTGTATACTTCATAGCATTCAAAAAATAACATTTTCCATTTGGACTAATTTTTTAAGTGTAAAAAATAAAAAACACATAATTGGCTTATTATATTAATTAATGTACTATAATAAATTTTCATTGTTTTCAAAATAAAATAATAATAATAAGAATAAGTGGTATAGCATTTATAATATTTAAACATGGATTTTTAACGTTTCAAAAAACTAAAAAATAAGATAAATGTTGTAAATTATTTTGATTTTAAGATCAATATTTCGTTAAGAATCGATTTTTCAATAGCGAACAGCCTAATTTTTGCTGTAATTAAAATTGCTGTAAAAAAAAAGGTCGAAACCGTTGAAAAATGCATGTGAAGATCGTAAAAAAACGTGTTTTTAGCGTTTTTTGATAACTTTGAACCGCTGTAACTTGGAAGCGGAAAGTCGTATAGAGTTCCGGTTGGTTGCAAAATTTTTATTTTTTTATGAACAAAATTGAGCAATTTTTTAATATGCACAAAAGTTGAGCCTAGAAAAATCTGCGGTCGTTTGAAGATACCTAAAAATGAGCAAAAATAACAATAACTGTATTAGACTGTACTAGTATAAAAATGAATAAATCAAGTTGTAGTGGTATTCACTGCTAGTCTGAGTATTTTATATCTCGAGGTTGGCTACACTAGTGTAGTACGCGCGTAAAACCACGAGCGCGGCACTGTGCAGCTAGCAATGTACGAGTCGGCACTGCGCCCATGTATTTTAACCAATTATACCAATAAATAAGCACTTTATAATCAAGTACTCGTATCTTATTACAACACAAGTTGTCAAAATATTTTTACAAAAAATGACTTGCTCCAAAAAAAATTTTGCCGCAAACTAGAGGTTTCTATCTGATTTTGATCAAAAGTTAGAATTTTTCGAAAAATACCTTAAATTTGTTCAAAATAGCTTAAAAATAGGCCATTTTTTAACCCTTGAAAAAATCTAGCGCCAAGCAGAAATAAGATGGGGACCTCTAGTTTGCGGCAAAAGATTATAGATTTATTATTCACGAATATGTAATATTTCGACGCTTGAAAACCTTTTTAGTTATTCTGACAACAAATTAGTATTGTAAACATCAATAACATCCATAGATATTTACTTATGTTTAATATACATATTGTATATATCTTTTTCAAGTATAAAGATGAAACATTTTTCTGAAAAAACGCTGTGGATAAAAAGATATAAAAACACTTTCAGTTGTCACAGGGCTCGAATTAAGGAATTTAATTCCTCGGAGGATCGTGATTGATCACGAGAATCCGCGGCGATCGTCGTCCGCACTCCTCCGACCTGCTGACAAAATGCACTTTCTGTGCACACGACAATCCGTCGATTTTTCTTTAATCCTGAAAACTGGGGGGAAGACGCGTACGTGAACTAATGTTTTTATTACGCGGCGCGGCTGCTCTCTTTCGTCGGTAGTGGCGTGAGTTTACGTGGACCGATCGCAGGAACACGGGTTGATTAAATTAATGATCAAATGTAAATTTCAATAATTTTAATTAACAACAAAAATAAAAAAAATCAAAAGTTACATGATATCCCAAATTAATTCTATACGATTGTTCACAAACAATTTAACCCGAATGACTCAAAGTCTTGATACGACGAAAATTGATTTTACAAAAATAAAGTTCGTCGGTTGTGTTGTGGTCGCTACTAACACACCGACGCACACACACACTCTCGCGCTTGTCTGCTTGCTGCAGCGCGCCAAAAGAACAAAAGCGTGGACTAACTCCGATACAAAATCTAAGTACTTACTGTACTTCACACACACACACTCCAACTCTAACTATGACACGAACAAATACTCAATGATTAACCGCTACGCGGACTTACTTTTCTAGCAGGTGCACCTTCGCTTGATTAAACAATAATAATGATAATTACTATTAGCCTGAATGGCTTCACACAAGACGACAATGCCTTCCAAGGCCGCACGCTGACTTTCCGTGAGATGTTTGCCTTCCCCGCTCCGATCCAATGACAACTGGATCACAGGAAAATCTACACAACTTCTCACTGATAACTTTATCTAACACAACCTCAATGAAGTTATCTAAAACACAAAAAAGTAATTAAGTATATTCGCTCTCTGACACACGTGTGATCGCGCCAAGCGCCGAAATTAGAGTAATGCTGATCGGTAGATCTCGTCATCACCTGACTTACCGATCCGCATCTGCGTTCCATAACAGTTAGCGCGGAATTCGAATTTAATCAACGCGCTAGCTGTTACATAGTGTATACAAATTATAGTTACACGTATTTAAATAAAAAAATATTTAACATTTCTTTGAGTAAACTTTCAAACGTTCAAGCTTAATTATACAAAAATCTTTAAATTAATAAACTGAATATAAAAACTTCAAGCTTAATTATGCATATTTTCTACTAACACAATTAAATCGCTGCTTTAAACAAAAATATTCAAATATATAAACTTTACATACAACATTAAACTAAACTTTTGCGTAAATTCAAGAAACTAATACATTTATTGCTTGTTATTATTTGTGGCTGAGGTTTGAAACTGTTCGACCTCTTTGTTGACTAAGTCGCTGATTCTGACTTGCAGGTTTCTTCTGGATGTTTCTGGTAACAATCGCAGTTGGATCTACAATTATTTGTAAACCTATAAAAAAAAATTTTTGTTATATTTTTCAAAAACCACAATTAACAACTTGTAATTAATTGTTTTTACTTTTATTCTTTTCAAACTTTCCATGTTTAGGAGGAAGATTTATCAAATTTTGATTTTCAACCAGCGGAGATCCTAAAAAAAAAGAAAAGAAATATTAATTAATTTTTTACACTAGTTTGATTTAAATAAATTAATTAGATTTGCATAGTTAATGAATAAAATTTTATTTAAACTTCTATTCTAACCAATGGCTGCATTGTCATTTTTTTCAAAGAGATTTTTTTGCAATTATGGGTAATTAAAGGTTCATTGAATTGATAATTTTTTTTTGCAATTCTTTATAACTGATGGTTTATCGGTAGTCAAAATAATTGCATAGATTCAAAAAAACTTAGTTTAAGTTGCATTATCTTACCTCTTACACCTACTCCTTCTTCTGCACAGAGATCAATATTTTCATTTTCTAGGAACAGATTTTTTAACAATTTTTAAGTAATTGAAATAAAAAAAAGTTACATAGTTTATTTAAAACAATACCTTTGATTGGTTCAAGCTCTTTCAAAAATACTATCTCTCCGTTGCCTACAAATATATTTAACAATTATAACCAATTCACTGAAATGTAACATGCAAGAAAATTAACAAAGTTTAATTGTTATAATTATTATCCTTACTTTTTACGGGATGTACGTGGTTACCTGCAAGAACTTTAAATCTTGTACATGGTTTCATGCATGGGTGCTTTAAAACTTCGTGATTTGCAATAAATTCTTCGCACAAGCCACATACACGAATGGTATAGGCTCCGTAATCCTATAAACAACATACAGAATTCATATCAGTTAAAAAAATGCAATAAGATATGACTCTGTATTTTAATTTGTTTTCATAACCTAAATTTTTTTTTTTTTTTTTAAGTACGTTTTGAATATTAATGATAATAACAATCTTCGTTGATTTTAACAAATACTTACATCGTCTGAATCTGACATTTTGATCAGCTATTTAATTAATCCAACACTTAATTTGAATATTCTCACATAATAATTGAGACCGCTTCGACACAGTTTTTCTGTCATTTTCTGCAGTTCAACACTGCTGAACTACAGATCATTTAAAAATTGACCGCTTTCAACCTCCAAATTTAAAACTCAATTTTTAAGATTTTTTGACTAAAATTTCAGTTGAAACAATTGTTATTATCTTATTTTACAGTTTATGCTGCCTTTCAAAGTTTAAAAATGTTGACTGATGTTATTAATACTGTCCGGAAATTTCAACTATTTTTCAAATGTCTGCCGTCTGCTAGATATAATCTATACATTATGGCTGTCGCTGGTCGCCGTCGCTGGTCGCTGCGACAATCGTCGCTCCATGAATTTTCATCTTAAGGAGTGCAAAATTAGTGAGACCAAAGCAGTGCACTGCAAGGGCGACTGCAGTAGCTAATGCAGATGGTACTATTGCAGTCACGAAAGGATATTTTTTTTGAGTCGGTATCATAGTCATTCGGTGAAAAGGACAGTCGGTAAAAAGGTAAGTTGGTAAATTTATCATTTGGTAAAATGGAGTCGGTAAACTGTCCGGTAATTGCTTTGCCCTTGATAGCTTAGTTTATAGTGGAATAAATTCCACTATATATTACAAAAAAGTTAATCTTATTGTGATAAATTTATTTTGAATTTGTTCAGAGATACAATTTTTAAATTTGGATTATTGATTAAATTCATCTTTTTAAAAATACACTTCATTATAAGAATCGTAATAGAAATGTAATATTTCGACACTTCAAAATTTTTGAATGTTTCTTATGCAATTCACAATGGAAATTATAAGTATAATTTTTGAACACTTACATTGGAGCAATTTCAGAGCCCTGCTGCATGATAGCACCCATACAAAACCATAGTGAGTTTTTTATAGTAAATTGATTTTCTAGTTCATCTGGTTCTTCAATGCAAGGATACATATTATTCCATTCTGCTGGACACATCCGACCAATTACAAAAAATAATAATGATACAATAATATAGACTCCTAACAGATACAGCCAAACATTTGTAGAAAATGGTAACAAAAATGACATTAAACTTGGTGGAGCTGCCTTTGGTTTTTGATATAAAATGCTGATTCCTGAAATTGTAATTAAGCTAAAGTCTCTATTCTCTCAACAAATAACAGCAAATTTTTAAAAAGATACAGTAGTGTTATAACTGAGTTTTAGGTATTTAAGTTTTTAAAAATAATTATGTTTATTTCTTTCTAAATGTTTATTTATTTAATTAAACAGCAATGCTCGGGTACAGGTGCTTGACGATAGACGGCCCGTGCGCGAGCAATTACACTTCCTTTATAGTTTACATTCTCATTGTTTAATATTAATCAAAAATTTTATATAGTTATACAATCTATCATATATACTTATGTTAACCTCCATTATCTAGGTTAGAAAATCTTTCAGTATGAAAATTTTTCGTTTATTTTTTAAAACTCATCAGACAAATTTTTCCGAAATATTATATTAGGATTTTTAGGTATATTCTCACTCCCTTGATTTCCAGAATTATAAGAAGCTATATATACTGTATTAGTTGGGTTGTGTACCACATTTACATTTCTTTTATAACTTATTTTACAACAACATATTTTTCGATAAATTTTTTTAAATATATAATATAAAAAATTAAAACCTTTGCATTTATGAATAATAAATAAAATTAATCCTATCAAAGTAATTTGTCCAACAATGCTTAAATAATTAAAAGCCCGCCTTCGGCGGGCTCGTTTGATCATAATTATACGAACAGCCTTGTTCGGAGAGATATTAAAATATAATGCACTTTTGTGCCGCTAGAAGTCACACTTTCATAGATAAATCGAAAAAGCTACGCTTGTGCCAGATGGTGCACCGGCGCAGTAGCGCGTGTTGGTTCATCTTCAGAGTATCAATTAAAAATGCATAGGGGTTGAGGAAATGATTTTGGGTTGGATCAATCTGTTCGAACAAGGGTGTTCGTATAATCATGATCTTTCAATTATACTTTACTTAGGCTTGTTCGAAGAGATATTTAAATGTAGCTGTTTAGCGTTATTTTCGCAATTTTAATTTTCAAAGTTATCTTTATTTCAGTATTACAAACTACTTAAAAGGATTTACATTTTTTTTTTTTTGTCAATTGTAACGGTCGAGTTAATTGATTGCAACGACATTAAATTAATTTCATATTCGCCATGCGACCGTTAGAACGCAGCACGAGTGGGAATGGAATGCGCGGGAATCGGTAGAATATCGGACCGGGTAGAAGGAGGACTAGAGTCATTTCAATCGCCGCACGCGTTCGAGTACGTATCGTTGACGGTTCGAAACTACACAGAATTATAAAAACTACGAGTGAGAGAACGGTTTGGTTGTGTCGCGCGTGTTTGGGAGTTATCGTCGGAACGAAACCAAGTCCTCGACAAGATTGTCATCCTCGGACAACTTGGTATCCTGCGACGACGAGGCGACGACACTGGACCATACGCTGGCAGCAAGGCATAGCAGACTACATTTTGGCATCTAGCTTGGAGGCTAGAGTTGCAGCCTAACGGCTTGTAACAGGTGCACCTGCGGCGTCCTCGTGAGTTATTATTTGTTGAGCGACTATAATCGTTATCGTGTGTGAGTGTGAGTGATTGAGATCGATCGTAGAATACTTTGTTTTTCTCGCGCGCGCGTAAGCTGCCGATAGCATCAGGTTGTTGTGTGCGCGCGCAGCTCAATTTAGAGAGCACCGATAACTCTTTGTTGTTGACTTGAATACTCGATCGTACGAGTATTTATTTGTTAATTATTACCGTGGTAGGCATGAATTTTTGTATTAGTTTTTTAAGTTAATTTTTGTCATTAAATATTAAAAATTAACTTTTCGAGTTACAATTATTTTTCTGACCGGTGTTCCTCGCATCCTCTAGCCCGCGCCCACCTACTGAATTGAACGAGCTGTTGCGCCCTCCTCGATTTATTATCGCAGTTGGACTTTTCTCCTTTTTAAGGAAGCTTGTCGGCGTGTGGCCGACTGCGGCAGAGCTTATAGAGGCTGCACGGTGAACTCGACAAATCAACGTGAGTTGATTTCCCGAGTCTGCTGATTTAAATAACGCTCTAAGGGTTATCGAAGAGAAAGACGACCGACATTTTTAATCCGACAGTAACCGGCAAACAGTAGGACCAGTGTCAAGTACAATAAGGCCCGGCATTTTGCAACACTCTATGGACGAGTGTAGTATTAATACGGAAAATACTAACCATGCCCAGGGGCCTAGGGTGAATTTTGGCGATACATCGATGCATGAGCGAGACAGTTCAAGCCCTATCAACAGAGCTCCGAAGGAAGAAAAATAGTGCGGGAAGAAAAATTCAAGACCAAATAAAAGCCCTGATGGCTGAGTTGGAGCGACTGCGGGAACTTCGACAAGCCGAAACACCTACGCTACGACAGGCTAATTTTAACCCGCACAGGTAAGAAAAGCCTAGCGACATTGGCTCGATCGTCCGAAGGTGTAACATTCAATTCAACGGTGGGAACGAGTCAAGCATCGAGCAATTTTTGATTGAAGTCGGTGAGGCTAATGAATTAGCTGAACTGACAGAGAAACAATTATTAGATGCATTACCCATACTCTTGACCGGTTTGGAGTCGACAAGGTACCGGGATAATAAATCAAATATCGACACCTGGGCAAACTTCTGTCAAGAAGCCCGTGATCGATACGGCATTGGTGATTATCAACAAAGCCTACGCGTAGAGGCTACCAATCGTACACAAGGGGCAGAAGAGTCAGTGTGAGATTACCTGACATGCCTGCAGTCGTTGTTACTGAAAATGAGAGCTATACCTACCGAGATGGAGAGAGTTGACTTCATGTTGACGAATATGCGACCAAATTTGCGTAGACAACTTAGGCGGGACGAAGTGAAGTCGGTTAAGGGCTTATTAAGCCAAGCAGTAGAGATCGAGAGAACAACGGTTAGTGAACTATCATATAGACCACCACCGTCACCATCAACATCTCTTTGGCCAAATCTGGCATTTAAGGAAAACAAGGCAAGTAACCGAAAATTAACATAGCCGCAACGACTATGGGAGGCAAGTCTAACGACGCCTCGGTTATGAGCTGCCTGGAAAAATTGATGTCTCAAATCCAGGTTAAGTATAAGAACTCTGGTAAGCCATCGGGCCCGAAGCTCCAGAATTCAAACAAGACCAGACAGACCAAGCAGAGACGTAAATCGGTAGACAGGGGGAAGCCTAGAAGACCTTCTCCAAAGCGTGACAGGAGTGGGGAGAGAAAGAAAAAACCTCGGGACGATGACAAGAAAGTTCGGTGTTACCACTGTAACAAAGAAGGACACAAGCGTCCAGAATGTCCTGAGAGGTCGGAAAACGGGAAAAAGGCGGAGTAAGACGACGTAGATCTTACTCCGCCAAGGCCACAGACCAACCATCACTCGGAGATGGTACTCATGCATGCTCAGTAGACTCGAAGGGTACTGAGCGAGCAAGAAGGAAGTCGGCTACACAGGAGGGTGAGTCGGAAGGAAGATGGTGGCTACCCGTCGACATTGGTGAATTCCAAGTCAGAGCTCTGTATGATCCCGGAGCATCGCTCACAGTTATGGGATCTTCAGCTATCCAGATGGCGTCAGCGCTCAAGCGGAAAATTGAGATCTACCACGGCAAAGGAGCCAAAGTGGCTAATGGTCGTAGATGCCCAATTGAAGGACACGTTGTACTACCGTTTGAAGTTGCAGGTGTGACGCAAGAGATTAAAGTGGCTATCATGTTGGAACTGGACTCAGATTGTTTTCTGGGGACAAACTTCGTTCGTGCATTTGATACGATACTAGATCCAGCCACAAATAAGTTGAACATCTGGATTGCTAATAAGATGGTAGACCTAGAAGTTGCAGCCGTGACAGAGGCTGAAGTAACAAACCTGGCGTCAAAAGGTCTAGCCGACGTAAATTCTGAGGAGCAAGAACGTATAAATGACTTGCTAGATAGGGTTTTCCAGCCACACGACAAGCCTTTAGGCTGCACTACGTGGGTCGAACATGAAATCGACGTAGGCGACGCAAAGCCTATCAAGCAAAGGTATTATCCAGTTTCACCGGTAGTACAGCTGGACATGTACGAGCATGTAGTAAAGATGCTAGACGACGAAATTATTGACTCTGCTTCGAGGAGCGGCTGGTCGTCGCCGGTGGTTATGGTGAAAAAGGAAGATGGCAGTAGGAGATTTTGTATAGATTTCCGTAAGGTTAACTCAGTCTCCAGAAAAACCGAAGCCTATCCCTAACCTTATATGGATGATATCTTGAGAAGGTTTAAGACGGCCAAATACATATCGACTCTAGATCTGTCGTCAGCGTACCATCAGGTGCCACTGAAGAAAGAGTCGAGGCCGATAACGGCTTTTACGGTACCAGGCTTAAGCCAGTTCCAATTTAAAAGAATGCCGTTTGGATTAGATCAGGCTGGATCGACTTTCCAACGCCTGATAGATATGATAATTCGAGAGTTTGGCCCATACACATATGCATACCTCGATGATATCATAATCGTTATGGAAGACTTCGAGACGCATATGCGGATCCTCGAAGCCATACTGGCTCGATTGAGAGAGGCTGGACTGACAGTAAAACGCAGTAAAAGTAAATTTTGTCAGTCTGAAGTGAAATATCTAGGCGTAATCGTCAGTAGAGATGGAATTTGACCATGTCCAGGAAAAGTCAAAGCCATCTTGAATTATACTATCCCGAACAACTACAAGAAATTGAAGAGGTTCCTGGGAATGGCTTCCTGGTATAGGAAATTTTTGAAGAATTTCGCCACGGTAGCCGAACCGCTGACGAGACTCACAAGCACGAGAGTTTGTTATAAGTGGGAGGCTGAGCAACAACAGGCGTTTGAGAAAATCCTAGTGCTGCTAGCCTCAGCCCCAGTGCTGACAAGGCCGGATTTTACCCAGCCCTTCGTGATTCAGACCGATGCTTCAGACACTGGCATCGGGGCCTGTTTGACTCAAACCATCGATGGCGAGGAAAGAGTCATTAAATATTTTAGCTGAGTTCTGAATCCAGCACAGCGCAATTATACAGTGATAGAACGTGAATATTTGGCAGTAGTCGAGGTGATTGGAAAGTTCTGATGTTACGTCGAAGGTTTTAAATTCCACGTAATTACGGACCACAATTCGCTGAAGTGGCTAAAAAAATTGTCAAACGCGACGGGCAGGCTGGCAAGATGGTCGCTAGAACTGCAAAGCTACACACTTACGACAGAATACTTTAAAGGTTAAAGGTAAACTAAAGGTTCCTTAAATGGGGTGCCCGACGCCTTGTCACGTATGTATGAAGAGGACGAGACGACTGTTGCAGCCGTAGGCTATCCTGACGCAGAGCTGGACGACTGGTATGTCAATAAAATGAAAGCCATGCAGAGAAATCCAGGCAAGTTCCTTAGATGGAAGGTCGTGGGGGGCAAGCTTTATTTTTACAAGCCTGACGACTTAATTGAAGAAACAGTCGGTGACGACTCTGCTTGGAAACTGGTGGCACCTGTGTTTTTGAGGAACGATATCCCTAAAAAAAAACACGACGCACCCCTTGCAGGACACTTGGGCCGAGATAAAACTCTAAAGAGAGTTGCCCAAGAATATTTTTGGCCTGGTATGTATAAAGACATAGAGGCTAATGTGAAATCATGCCAGATATGCTAAATGCAAAAGGTGGAACAGCGTTTGCCTGGGGGTCTGATGAGAAAGCGACCGATCGTAAGACCATGGCAGGCGGTATCAGGCGACATACTGGGTCCATTTACCCGTAGCGACAACGGACACAAGTATGTCTTGGTTTTAACGGGTCTGTTCACGCGTTGGGCAGAAGTAGCACCGTTAAAACGGGCTGATGGTGAAGCCATATAGAAACACATCTGGCAAGAAGTATTCCTACGGTGGGGTCAGCCGGAAATGTTCCTATCGGATCAAGGGTCGGAGTTTAAGAATCACAAAATCGATGACCGTCTGGAGGAACTCGGCGTCGAACATGAAAACTCGCTGACTAATAACCCTGAGTCTAACGGCCAAGTGGAAAGGCTGAATAGGACTCTAAAAACTATGATCCGATGTTTTATTGCAGACAATCAGCAAAAATGGGACGTCCTTTTACCCGAGCTGGTCTGCGCGTACAATAGGGTGGAGCGTTCGGCAATAAAAACGACTCCGGCCATGTTGAACATGTTGGGTCAGCCGATCGACTGTAGTGTGGTCAGCAAAGAGCTAGCTGACGAGACACTAAGGAAATGTGAGGAAATGGCTCCTCAAGAAAGGCTGGACAAGGCAGCCAGAGCCAAAGACTTAAGAAAAAAAGCTGGCGAAAATTCAAAAATTTAACAGGACAGAGTGGCTGAGCATTACAACAAGCGAGACCACGAAGTAATTTTCCAGCCTGGTGACATGGTTTGGAGAAAAAACAAAGTCCTGTCCAGTAAGGCTAAAGGCTTCACGGCTAGCCTAGCGCCTAAGTATACACGTCCGTAAACAGTGGTCGAAAAGCTAGGTAGCAATACGTATACAATCGTAGAGGCCTTTGGTAACGAACAAAGACCAGTGGCTGTACAACAAATGAAGAAATGGATCGCAAGAGTTGAACCGGAGATTTCAGGCGAGGAAGATACGGCAATGGAAAATGCGTGCGAAAATCCTAAAACTAGCGAGCGTGAGGTAGTGTGCAGGAATGAGCCTACCGCGAAGGCAAATGTTTTGAATGAGTCTGTGCGGCAAATTGTAAATGGCAGCGAGCCATGTGTACAAGTCGACCCGACGGTTGGAAAGCATAGGGGTAAGCCAAAAGGGTCGACTAAGAAAGTTTGCGTCGACGACAGGAAAACACCGTGACCGCGGAAAACTCACGCACAACGCAAAGCCTAGTCCGTTCATCCTATTTTTATCCTTATTCTTCCCTTCATTTGTTGCAGGTCATGGCAGAGTCCTTCGACAGAGAAGAGTTGGTACGGATCATGGAGGAGGAGGCTAGGCTCGGTCGAGTCCCAGCTCCGGACACGGCCGAATCGGTGGGACAGGCAACGTACCAAGCCGAAACGGCTCCTAGCGAGCCTAACGGCATACAAAGATTAGCTGCAGAATCGGACATAGTAGACGAGCCTGCAGCAACCCAAGCCAAAGCGGTTACAAACGAGCCTGGGGCCTTATTCTGAGATTTTTACGCTTTCGTAAGGATCTTTAAGATGCCATTGCGCGCGCGTAGTTCAATTATTTATTCATTTTTAACGAAAATTCAGCATGTTATTACTTAGCGACGGAAGAATGTCAATTTAACGCTCGGAAAAATCGATGTAACGCGTAATGTCTACAGTTTAACGCTAACTTTATCAAGCGTTGTATTACGCATGTTAAAGTAAACGTTAGACATAAGTAGTGACCAAAATTTAAAAAAGGCAAGCTAAATACTTCAAATCAACCCATCATGAAATGAAGAAGGAATGTAAAGTCTGTAAATAAATGTAAAAAATTATTTGTGTGTAGAATCCTTTACATGAAGCAAGAACGTTCGATTTTGCCGTCATCAAACTTGAAATCCATACTCGAACCCATCAGCTGATTCAAAAATCCTGATTTACAAACATACATATATCAATGTTAATATTATCAAATTGATAAGTTTTTTATGAATGATTTTCCAAATAGGGTGAATTTCTTTCAAAATGATCAGAGACAAATTACCAAAATAGAAAAAAAAATTAAATAAAAAAAAGCTCAGTATTAAACAAACTCAAATTTTTCTAACCAAAAATCTTTTTTATTCGGTACTTAGAAAATTAACAAATAACTTTACATCGTTTAATTTCAATCATGTGAAAGTACACTTTAAGAAAATACACATTTTTTAAATCATGCACTGTCACGAAGAACAATTTATATTTTTCCTTAATAATACTTTTTATAAAATCTTCGGTGAGATTAGTAACAATTATATAACCAAACAACAATTATGAAGTTACAAGAAAAACTATTTTCTATCGGTGACATATGGGCAAAAGTAAAAAAGTCGGCCATTTGAGCGGCCTGACCACGTTTTTACGTTTAACATGACTAGATTTCATGAGTTAACGAAATTTGTATGAAATGTTAATCAGCAGGGTTCAAGTACACCGAGAGAACTAAAACACAACAGTTAATACGCCGACATAACAGTTATGTCAGGTCGCTTAACTATTAGTTGCGGACAAAATCTCGTAATAGTTAATACCTCCGACTTAACTGTTAATGCAAGATACCTAAAATATTAATCTAGAATTTTTTCGCGCTGAGCGTAGATGTACGCGTGCGCGCTTGTTCTCAATTCTGCCGCACAGATTGAAAACCGCAATTTCTGCATTTTCATGAAAAATGAGATTTTTATAGCGTTGGATTAAGAAAAAAAATGCTCTTCATTGATAAAAAAAAATTGTTTTATTTCTTAATAGAGTACAAAATACTTAAGTGTATCCAACAGTTCTTTGATAAGAAAAGCCCTAACTTTGAATATATACCAATAAAAGTGCAATATCTGCGAAATCATGCAGATTCTTTCGGTCTCCGAGCCTATTTTTTATTAACACTACAGATAAAATAACCATATGCACATATTACATTTTTTTCCCTGTATTCACCTCCGAAAAGTTATGTAAGTACAGGAAGAAGTGCATGTTTTTATAGATTTACATCAGAGGCGCAACAACTCCTTCCAGCTAGGGGGTGTCCAGAGGTCTACCTCCCCCCACCCCAATAAAACTGACGTCTAAAAAAAAAAAAAAAACATTGAGTTCAATAAATAGATTGGTTAATTATCCCCGAAGCTCTAAACTCCCAAAACCCTGGGCGTAGAGTTCAATGAATAATCTGATCAGCTATCCCCCAAGCCTTGCACCCTCAAAACCCTGGGCGCCCGAGGTCAACGAAAAGACTGATCAGCTATGCCATAAGCTCTAAACCTCCCAAAACCCTGGGCGCCCGAGGTCAACGAAAAGACTGATCAGCTATCCCACAAGCTATAAACCTCCCAAAACTCTGGTTACCGAGTTCAACGAAAAAACTTATCAGTTATCTCTTAAGCTCTGAATCCACCAAAACCCTGGAAACCCAAGTTCAATAAAAAAACTTATCAGCTATCCCCCAAGCTGTAAACCTCCCAAGACTCTGGTTACCGAGTGGAATAATTTTACAAGTTAAGCGTGCTTTATTTTCGAATATCTAGTCCATAAAAAAGTGTTTTTTTTTTTTTTTTTTCACAAAAAGGTTGTGGTGTACTTTTATTTACATCACTTGAAAATATTACAAAATAATTAAAAAAAATATATAAAATAAAAAAATAAATTACCAATAAACAAACGAAAATTTTGACACTTTTCTCGAAATGTGTCTCCTTCTTGGAAGCATTTAATTTATAGTTAAAAAAAAATTTTTTTGATGATATTGCAAACAAAGAGTTGAACAATAAGTAAAAACTTATAGCGTTTTCCTAATCAACCACGCCATTTGGAGTTAAAAATTTCAGATTTAATACTTTATGATATAATTGCACCAGTACAGCGTAATTAGGTATCATTACAAAATTATTTATTTCGTTAACTAAAATGCACTCATATTTTTGGAATAATTTAACTCGGGCACCCAGGGTTTTGGGGGTTTAGAGCTTGGGGGATAACTGAACAGTTTCTTCGTTGACCTGGGGCGCCTAGGGTATTTGGGGGTCTAGAGCTTGGGGCATAGCTGATAGGTCTTTTCGTTGACCTCGGGCGCCCAGGGTTTTGGGGGTTCAAGACTTGGGGGATAGCTGATCAATTTATTCATTGAACTCGGGCACCTAGGGTATTTGGGGGTTTAGAGCTTGGGGGATAGCTGATCAGTTTTTTTGTTGAACTCCAGCACCCAGGGTTTTGGGGGTTCAAGGCTTGGGGGATAGCTGATCAGTTTATTTATTGATCTCGACGCCCAGGGTTTTGGGGGTTTAGAGCTTGGGAGATAGCCCATCATTTTAAATATTAAACTAGGCCGCCCAGGTTTTTGGGAGTTTAAGGCTTTAGATTTCAAATTCCATGGGCACCCCCAAGAAATTGTAAAGGGTGTCCTTTACTAGCTTAGGGGGTGTCCGGACACCTCCGCCCCTTCCCCTCCCCCGTTGTTGCATGCCCGGTTTTAAATAAATTTTTGCATGTCAGTACATTTACTTTAGACAGTTTTTTAAGTAATAAATTTTTAAAAAGTGTAAGGTATGTACGAGTATTTAATATGGCTAAGCATCAAATGCGTCACATCGTACAGCAATTTTTAAAATATTTTATTTTTGTGCAGATATTGCGTTTTTCTCCTGGCAGTTATTTTTATAATCGTCCAGTCGTACCGGAAATTTTACATATGTACATATTGCATTTTTTCATCTGTAGATTCTCTCGTCGTAGGGCGAGAATATGCACTATCTACGAAAAAGGGTTGAAGGGCTTAAAATCTTTTAAAAATAATAACACCATTGAAAAGAGCATCCTCAAATTACTCTAACAACGTTTTCATAGTATGAAAAAATTTGAATGTATGGACTTACAAATAAAAAATACGTTTTGCTGAAAATCTCGATTTCATGAGTTTTGCCGATATTGAAGTCTTCAATCTGTACGGCAGAATTCATCATAACCATTAAACATAAAACGATAAACTAATAAATTAATTTAATTTCATAATCATTTTTATAATACTCATTAGAAATTATCGCTAAAAAAATTAAAAATAAGGAAATATAATTTATTATAAAATAAAAAAACTTCTCAATTTTAGAAAATTATAATTTTTACCGGAATATTTCTATTCAAGAATTAAACTATTTTCTAGACAATTATACCAAAAACAAGTTGAAAAATTTACAAAAATATCTTCTATTTTTTAATACATATCATTTCCATAGCAGCGATATTGCCCAAAAATTTAACAATCTTAGTTACAGTTCTCGCACTAACAGTTAAGTCGGAGGCATTAACTATTACGAGATTTTGTCCGCCACTAATAGTTAAGCGTCCCGACATAACTGTTACGTCGGCGTATTAACTGTTGTGTTTTAGTTCTCTCGGTGTACGGTCTTCAGGCTATCTGAAAACGATTTCAAATTTTCATAGTATGCAAAAGAAAAAATTTGACAAGCGAAATAAGTTTGTCTCGGTTTTTTTACGTCGAACCATGATAATTACAACTAACTAGTGGTAAACAATGTAAAAAGACCTAATTAAATTTTTTAATGGCTCTTTAATTTTTAAAAAATTGCAGTTTAATAGATTTTTATGTTTAAAAGAACGTATATATTATTTGTACATCAAAAAATCTCAGTAATAGATGCTTGTGGTGAAGCGTACGTTTATTATGTCCTGTAATTCCGCAGTGAAAAAAAGTATAAATTTTTGTTTTTAATTAAAATAAACCCCAAAAACGTATTCCTGAGACTTGAAAATTAAATCTTTTGTACTTTAGAAATCATTTTAGTCTTTAAACACCGAAAAAACAAACAATTTGAAAAAAAAAATTGTGAAGACTTTTGTCCTGTAATTCCGCAGCTGCATAAAGTGAATTGGACGTCGTCTGCTATATGTGATTTCACGTACAAGATTTTTCCCGACGCATTTACTCTGTTGAATTTGTTTGGTTTGATGTGGTTATCTATCGGTGACAAATTTTTCTTTGTACCTGTTTTTGTTTTTTAATAAACAATGAGCAAAAAAAAGAATGAAGAAATAAAGTGTCACTTACAATTCTACTGCAACTTATACGTGTTCATTTTTTTACTTCATTTAGCTAATATGAACAATATAAATGTTTATTTTGTGTGGCCAAATGAATTTTTAGTAACCTTGTTATTAGTATCAACAAAATAAATTGTGATTTATGAATTTAGAGAATTTTTTTTTTTATTAATATTATCCTAGAAGTGGCCGACTTTTTTACTTTTGCCCATATACAAAACAAAAAATTTACTTTAAACGGAAAATTTAAACTTAACATCAACTAAACTAGTTCTTATTTCAATCTTAAAGGTTAAAATAATTAGTGTTACCGTTGTTGTTATTATCTGCATCTTCATTTGTCAAATGATTTGTGACTTGAAGATTTGCAGGGTTCAAACCATAATTTCTTTGGCAGGTCATACCCATTTTCCAACCCAATATTTCAAACCCTTTCATACGTACCGCTATTATTTCCTTCAAAACAAGCAATACAGCCTCATAACGCTGGGCGTTCGAATTTTTTTAAATAAATAAATAAATTATCAAACCACCAAGCAATAACATGCTTGTCTTTAAGAAGTTTTGAGAAATTATAAAAAAAACGTACTAAAAAGTAGAAAATAAAATTTTAATACTGCTAAATTCTTTCAAAGTACTATAAAAGATTTAATATAAATAGAACAAACAAAATTTCGTGATGACTCTAAACAAAAGCATGGGGCTCTAAAGATGACTTAAATTTAAGGCGTACGGCTGTGTTTCATCAAGTGCCCCATGCTTTCGTTTAGAGTCATCACGAAATTTTGTTTGTTCTATTTATATTAAATCTTTTAAAGTACTTTGAAAGAATTTAGCAGTATTAAAATTTTATTTTCTACATTTTAGTACGTTTTTTTTATAATTTCTCAAAAATTTTTAAAGAAAAGCATGTTTTTTCAAAACTTTTTTTTTATTTATTTTTTATTTTCTTCTTTTTAGTCTTGAAAAGAATATTTTTAGCGTAAAATTTTAAATCTAATTAATGTTTAAAATTTGGTTATTATTGAAGCTTTTATAATCCTTTTTTACAATTATAATATTTGAAAACATTTTTTATATTCAAATATATTTATAATTTATTCAAATATATTGAACTACCAAATTAGAACCCTTGCAGAACTCATCAAGTCATCCTTGCAAAATCTTGCCCAAACTCTCGAAGATGACCTCCAGGTTCCCCAGGTACACCCGTCATCGGCGACCTGACTGTCCAGGTTCAAACTTCTTTCTCATATGCACTAAAACACCCCCGAACTCTATCCAAAGTCATACTCCGAGAATTCGACCGAACTCTCGGAGATGACCCCCAGGTACCCCGGACACCCCCATCATCGGTGACGTGGGTACCTAACTTCAAATTGCTTCGATAAATATTCCAGAACTTCTCTCAAAGTCATCCCCGAAGAATTTAGCCCAAATTCTCGGATATGACCCCCCAGGTACCCCCGTCATCGGCAACTTGGAGGTCCAGGTCGAGAAGTGACTACGGATTAATGTAATGTCATCCAAAACTAGACCCTCTGCAAAATTTCAGACCTCTAGCTCTTACAGGCTCCAAGTTATAGAGCTTGGCATTTTTGAACATACGACGACGACAACGACGACGAAAAGCCACAGTGAGTTAAAGAAAAGCATGTAATAATAATAATAATAATAATAATAATAATAATAAAATGAAGTAACTGCTTTTTGGGAAAACGAGAAAGTTTTATTGTGGTAAGATTTTTGCTTAATGATTTGATGTTTAACGATAGCTCAAAATTTTAACGAATAACGCAATCGTTCGTAAAATTGATCGTTTCGAATTCGTTAAATCTCAGAATAAGGCCCCTGGCGGCACTCAAACGGCAGAAAAATTTGGAGGCTGGAGTTGCAGCCTAACGGCTTGTAACAGGTGCACCTGCGGCGTCCTCGTGAGTTGTTATTTGTTGAGCGACAACAATCGTTATCGTGAGTGAGTGTGTGTGATTGAGATCGATCGTAGAATACTTTGTTTTTCTCGTGAGCGCGTAAGCTGCCGATAGCAGCAGGTTGTTGTGTGCGCGCGCAGCTCAATTTAGAGAGCTTCGATAATTCTTTGTTGTCGACTTGAATACTCGATCGCACGAGTATTTATTTGTAAATTATTACCGTGTTAGGCACGAATTTTTGTATTAGTTTTTTAAGTTAATTTTTGTCATTAAATATTAAAAATTAACTTTTTGAGTAACAATTATTTTTCTGACCAGTGTTCCTCGTGCTCGCATCCTCTAGCCCACGCCCATCTATCGAAATCAACGAGCTGTCGTGCCCTCCTCGATTTATAAACCGTTTAGGGATTTATTATCATGGTTGGACTTTTCTCCTTTTTCAGGAAGCTTGTCAGCGTGTGGCCAACTGCGGCAGAGCTTATAGAGGCTTCACGGCGAACTCGACAAATCAACGTGGGTTGATTTCCTGAGTCTGCCGATTTAAACAACGCTCTATAACACAATATTTAAGAATACATTATAAGATAATCCAAAAAAAGGAAAACTCCACTCTTAATTAATATCTTCTTAGTCCGCATTTCAACAGTTTGAGAAGTAATTTCTCTGCGCGGTTTTCTCAATGAAATAAATAAGTTGTCGGTGTCTTCTCTCAAGGATTTTGTGAGTTGAATATATTTTCTTACTGCCGATGCGACACAGATTCTTGAATCAGACTCAAACTTTGGCAGGATTAATAAAGGCTGGAAACAACCTGGTGCTGATGTTTTTATTAAATCTGGGATTTTTATTTCTAAACCTTCCGGAGTATCTCTAATATTACTGATTTTTATTTTTGAAATCGTTTGAGCCCTATGAGCTGTCGCCAAGGCTAGTAGAATAATCGCTTTCTGAGATAAATCTTGTAACGTTAAATCCTTCTCAGGATCCTGATTTTTCAAGTAATCCAATACAATTTTTATATCCCATGATAATGCATATCTCGGTTTTGGCGGTCTACAATTGCGATCACCTTTTAAATATCTTGAAATTAAAGTATCTTCACCAATTTTATCTTCGGAAATAAAAGAGATAGCTGATCTGTATGTATTGAGTGTAGAATACTGGACACCTTTTTCAAAAAGTGAATGTAAAAATTGTAATAAACGATACCTTGACGGATTATAAAACTCATTTCCATCTTCTCCACAAAAAGACCACTAAGCGCGGAGAGGTATTTCGTACTGCTTACCTGTGCCTGGTGCCACAGATGCCAAGACAATATCTATCGCTTCTATCGGTACATTTCTCCTCGTATAAGCCATGCTGATACTTTTGCAGCAATCAAAGCTGTTTTGCTTGAGGATGTATTTGTCTCCTACTAGAAGAAATCCATAGATTCTTTCTTGGTTGAAGATATAGTGGTTTCCCAATTAATTATTCCAAAAACAACGGGTATCAAGCCTAACTAGGCCAGTTTGGTACTACAACTATGCCACTGGCTTTGTCGTTCTTAATTTTTACCAACATTCTTAAAATTAAACTAAAAGATGGAAACGCGTAAAAATTTAAGTCGGACCATGATACTGTAAAGGCATCTACCTGGATAGCATAAGGATCTGGTTTCCAAGAGAAAAAATTTCTACACTTCGTATTATCATGAGTGGCGAATAAATCAATATCGGGCTGACCCAAAAACTGACTAATCTTTTCAAACTTTCTATCACAAAGTTCCCATTCTGTATCTTGCTGAGTGATTCTCGACAACCTATCTGCTACTACATTATCAACTGATGCAACGTAAGAAGCAAAAAGGAAAATTTTTCTCTCCTCGGCCCACACCCAAATTTCCTTCGCTAGTCTACTGTAAACGGAGTAACGAACACCACCCATTTTATTTACATATGCGATTGCAGTAGTGTTATCTACCCTTAGTAAAATCCGACAGTTTTGTAACTTGCTTGCCAAAGATTTTAAACAAAATTTTACTGCCAGAAGTTCTTTATAATTTATATGAAATTCTTTCTGCCACGAATTCCAGTGACCATACACATTCTTAGAACCATTGGAAGCTCCCCATCCCGTGTTTGAGGCATCGGTTTCGATGGTCACGGAAAAATCAAATGATTTTATCTTATTTTTGGCCAAGGGTAAATTAAATAACCACCAATCCAGGTCTGGTCTAATCGTATCCGGAATAACCATTTTTCTTCCGTAATTAAAATTGTTACCGATTAATGCCAGCAATTTCGTTTTTTCAAAAACCTTTGTATATACTATGCCATATTCAACTGCCGGACAAGCCGCGATAAGTCAACCAATCAATTGTGCAAATTTGCGTATTGTACAAACTGTCTTTTTTTGAAAACTTTTTACCTCGCTAATTAAATTTTCTCTCTTCTTGGATTCTATCATAAATTTTTAAGAATCTAAATCAAACCCAAAAACTTACACCTGGTTGATGGGATTAACCTTTAGAGTACCGGGATTTCAAGCAGAAAAAAACCATAAAAAAATGTATTTAAAAAGTATCTTATATAGTATATTAACCATCGGCAAGATGTCGACCATGGGTTGTTTCCGTATACGGAAACTCCGGCCCGTAACGTCACGCACCATATTGAGTATTTTTTGAAATCATAAAGTATGATTTTAATTACTTAAAACAAATTGACAAGGCAAAAAATAAGCATAATACGTCAAATTCAATCATAATTTAATAAGCTAAGGTTATTTAGAGCCTCCATAATCAGGTCGCCGATGACGAGTATACCCGGGGGTCATCTTCAGGGAAAAAGACTGATTTTTCTAGAAATTTATTTGATCAGTTTTTTTTTTTATAATCAGGGTGATAACTTCGACTTAGACGCATAATTTTCCGATGTAGGGTACTCAGAGCTCATTTCCGAGGAGCTAGACCCCCAGGTCATTCAAAACAAGCGTATTCGAGAGAAAAAAAAAAAAAAAGATACAAAATGAAACAATTTGAAGACTTTTGGGACTGAGAACTTTTATACTCGAAAATACAAAAAAATAACGGACCTAAGTGGTAACCAGGTCGTTCAAACATTACTTCCCAGAAATTATTTTCAAAAATTTTAACTTTAAAAAATTACTTATTTTCCATTTGCAGTATACGGAAAACCCGGTACTCTAAAGGTTAAATTGCTCTTTCTAAAATTAATTCGAAAATAGTATTTGTAAATTATTACCGTGTTAGGCACGAATTTTTGTATTAGTTTTTTAAGTTAATTTTTGTCATTAAATATTAAAAATTAACTTTTTGAGTAACAATTATTTTTCTGACCAGTGTTCCTCGTGCTCGCATCCTCTAGCCCACGCCCATCTATCGAAATCAACGAGCTGTCGTGCCCTCCTCGATTTATAAACCGTTTAGGGATTTATTATCATGGTTGGACTTTTCTCCTTTTTCAGGAAGCTTGTCAGCGTGTGGCCAACTGCGGCAGAGCTTATAGAGGCTTCACGGCGAACTCGACAAATCAACGTGGGTTGATTTCCTGAGTCTGCCGATTTAAACAACGCTCTATAACACAATATTTAAGAATACATTATAAGATAATCCAAAAAAAGGAAAACTCCACTCTTAATTAATATCTTCTTAGTCCGCATTTCAACAGTTTGAGAAGTAATTTCTCTGCGCGGTTTTCTCAATGAAATAAATAAGTTGTCGGTGTCTTCTCTCAAGGATTTTGTGAGTTGAATATATTTTCTTACTGCCGATGCGACACAGATTCTTGAATCAGACTCAAACTTTGGCAGGATTAATAAAGGCTGGAAACAACCTGGTGCTGATGTTTTTATTAAATCTGGGATTTTTATTTCTAAACCTTCCGGAGTATCTCTAATATTACTGATTTTTATTTTTGAAATCGTTTGAGCCCTATGAGCTGTCGCCAAGGCTAGTAGAATAATCGCTTTCTGAGATAAATCTTGTAACGTTAAATCCTTCTCAGGATCCTGATTTTTCAAGTAATCCAATACAATTTTTATATCCCATGATAATGCATATCTCGGTTTTGGCGGTCTACAATTGCGATCACCTTTTAAATATCTTGAAATTAAAGTATCTTCACCAATTTTATCTTCGGAAATAAAAGAGATAGCTGATCTGTATGTATTGAGTGTAGAATACTGGACACCTTTTTCAAAAAGTGAATGTAAAAATTGTAATAAACGATACCTTGACGGATTATAAAACTCATTTCCATCTTCTCCACAAAAAGACCACTAAGCGCGGAGAGGTATTTCGTACTGCTTACCTGTGCCTGGTGCCACAGATGCCAAGACAATATCTATCGCTTCTATCGGTACATTTCTCCTCGTATAAGCCATGCTGATACTTTTGCAGCAATCAAAGCTGTTTTGCTTGAGGATGTATTTGTCTCCTACTAGAAGAAATCCATAGATTCTTTCTTGGTTGAAGATATAGTGGTTTCCCAATTAATTATTCCAAAAACAACGGGTATCAAGCCTAACTAGGCCAGTTTGGTACTACAACTATGCCACTGGCTTTGTCGTTCTTAATTTTTACCAACATTCTTAAAATTAAACTAAAAGATGGAAACGCGTAAAAATTTAAGTCGGACCATGATACTGTAAAGGCATCTACCTGGATAGCATAAGGATCTGGTTTCCAAGAGAAAAAATTTCTACACTTCGTATTATCATGAGTGGCGAATAAATCAATATCGGGCTGACCCAAAAACTGACTAATCTTTTCAAACTTTCTATCACAAAGTTCCCATTCTGTATCTTGCTGAGTGATTCTCGACAACCTATCTGCTACTACATTATCAACTGATGCAACGTAAGAAGCAAAAAGGAAAATTTTTCTCTCCTCGGCCCACACCCAAATTTCCTTCGCTAGTCTACTGTAAACGGAGTAACGAACACCACCCATTTTATTTACATATGCGATTGCAGTAGTGTTATCTACCCTTAGTAAAATCCGACAGTTTTGTAACTTGCTTGCCAAAGATTTTAAACAAAATTTTACTGCCAGAAGTTCTTTATAATTTATATGAAATTCTTTCTGCCACGAATTCCAGTGACCATACACATTCTTAGAACCATTGGAAGCTCCCCATCCCGTGTTTGAGGCATCGGTTTCGATGGTCACGGAAAAATCAAATGATTTTATCTTATTTTTGGCCAAGGGTAAATTAAATAACCACCAATCCAGGTCTGGTCTAATCGTATCCGGAATAACCATTTTTCTTCCGTAATTAAAATTGTTACCGATTAATGCCAGCAATTTCGTTTTTTCAAAAACCTTTGTATATACTATGCCATATTCAACTGCCGGACAAGCCGCGATAAGTCAACCAATCAATTGTGCAAATTTGCGTATTGTACAAACTGTCTTTTTTTGAAAACTTTTTACCTCGCTAATTAAATTTTCTCTCTTCTTGGATTCTATCATAAATTTTTAAGAATCTAAATCAAACCCAAAAACTTACACCTGGTTGATGGGATTAACCTTTAGAGTACCGGGATTTCAAGCAGAAAAAAACCATAAAAAAATGTATTTAAAAAGTATCTTATATAGTATATTAACCATCGGCAAGATGTCGACCATGGGTTGTTTCCGTATACGGAAACTCCGGCCCGTAACGTCACGCACCATATTGAGTATTTTTTGAAATCATAAAGTATGATTTTAATTACTTAAAACAAATTGACAAGGCAAAAAATAAGCATAATACGTCAAATTCAATCATAATTTAATAAGCTAAGGTTATTTAGAGCCTCCATAATCAGGTCGCCGATGACGAGTATACCCGGGGGTCATCTTCAGGGAAAAAGACTGATTTTTCTAGAAATTTATTTGATCAGTTTTTTTTTTTATAATCAGGGTGATAACTTCGACTTAGACGCATAATTTTCCGATGTAGGGTACTCAGAGCTCATTTCCGAGGAGCTAGACCCCCAGGTCATTCAAAACAAGCGTATTCGAGAGAAAAAAAAAAAAAAAGATACAAAATGAAACAATTTGAAGACTTTTGGGACTGAGAACTTTTATACTCGAAAATACAAAAAAATAACGGACCTAAGTGGTAACCAGGTCGTTCAAACATTACTTCCCAGAAATTATTTTCAAAAATTTTAACTTTAAAAAATTACTTATTTTCCATTTGCAGTATACGGAAAACCCGGTACTCTAAAGGTTAAATTGCTCTTTCTAAAATTAATTCGAAAACCCAAGAAATTTAATAACTCTATGATTCTATTTAAATTGTCCAAGCATGATTCGAAACTTTCCCCCATAACTAAAATATCGTCTAAGTAAATCACCCAGCCTTCCTTCCGCAAAAAATTTACCACAGGTTTAAAAAACTTTTTAAAAATAAATGGACTTAAGTTCAAAGCAAATGGAAGGCATGTCAATTGAAATAATTTCCCTATTCAATTCAAACCGTAAGTATTTTCTACTTGATTTGCAGATCGGAATCAAATAATAATCATCCTCCAGATCGATATTACACTTATAAGATCCTGGAGAAATGAGACTTGCCACGATTTTTATGTCTTCGATTTTAAAATGTTCAGCGTTTATGAATTTGTTCAAATTTTTTAAATTTAAAATAAAACTGAAAGTCCCATCTGGTTTAGGGACCAAAAAATAAGATGATAAAAGTTGTCCTTCAGTAGGTTGACAATATTCTACTACCCCATTAGTTAATAATTTACTTATGGCCAGATTTAAATTTTCAAATTCAGTTTTCGATTTAATTTTATAATGAGGAATTATTGTTAGGAAAACTCTTGTGTTTTGAATTTTAACTTGTATGCTTTGATACAATTCAAAACAACTCGATCTGTTGTGGTCTTTCGCCAATTTTCAATGTAATGACGTAAGTAGCCAGCAGTTTTAGTATCTATACGTACATTTATTTTCTTGGGCCCCTTGGCTTCTGCGGAAACTGAGATGGAGCCTTCTGGTTGAACGATTAATTTGGTGCTCTACCCTTGAAAGTTGAACGGCCCGTCCGGTTTGTCGGTGGTATGTATCTTGGCTTGAATGTAGCCTGTTTGATGCGAGAACGGCCTTCTTCCCGGCAGGCTTCAAGCGTTTAAAGGAACATTTTCATTAAAATTTTTTGGGGTGCCCTGGAAAGCAGACTTCTTCAGGGAGTTAGCGACCTTATTCAGAGTTTTTTCCTCTTCAACCTTGGTACTCAGCCGATATCCAAATAAAAATTCACCTGGCTTGGTTTTTTCCAGAGTACTTCTCATGTGTTTTGGTGAACTAGCGATAAACATAGCCCTTCTTGATACAGTTTGGTTGTACAGTACCTGTAATTACATTTGGCTGGCGTCATGGAGTCATTCCGTAAACAAAATGGGGTCTATGCTCTCGGTTTCTTCGTTAAGTGCTGTCATAATGGTTGTGATAGCAGACAAAGCAGATCCAACAAGCTTTTGACGTGAAATCATATGTTTATCTCGTTCTTCTTCACGTTTATTCATTTTTATTTCAAATTCCTCGTTAGTCTTGGGAATTTTCAACCCCTCAGGTCATGGATATTTATCGAGGAAGCCTGATTTTATTTTTTCCTCCAGACCATTTTTGAGCCAATACTTCCATCTCTTTTTTAAATCCGAGTGAAGTTTAATGTCAACCGCTTTCGACTGTGTTGGGTCATCTCCAAGCAGATCCACGTACTTTTGGTCCAATGGCCGTTCTGAGGGGACATCTTTTTTATTGGTCTCTAACTTAGAGTCGCTTCTGTGAATATAATTTTCGTTCTCCCAACCTCTTTCTCTCTTCTTCAATAAACGCCGCCTCTTGTTCTATTCTCTTCTTTTCTGCCTTCCTTTCTTTTTTACTCTTTTTCTTTTCTTGCACCTCTTGCTAATTACTGATCACCACTTTAAGATCCTCAATTTCTTTATTGAGATCGTCAATTTTCCTTTTACGAGTTGCCATTTTTACACGATATGTCTTCTCCTAGTACACAAAAGAGAATGAACCAACGCGCGCTACTGCACCGGTGCACTACCCGCCACAAGCGCGGATTTTTCGATTTATCTATGAAAGTGTGACTTCTAGCAGCACAAAAGTGCACTACATTTAAATATCTCTTTGAACAAAGCTAAATGAAGTATGATTCAATATCTTTTGTGTTAAAGTCGTAGTGCGTTCTGAAAATTTAAATTGATTTATCTTTCTTTGATTTTTTATTTTTAATTCACGTACGGAAAAGTTTTTTTTAATTTTCTACTGTTCTACACGAATTTTTTTTAAAGTTGGTGAGTTATGTTATTTTAATAAATTATTACATTCTGATTGAACAAATAATGGTTTTAAATATATCTCATTTACATTATTTTTAATATGGTGCTATTGATAAATTTGTAATAAAACAATTTATTGATTGTATCAAAATAATAGATAATAATAATAGATTATACGCGACTGATTTTGAAACTAATTAATTTATGAAGAGAATAAAAAAAAAATTATTTTTTAAATCTTGTATTTTTAAAGAACCCGCCCGCCCGACGATCCACTGCTATAACTGCTGGACTCTGGCTGGCCCACTCGCTAGTATGGGTTAGGTTAGTCAGTGAATCTAATATACCACGTGTTGGTGGACCGGTAGTATTCTAAGAGTTCATTTAAAAAGTTATTGTTGAATAAGTAGTTCCTTGATTATTATTCAGTGCATTATTTTAATTTTATTCAAACAAATTTAATTTTACACTGTACTTTAACGTATTAATTAAAATTTAAAAACAGAAAGAATACCTAAAAATCAGTAGGGTTATGATTTTTTTCTGAATTAGATAAGTATATTTTTATCTACATTTACAAGTAGTCAATCTTTTATTAATATCAAACAATTTCTTTAAGAATTGATTCTTTGGTAAATATTTATGTTTTATTAGGTGAAAACTTAAATTTAATGCAGTGGGTGAAGTTAATGATTGCATTAAATTCAGCTCAAAACAAGATGTCCCTAACTAAATTCAAGATAGAAGATATGGATAAAGTCTTTGAAAATGCAATGTTAATCAAGCAGAAATATCACAAAATTACCAAAAAATACCAGCAGATTGAGGAAACATAATGATAGAGTTTTCTAATGCGCATCAAACAAACTAAAGTAATTGCAGAAATACTGCAGTGCTAGTGAACAGTGTTTTTTATATTAAAAATAAAAAAGAAAATTTATCAAATAATTATTTCTCTTTTTTCATTAATGTAAATAGTGATTGACCGAGTTACACCGGAAGCTAATTTTGTGCAAAAATTAGTTTCAGAAAATTAACAGCAAAATATTGGTCAAGGTTTAAGATATATGATAGCGCTGAAAAAATACAACTCTGCTGTATTTTATAAATTATATGAAAAGGTGTTTGTTTCTGTTATTTAAATAAAAAACTTTCATCAGCAAACAAGCCAAATAATAATTTCTTATTTACTATGGCCAACGTTGGTATTTTCACTTTGTAAGTAGAAAGTTCTTTATTATGTTTACATAGAATGTATTGATAATTTAGTGATATTTGAACAAGATTGAATGACTTTGAAATATAATTTTTTTTATACTTTTGTATTTACACCAAACTAATAATATCATACTTAAAATTACTTATAAACATGAGTATCTTTTAAATAAGTGATTAAAATCATTCGGCTTAATACAGTTGAGATAAAAAACATTTTTTTTTTTTTTTAATAAATCACAGTATTAAAATATTTTAAAAATATGATGATGAAAAACTTTTCAAAAATTTTTTTTTTAATTAGTTACAATATTACTTTTTAGTTATCAAATACATAAAAAAATTCTTTATCTTTTCTCAATGTACTACATTCTTTATTTTTTATCATGAAGATACAATTAAAAAGATTCACCATCAAAGTCTTTACTATTGTGCAATGAAAAAAAGTTTTTTTTCTACAACTAAAAAAAATTTCTAACTTCATAAGATTGTCATTTCTTTTCATTTTTCATAAATTATTGAATAGAATATTTTAAGGTATTGAAAAAAAAATCAGGTTTTAAGTTTATGTAGTAAAACTATACAGCTATTAATTGAAATAAACTCATGTATACATGTTCAAAATAAATAAAATAAAAATAATCAACTTGTTGTTTAAATTTATTTCAGGTTTGCTTTCAAATTTAAAAGCAATCAAATAAGAATTTAACTCTCAATTTGAGGATAAAATTCTAACGAAAATTCGCTCTCAAATTTAACCCCCAAATAAAAACTTTCAATTGAGAGTTACTCTTACTCTCAGTTGAGTGGTTGCGAGAGTTTACTCTCAGTTGAGTCTACTTTCGGACATCCCTCAACCTACTTGAGCGTAAACTGGGAGTAAATTTTGAGAGTGTAAAATTTACCCTCAATTTGAGAGTAACTCTCAAGTAGGTTGAGGGATGTCCGAAAGTAGACTCAATTGAGAGTGACTAGTTGGGAGTGATTTTGAGGGTTTTTTTGGGGATAATTTTGGGGGTTTTTTCCGTACGGGGGCTCTGGTGAACCAAAAAATTTGCAATTTAATGAAGAATCTTTATTTCTCAAATATTCATTTATTCCTTTCAGACTTCTATTTTCCTTATTCTCCTTAAGGGAGTGTCTGGTAGTTTTTTTTCAAAAAATCCAAAAAAAATTTTTTTTTTTCGGATTGGAAATACTTTTGAAAATGTAGAAAAATCATTTTCTAAGGTTTCCAAAGTTGGGAACAGGTCTAAAAGAGGCCGGAGAAGCTGCACCGTCCGAGCGCATAAAGCCACCCCCATGCGGTGTCGCTCAATTTAGATCTATTGTAGTCCTGCTTCTTCCTTTTCCCCCTACTACTTTTCAAAACGGTCTTGTCCTTGGAGTATTATGTTTAGGGGAGCAGTAGAATTTTTGGTTTTGGCTGGGATGGTTGACGCCACGTGGAAATAAATGAAGAAAATAAAATTTTTGCAACTTTTTTTTTTGTTTGTGCTACGAATTTCAATAATGGGTGATAGAAAACAGGGTAGAGAAGGATCAAGGAGACAGGGCTATGGTGAAAGAAAAATAAGTTTTCGAGGGAATCAATATAAAGGTGATAAGGATATTGAAAAAGTTAGCACTGCGGCTGAAAAAATCAAAGAAAATGATCCTGACTTTGCCATCGCATCTAATCACAGTGCAGCGTACTTTTTCGTTCATTGGTCACTATTTTTGTCTCTTTAGAGTCATTTGATTTGCAAAACATGTAAAAAAGAAGTAAATTTTTCGACGGGTTGAACTACAGATGCTGCATTTGATTTTGAAATAAAGTGTGACAGTCCAGATGAAAAAAGTTTTCCCTTGTGCCCGAAAATAGATCGGGGCTATCAAATAAATCGAAGTCTAGTGTATGTGATGCGTCTGCTTGGAGTAGGATTGAACGGTTTGAAAAATTTTTGTGGCTTACTGGACATTTCATTTAATTTTAGTAAAAGTGGTTATTATGATTGTGTTGATAATATTCATGTAGTAGTAAGTGCCATTTGTGAAGCTGTTCTGAAAAAGCTGTAAAAGAAGAGCAGGAACTAAACAAAGCAAAAAATTTGCCCGAGGATAAACTTTCTGTTTCTGGCGATGGCTCATGGCCAAAAAGGAGATTTGCGGCTTTATTAGGTTTGGTCAGTCTTATTGGCAAGTGGAGTGGAAAAGTTGTAAATGTCATAATCAAATCAAAGGTTTGTCATGCGTGCAAGGCTTGCAAATTTTCACCTAATACGCCGGAATTCGATGCTTGGTATGAAGAGCATTGCGAGAAAAGTGAATGCACTGCGAATCACGAGGGCAGTGCTGGACTTATGGAGGTCAACGGTGTTAAAGAGATGTTTGCCAGATCTGTAGAACAATACAATGTCATTTACGAAAACTACGTTGGGGACGGTGATATGAAAACTTTCAAACAATTCAACTCGGTTGTTTGGAATATCGCTCCCAAACATATGTTTGTTGGCAAACAATTTCTGGAAATTGCTGTGTACAGTACATTTTGCAATTTCAATGAAGGCTTCTTTCCAATTCTGCAAGTTGTGAAGACCATGGGCATCATCATCGGCCCAAATGCAGTGCAGCACGCTGAAAATGTTAACCGCTCGCGCATCGACAGAGCTGAAATTAAGGCTTCTGCAGCATCCAAAGAGCACCGAATTGCTAACAAAAATGCAAGAGCGATGCAGAATGACCTCGAAAAATAAGAATAAGGAGTTGTGTATGGAGCTGGCATCTCCGATTAAAGGTAAGACCCTTTTTTCATGATTTTTCACTAGCAAAAACTTCAAACACGTTTTTCTCAAAACTGCATTTTTTACCCTGGTGCAAGGTGTACCGCCAACAATTTTGCTCCAATCAACTTAAAACTTTAACTACATACCCCTCAAATGTGTCGCTATCGTCCCTACCAAAATTGTGCTAATAACTTTTTATTTAACAAAGTTATAAACAATTACAGTTGCAAAAAAGGGTCGAAGAATTCAAATACCGCCATTTTGTTTTTTTTCATACATACATGCCTAATTTTGCTACGGACGATAGCCAAAAATATAAAAATTAAGAAGAAATTTTATTTTTTTGTTTCAGGTTAACCGTTATTGAGTTAGAAGTTGCACCACCGAAAAAGACGACAATTATGAAGCTACTATTTTTGTATAAAGAAAAAAAAAAAAAAAAATTTTTTTTTACATAGTCCATAAACCACGTTGCTCTTTTTTAAACTGATTTCAACCCCCTCCTACCCCATGAGGTCTAATGAAGCTTTTTGGTTGACCCCCCTACCGTCCAAAACGTCACGCAGATTTTTTAGTTTTGAAATTTCTATCACTCTGTGATAACTTTTTTGTTTTTGAATATAGTTAAAAAGATTTAGTTTTCAAAAATATGGTCATCTAAATAATCAAAATTATTTTGAGTTAACGTTAGAATCTTTTATTTTGATTAACAAAAAAAGTGAATTCTTAAATATTCTTTTATCCCTATATTTCTAAATATACTTTAACATGCAAAAAAAGTTTGTTTATTATTTTAAATAAATTTTTTTTTTTAAGGTGGTTCTACCAGAGCTAGTCAAGTTCAAAACTAAAACAAAATTATTTCACCAAATTACTAACAATTGGTTATGAAAATTTATTTTTTAACTTTTTATGGTGTCTGAAATTATTTTCTACCAAAAAAACATTGACAATCACAACAAAACATTTTTTTAAACTTTTAACCTCACCTTTGAATACCGCAGTTTTGGAGGTTATTCACGTGAAAATTATTTTTGTAAAATTTCTGTGAAATTTGTAAAAGATCAATTTTTTGCAGTTTGAAGAAAAGAATTCTTATAATGATGTGGTTTTTCTAAAGGACCTCTATTGTAAAAAGATAAATATGAATGATTTAGTACACTTTTTCAGCGTAGCGGCCATACGCGTAATGAAAAAAATTCAATCTTTAACTTACTGTAACTTTCAAACTATATGGTCAATTTCGATCAGACTTCGTAGAAATGTTTATGAATATCTAATAAACACCTCCAGAAAATCTGAGCTGATTCTCTATTGTCATGAATTTGGTAGAAAATCACCTTAAATTTCAAAATCAGTTGTAAATGGAGACGTAACCCAGTCATCTAAGTTTTCAATCACAGGAAGCAAATCTCCACGACACAAAGGTATTTCTTCTTTGCCATAATTTAATTTAACATTTTGTTCTTCGAACCATTCCACAATCGGTTCTAGAGAACCATCAAGCTCGCATAGTACCTCTGTTTCTCTTCTCGAAAAATTTTTTTTAGTTTTTTGCTTATTATTAGCTGTAATTTTACCATGTATCAACTTCATGTGTAAAATTTTTGCATTTGAGAATTTTTTTTTCTTTTATGTCAAAATAATTATTTTTCAAATTTTTCTAGATAAATTAAAAACCTCGTGGAAAATTCTTCAACCCCCTCTACCCCATGAGGTCTAGTGAAACTTTTTGGCTGACTCCGCCCTACCCCCCCCCCCCCAAGGCACCACGTGGTTTATGGACGCCCCGATAATTTAACTTTTGTACTTTCATCTGTAAAAAATTTGAAGTCAATAAATATTTTTTACTACCAATAAAAATTCTTTGAAAAAAAAAAAAAAAAAAAAAAACTACCGGACACCTTCCTATAAATCTTCTGTAAAAATTTTTGTACACTTATTCCAAATTGAACTATTAGGAGTTTTTTCGGACATTAAAAACAAACAAAAAAATTCTCTAAAACGTAACAAGGAGGGCTTGCCGCGATTAAAATATCTCCAAACCTACATTTTCCCCGATTTTAACCTGCGGCGATAAAAATAATAGTTCGAAGGTACTAACGGAGATAAACGTAACAACCCCAACCTCAGCGGCGAATAATAAATTCATTAAAAATTAAATTCATTTTTTTTAAGGTCGCGACGAATAAAATCATCCTTCAGTTGCTGCCGGAGATAAAAGTAAACCCAACTACGCGATATAGTCCGAGAAAAATAACCAATCATTTTGGGCCACGAAAATAACAACCCCTTAATGCGTGAGCGACGGAAAACGTACGCATGTTCGTTCCTTCAACACAAGGGCGGAGAAAAGAATAACCCGACAATGAATAGCGGCGAAAAAAATAACCCTTGCTTATCTCTCAACAGAATTTCAGTCCCTTAAATACCGGTGGCGAAAAGAATGACTCCTGCCGTTGTCTCGATAGAATTTCAGTCTCTCGAGCACTGCGGCGAAAAAAATAACCCTTGCCTTTCTAACGATATAATTCTGGACTCTCAAGCACCAGCCGTGAAAAAAGTAACCCCTGCTCAACTCTCGATAGAATTTCAGTCTCCCGACTACCGGCGGCGAAAAAAAAATTCCTTAAAAACGCTTGCCTTTCTAACGATATAATTCCGGACTCTCAAGCACCGGCCGTGAAAAAAGTAACCCTTGCCCAACTCTCTATAGAATATAGGTCTCTTGAGCACTGGCCGCGAAAAAAGTAACCCCCGCTCAACTCTCGATAGAATTTCGGTCTCTCGACTACTGGCGGCGAAAAAAATAACTCTTGCCTTTCCAAAGATATAATTCTGGACTCTCAAGCACCGGCGGTGAAAAAAGTAACCCTTGCCCAATTCTCTATAGAATATCGGTCTCTCGAGTACCAGCAGCGAAAAAAAAAACCCCTGCCTAACTCTCGATAGAATTTCGGTCTCTTGAGTACTGGTGGCAAAAAAAATAACCATTGCCTATCTCTCAACAGAATTTCAGTCTCTCAAGCACCGGCGGCGAAAAAAATGACTCCTGCCGTTGTCTCGACAGAATTTCGGTGTCTTGAGCCAGGCCGCGAAAAAAATAACCCCTGCCTATCTCTCGACAGAATTTCAGTCTCTGAAGCACCAGCGGCGAAAAAATTAACCCTTGCATTTCTAACGATATAATTCTGGACTCTCAAGCAGCGGCCGTGAAAAAAGTAACCCTTGCTCAGCTCTTGATAGAATTTCAGTTTCTCGACTACAGGTGGCAAAAAAAAAAACCCTTGCCTTTCTAACGATATAATTCTGGACTCTCAAGCACCCCCTTATGGAAAAAACTAGCGTAAACACCGAATTTTCAGTGTTAACACTAGTTTGTCGGTGTAAACACTAGATTTTGAGTGTTAACACTGAAAGTTCGGTGTTGACGCTCAACTGTTGGGTGTTGACACCTACAATCGGGAGTTTACACCCAATAGGTTCAGTGTTAATACCAAAGTTAAGTGTTGACACCTAACTGTTGGGGGTTGACACCCACAATTGGGAGTTTACACCCAATAGGTTCAGTGTTAACACCAAAGTTAAGTATTGACACTCAACTGTTGGGTGTTGACACTCGCAATGGGAGTTTACATCCAATATGTTCAGCGTTAACACCGAAGTTAAGTGTTAACAGTTTACTTTTGGGTGTCAACACCCACACTATTGCGAGTTTATACATAAAAGGTTTAGTGCTAACACCAAAGTTATTGATAATAATTATAAGTATTACACCTAAAAGAATTAGTGTTTACACCAAAGTTAAAAGTTAGTTGGAATGTTACACTCAAAATGGAATTTTGACGCTAAATCCGTTTTTAATAAAAAATTAATGAAGAATTCAATAGATGATGATATGCTTAATCAGTAGGATCAAAAATAAATAATATAACTGGAAATTCTTTATTATTGCACAGATATGTCGTGAGTTCGTCGTGTACTATAAAGTACAAAACGTCTGAGACAGTAATTGAAATAGAAAAAAATTAAATGATTTACTAAAAATTATTCCAGAATTCGAATAAGTCATTAAATTTTTATCGTTAAACATTTAAGTGTATTTTTTAAAGTAATTTGTTCAAAATTCATTTTTTTATTTAGAAAATTACGTCCGAACTGAAATAATGAAAAAACCCTTGTAAAAAATACATGAACCTTTAAGTTAAGAACTAAAAGTATATATTTGGCCAAAGGAGCGGTAAAAATGAGTATTTTAGAAAAAACAGACAAAAAAATGAAAATATTTGAAATTTTTTGAAACCAATCAATAGTAAGTCAATTATGACAAAAATAATAATAATAATAATAATAATAATTTTTTAACATGCTTTTTTTTTAAAAGTACTATATTTTGACGTACTCATTAAAAATTTACATCCAAAAATCACATCTAAAGAATTAGACCCGATTGCTCGGAGAAGACCCCCAGGTATCCCTGGCATCGGTAATCTGGATGTACAAGACTGCACATTAACGTATCGACATTCAAACTTATACCGTCTGTAAAATTGTAGACCTCTAAGTCTCGTAGGCTCAAAACTATAGTGCTATTGGCAGATTTGGACATACGACGTTGATGACGTGATCGAAACTTTAAAGTTTGAGAATAAATATAATTAATAATAAAAAATTCAAATCAATTGATCAAAAAAGAAATAAGTTGGTTTAATTGTTTTAATTTCTGACAAAAAAAAAAATAAAAAAATGAATTTTTATGAAAAACACCCAAATTTTGGTCGCTAACCCTGAAATTTTTATTTTAATAATTGTTAATATAGTTCTTATAAACAAGTTAAAAGTAATGTTATTTAATCATATACAAGCTGAATAATCAAAAAAAGTTTGTTTCAATGTTTATATATTATTTTAAACATAGTATTTTCAACTAAGAGCGTGGGTAAGTGGATAAAGTGGTCGGTAAATTTTCGTCAACTTGAAGATCAATGGTTCGAAATCCCCATGAGGCCAATTTTTTTTTTTTCGGTTTGGTGTAACACTCCTTTGGGTGTAACACTCCATTGGGTGTAACACTCCATTTGGGTGTAACACCGCATTGGGTGTGCAAAATCACACTCAATGCGGTGTAGAAGTTCGGTGTTATTTTCAGTGTTATTTTTTGGTGTTTACACCGATTTTTTCCATAAGGGCCGGCCGCGAAAAAAGTAGCCCCTGCCCAACTCTCTATAGAATTTCGGTGTCTCGAGTACCGGCAGCGAAAAAAATAACCCCGGCCTATCTCTTGACAGAATTTCAGTCTCTCAAGCACCGGTGGCAAAAAAATTACTCCTGCCATTCTAACGATATAATTCCGGACTCTCAAGCACCGGCCGTGAAAAAAGTAACCCTTGCCCAACTCTCTATAGAATATAGGTCTCTTGAGCACTGGCCGCGAAAAAAGTAACCCCCGCTCAACTCTCGATAGAATTTCGGTCTCTCGACTACTGGCGGCGAAAAAAATAACTCTTGCCTTTCCAAAGATATAATTCTGGACTCTCAAGCACCGGCGGTGAAAAAAGTAACCCTTGCCCAATTCTCTATAGAATATCGGTCTCTCGAGTACCAGCAGCGAAAAAAAAAACCCCTGCCTAACTCTCGATAGAATTTCGGTCTCTTGAGTACTGGTGGCAAAAAAAATAACCATTGCCTATCTCTCAACAGAATTTCAGTCTCTCAAGCACCGGCGGCGAAAAAAATGACTCCTGCCGTTGTCTCGACAGAATTTCGGTGTCTTGAGCCAGGCCGCGAAAAAAATAACCCCTGCCTATCTCTCGACAGAATTTCAGTCTCTGAAGCACCAGCGGCGAAAAAATTAACCCTTGCATTTCTAACGATATAATTCTGGACTCTCAAGCAGCGGCCGTGAAAAAAGTAACCCTTGCTCAGCTCTTGATAGAATTTCAGTTTCTCGACTACAGGTGGCAAAAAAAAAAACCCTTGCCTTTCTAACGATATAATTCTGGACTCTCAAGCACCCCCTTATGGAAAAAACTAGCGTAAACACCGAATTTTCAGTGTTAACACTAGTTTGTCGGTGTAAACACTAGATTTTGAGTGTTAACACTGAAAGTTCGGTGTTGACGCTCAACTGTTGGGTGTTGACACCTACAATCGGGAGTTTACACCCAATAGGTTCAGTGTTAATACCAAAGTTAAGTGTTGACACCTAACTGTTGGGGGTTGACACCCACAATTGGGAGTTTACACCCAATAGGTTCAGTGTTAACACCAAAGTTAAGTATTGACACTCAACTGTTGGGTGTTGACACTCGCAATGGGAGTTTACATCCAATATGTTCAGCGTTAACACCGAAGTTAAGTGTTAACAGTTTACTTTTGGGTGTCAACACCCACACTATTGCGAGTTTATACATAAAAGGTTTAGTGCTAACACCAAAGTTATTGATAATAATTATAAGTATTACACCTAAAAGAATTAGTGTTTACACCAAAGTTAAAAGTTAGTTGGAATGTTACACTCAAAATGGAATTTTGACGCTAAATCCGTTTTTAATAAAAAATTAATGAAGAATTCAATAGATGATGATATGCTTAATCAGTAGGATCAAAAATAAATAATATAACTGGAAATTCTTTATTATTGCACAGATATGTCGTGAGTTCGTCGTGTACTATAAAGTACAAAACGTCTGAGACAGTAATTGAAATAGAAAAAAATTAAATGATTTACTAAAAATTATTCCAGAATTCGAATAAGTCATTAAATTTTTATCGTTAAACATTTAAGTGTATTTTTTAAAGTAATTTGTTCAAAATTCATTTTTTTATTTAGAAAATTACGTCCGAACTGAAATAATGAAAAAACCCTTGTAAAAAATACATGAACCTTTAAGTTAAGAACTAAAAGTATATATTTGGCCAAAGGAGCGGTAAAAATGAGTATTTTAGAAAAAACAGACAAAAAAATGAAAATATTTGAAATTTTTTGAAACCAATCAATAGTAAGTCAATTATGACAAAAATAATAATAATAATAATAATAATAATTTTTTAACATGCTTTTTTTTTAAAAGTACTATATTTTGACGTACTCATTAAAAATTTACATCCAAAAATCACATCTAAAGAATTAGACCCGATTGCTCGGAGAAGACCCCCAGGTATCCCTGGCATCGGTAATCTGGATGTACAAGACTGCACATTAACGTATCGACATTCAAACTTATACCGTCTGTAAAATTGTAGACCTCTAAGTCTCGTAGGCTCAAAACTATAGTGCTATTGGCAGATTTGGACATACGACGTTGATGACGTGATCGAAACTTTAAAGTTTGAGAATAAATATAATTAATAATAAAAAATTCAAATCAATTGATCAAAAAAGAAATAAGTTGGTTTAATTGTTTTAATTTCTGACAAAAAAAAAAATAAAAAAATGAATTTTTATGAAAAACACCCAAATTTTGGTCGCTAACCCTGAAATTTTTATTTTAATAATTGTTAATATAGTTCTTATAAACAAGTTAAAAGTAATGTTATTTAATCATATACAAGCTGAATAATCAAAAAAAGTTTGTTTCAATGTTTATATATTATTTTAAACATAGTATTTTCAACTAAGAGCGTGGGTAAGTGGATAAAGTGGTCGGTAAATTTTCGTCAACTTGAAGATCAATGGTTCGAAATCCCCATGAGGCCAATTTTTTTTTTTTTCGGTTTGGTGTAACACTCCTTTGGGTGTAACACTCCATTGGGTGTAACACTCCATTTGGGTGTAACACCGCATTGGGTGTGCAAAATCACACTCAATGCGGTGTAGAAGTTTGGTGTTATTTTCAGTGTTATTTTTTGGTGTTTACACCGATTTTTTCCATAAGGGCCGGCCGCGAAAAAAGTAGCCCCTGCCCAACTCTCTATAGAATTTCGGTGTCTCGAGTACCGGCAGCGAAAAAAATAACCCCGGCCTATCTCTTGACAGAATTTCAGTCTCTCAAGCACCGGTGGCAAAAAAATTACTCCTGCCATTCTAACGATATAATTTTGGTCTCTTGAGCACCAGCCGCGAAAAAAATAACCCCTGACCAACTCTCGATAGAATTTTGATCCTTCGAGCACAGGCCACAAAAAAAAATTAACCCTTGCCTATCTCTTGACAGAATTTCGGCCTCTCGAGTACAGGCGGCGAAAAAGTAACTCTTTCCCATTTCTTGACAGAATTTCGATTTTTCGACGACTGGCCGCGAAAAAATGACTCCACCCCTTATGTTGACAAAATCTTGGTCTCTTCACCACTGGTTGGGGAAAAAATGACCCTTGCCTTTTTATTGACAAAATTTTTGTTTCTCGAGCACCAACTGCGAATAAAATTACCACCACCTTTCTCTTGACAGAATTTCGGCCTCTTGAAGACTGACCATAAAACAATGATCTTTGCCCTTATCTTGATAAATTTTTACTCTCTTGTGTACCAGCCACGAAGAAAATATGACTCTTGCTTTCTCAAAACAAAATTTTGATCTCTTGAGCATCGGCCGCGAAAAAAAAACCACCTCGCGAAATCAAAATTATCTCAAGACTAAGGCAGTTTTCATTTTTTTTGCGGCTGGTTCGAAAGAGACTAAAATTCTATCGAGCAAAGTTTAAGGGTAATTTTTCACCGCCAGTCTTCTATAGACCAAGATTTGTAAAGAAAAGGGCAATGGGCTTGTGCTTGAAGGACCGGTATTATATCGTTTGAATGACAGGAGTCATTTTTTTCGCTGCCGATGCTTGAGAGACTAAAATTCTATCAAGAAATAGGCAAGGGTTATTTTTTTCGTGGCCTGTGCTCGAAGGACCGAAATTCTATCGAGAGTTGGACAGGGGTTATTTTTTTCCCCGATGGTGCTCAAGAGACCAAAATTATATCGTTTGAATGGCAGGAGTCATTTTTTTCGCCACCGGTGCTTGAGAGACTGAAATTCTGCCAAGAGATAGGCCGGGGTTATTTTTTTCGCTGCCAGTACTCGAGAGACCGATATTCTATAGAGAGTTAAGCAGGGGTTACTTTTTTGCGGCCAGTGCTAAAGAGACCAAAATTATATTGTTGAATGGCAGGGGTTATTTTTTTCGCCGCCGGTAGTCGAAAGACCGAAATTCTATCTAGAGTTGAGCAAGGGTTACTTTTTTTGCGGCCAGTGCTCAAGAGACCAAAATTATATTGTTAGAATGGCAGGGGTCATTTTTTTCGCCGCCGGTGCTTCAGAGTCTGAAATTCTGTCGAGAGATAGGCAGGGGTTATTTTTTTTTGGCGTCTGGCTCGAGACACCAAAATTCTGTCGAGACAACGGCAGGAGTCATTTTTTTCGCCACTGGTGCTTGAGAGACTGAAATTCTGTTGAGAGATAGGCAATGGTTATTTTTTTCGCCACTTGTACTCGAGAGACCGAAATTCTATCGAGAGTTAGGCAGGGGTTACTTTTTTCACGGCCGGTGCTTGAGAGTCCAGAATTATATCGTTAGAAAGGCAAGCGTTATTTTTTTCACCGCCTGTGCTCGAGAGACTGAAATTCTATCGAGACAACGGCAGGAGTCATTCTTTTTACTGCCGGTGTTTGAGAGACTGAAATTCTGTTGAGAGATAGGCAAGGGTTATTTTTTTTGCCGCTATTCATTGTCGGGTTATTTTTTTCTCCGCCCTTGTGTTGAGGGAACGAACATGCGTACGTTTTCCGTCGCTCACGCATTAAGGGGTTATTATTTTCGCAGCCCAAAATGATTGGTTATTTTTCTCGGACTATATCGCGTAGTTGGGGTTATTTTTATCTCTGGCAGCAACTGAAGGATGATTTTATTCGTCGCGACCTTAAAAAAAATGAATTTAATTTTTAACGAATTTATTATTCACCGCTGAGGGTGGGGTTGTTACGTTTATCTCCGTTAGTACCTTCGAACTATTATTTTTATCACCGCAGGCTAAGATCGGGGAAAATGTAGGTTTGGAGATATTTTAATCGCGGCAAGCCCTCCTTGTTACGCTTATCTCTACAAATTTTGGCCAATGGTTTTTCTTTGCATGGTCCGTCGATATGTGTGGGGGCTTATGCCTATCCTCACTCATATCTCCTCCTCACTATCCTGCCACAATTTTCCTCACAATTCCTTCACCTTTATTATCTCCATTCTCGCATCTGCCCAGAGGACTGCCTGTGGATTCGGAAAACTCCTCCGAGAGAGATTCTCAGAGGTGAAACGTCACCCGACAATGGCCGGTGTATTGAGCAATTCTGATAAGATATTTATGTCACATTTCGTAGGCATAAATACCGGCACGGAATCGTTTCACACCTCCTGTTCGTAATGTTGAATCGGAAAAAACCACCTAATCGATCCCTGAAGTGGCAGTCACCGTGCGCTGTTAGTCACTTATCCAAGTACTAACCGCTCACATTGTTGCTAAACTTCGTTGATCGACCGAGGCGAAGACTCTCCGCTACTCCATTACGTCGGTGATATAACTTATATTTATTATGCTTCTAATGTATAATTTTTTTTTTAGAATCATTATCTTTTATTTATTTTTATATTTTTAGATTCATTATTATTAATTATTTTATCATTCCATTGTTAAATATGTGTTATATTTATATATATCTTATGCGATACTCTACTGTTATCTTATTTTCATATTTATAATTATTACCTGTTGTTAAAAACTTTCTGCTTGGTTTGTATTTTTTGTACAACTTAAAGTACACTTAATAAATATATCAATCAATCAATCAATCAATCTTATATACGCGCGGGCACGTACACCAACACTTACCTACGGAAGTGAGAGAGAAAAGAAATACGCGCTACCAACGCTTTCACAAAACAACAAACACGATCACGATCAACGTTTATCTCCTCTTTATTTCTCTCGTTCTACCGAACAAGAGTATTTTGGCCCCACACACACTTGCGCTATTTCACACATATACGTAGAACCCGTCTACGTGTTCAAGGTCGCTTTAACCTTCGCCCCGAAATCTTCTTGAGGATTTTATCCTCTATGCTTCCCGCACTAGAAAGTTCTTATGATCTCACATACACATGAAAACAATCACACTCACCGTTGTCTGCGTGCACACATTCGATAACAAAAGAAAATTTTTCACTCCAATAAAAATTTATTTCACTCAAGAAAAAGAATCATACTTGTTAAAATTTTAAATCACTGCCGTTAAAAGGATGTCATTTGTAAGAGCTTTTGCTCTACTTTAAAATTCAATAAGTTCAACGAACAATCGGGGGGTTTGAGTAAGTTGCTCTTTGCAACACTAAACTTTATTAATTAACTATAAGCGATTCCATGCTAAGGAGCAGGCGAGGTTCTTGGCTTAATAAAAGGGGAGAAACTGGTTTGCAATGCAACAACAAAATGCACGAATAAGCAATCAGAAGAATGCGCGACTGGTCGCTGTGGCAGCATGGTAAGTGAACAAAAACGACTTGACGTGACTCCACGGCGCTCAACTGCCGTAGCAACACTACCACTAGCAAGCAGCAGCTGCTGCCTGCTAAAAGTAAGTATCCCTACTTTTGTCCGTCGGGCGCGACTCCTTGCTCCTGTTGCCCCGGCACCAACTTCTTAGTTTTTACAATACTTCCTGGATTGTACAAATAATTATCTATTAATACGGAAACCAACTTCTGGAGGAGCAGAAGCGGGTCAAACGACCGTTACAATTGTCAAAATATTTAAAAAAAAGTACTTCCTTCGAATAAAAGAGTAAGACCTAAATCAGCCCATTTTTGAGCCATTGATTTTTAAAACAATTTTAGGTAAAAGTGGTAGTTTATAGTCAGATATGAAACCCTGCGAAGTTACAAGTGGAGAACATTTTTCAACTCTGATATATCAAAGCTTAAAGTAGTATTTTTATACAGACGTTGAAAGGGACAATCCTAAGAAGTTTAATTTTCAGGGAACAAAAAATACCATCGTATTTTTTGTTAAATTCTAAGAAGAAAATATACTTGAAATTTTTTTGATTGAGCCCACTAATTTGGCGTAGAAATTCGCAATTCAACCACAGGCTTTTTGGTCTCATTCTTTGCTGCAAACTAGAGGTTTCTATCTCATTATGACCAAAAGTTAGAATTTTTCGAAAAATCTTAAAATAGCTTGAAGATAGGACATTTCTCAATAAGTGAAAAAATCTAGCGCCAAGCGGAAAAAAGATATCAACCTCTAGTTTGCAGAAAAAGTCTTCTATTAAATAGTAATTTTACAAAAAAAAATTTCAAAAAAATCAGTGAATCCGTGCGAGTCGATTTGCCGAAAAGATATATTGAAATTTAAAAAAAATTAAAGCGATTCCAGCTCATTCGGTATTTGTTTTTTCGAAAAAAAAATCGCATGTCGACTATTTTTTGATGCTCTAGCTAACTTAGCAAAAAAATATTTTAAATTTTAAAAAGTTGACAACCCTATTTTAGGGATGAACGTGGATTTTATTTTGGGGATATAAGTATCCAATACTTTTGAGGAAGATCCAATTTCGGGAATTCGATTTGAGGGATGAAAAAAGTACGATATTTAACTGTTTTTTGACCATAATTTTAAGAATTTCAGATTTTCGAAGATCCAATTAAGGGGATTCAATTTAGAGGATGAAAATCAAAAACGCAAATATAATATAGGGAGATGATAATATATTGATTATTATGAAGGGTCCAGGGGAAAACAAGGAAACTCGATTTTTTTCATTTTTTAGATCAAACAATACTGTTCGATATTTTACCACGAGTTTTAGTTGTTCTTCGTCGCCAACATCAAACGCGAGCTGAGACGACTTCACTCTCTGTTAAAAACCAACAATTTTGTTGATATTACTCTGAATGAATAGTTTGATTGTTTTTCTATAATTAATCTCGATTTCTAATTCATTCCATACATGCATGAGCATCAACATTCATACAGTCCATTCCGAGCAGATACTTTAGAATCTCAGAAATACAACTGTTCAAACTAGATTTAAATTTGACCTTTTTACGATTTTTAGAAAAAAAAGCACGGATAACTTTTTTTTATTAAAACAATAATAAGGGGTGTAATGGGTATCATGGATTAATTAATTTATTAATCAATTTCATATTTTTTCGCTAATCGTTATCGAACGAGACTCAGACGTCCGTTACGGTCGGACGTAGGAATACTCTGTAACCGTCACATTAATCAAATTGGTACTTTAATTCGCTTGTAATTTTCGTCTTAGATTACTGTTATAGATTGGAAAAGTTACTTTGTTAATTTAAGTCACGCATGAGTGGAGTGTGTTGAACGTTTGTCATCATTCACAGTGAATGCGTGTAGGTGTAGGCCATACACGATTTAGAATCTTTGTTTTTCTTGAGCACGCGATTTCTATGGCAAGTAGTTTGGATGTGTATTGACGCAACCCCCGGATCGAAAGAATCAATACTCGACGTTTGCACCGTTTTAGAAAAACTATTTTCAAAGTTTCGGTTGCCAACCCTATTGTCGAAGAAAAAATTGCTTTAAATTTTTACGATGATAAACTATTTTTGTTGCATGTTGATACACGAAAAACCCTACCTTGAGATTATTGCAGCATTGTAAATAAAATAAAAAAGTTGATATTGAGCAGGTTTTGCATTATCTTCTGTACACAAAGTGTCAGCGGTCAACGTAAGTTGTCGTACCTGAATTAGAGGTAATCTTTGTTGTCAATTGATTGGGACGAGGATTGTGAAAAAAGTCATACTTAATCATAGAGATTAATTCAAAAGAACAACTCTTTAAAAAGGTAGTGCCATAAAAATAACATGTTCATGATAATTGTGTTGACTTACCTAAGTTCATAAAAGGCATAGTAAAATCAACAGCAGTTTCCCTTTCTGCAGTTATGGTCAAATCGGTAATAGCTAAATCTGCTTCCTAAAAAGGTTATCAACTGAGAACTGATTTCGAAAAACTGTTTTCCGTAAATATTAGTTATGTTATTTTCAAAATTAATATCAAGTATGTGGAGATTATTGATACACTTTCCAAAATTAATTTATGAAAGTTCTTAAATGCGGCAAAAAAGCAATAGCCTATAAAGAATTTTTATAATTACATTATTTGGATAGCAGATAAAATATATCTTTGAAGTAATTTTTGTAACGGTTGTATAGTCTGCTATTGCTCCCCTAGATGTTTTTCTCTCTTAAGTTAATAAGTTATTTTGTTTATGTAAAAGTCAGGCCACATGTACCTAGTGGAGCAGGCGCCAGGACACAAAAACGAGGGAATCGCCAAGCAATAGACACGTGACCTTGCGGCTGGTTGGGTTCAAGCAGGTTAACTGAGTGACCATTAGATTAACTGCTAACCTTCGTTTTTATCGTAATCACATGGAATAAGCACGGCACCGTGCAAGAGTGCTTGATGTCATTATAATTGCAGATATTTATATCATTATGATTGCAGATAAATAATTGTTTCACTCGTGATTATTGTAGTTACTTCTTAACTCGTCCAGCAACGAAAGTGTTTTTTGTTTTCGTTTGACTAAATTTTCCACCTTCTCCTCTGACTTTATATTGAGTTTTCATTTTGTAAGACCCGGACTTATTTTTCTGTAGGCGGTAGTCTGAAGTAACGAAATGCTGTTCTATTGCCGTGTAGTTCAGCATATTTTATTTCTTTTAACTTTGTCGTGTATCAACCTTTAACACAAATAATAATACTAATAATAATCATAACCAATACCCATCACCCTCCTAAGTTGCGCTAACGACTTTTCGAATATTCTTAATTACTCCCGCCGAAAGAGTGAGGAAGGGGGCCCGTCGCGAGCCAAGCTAAAAGCTCGAGCTAATTGGATGCAGCTCCGATCCTTAAGTCCTAGGTGGGGATAATCGGCGACCTCCCGGCTCGCGCGAACCTCAAACTCTCTCTCTCGTTCCCGACACCAAGCGACCCGGAGGCCAGCGCAAGCCGAAGGTCGCAGAGGCACACCTGGACGGAAGGAGCCGGAGTTCCACGGGCTTCGACAGGCCACTGTATTCGACAGCCCTGACACGTGGGTCAACCATAGGGATCACCGGGCTAGAAACCCGGACCCCTCTCCGTCTAGCCTAGGTTCGCACCTAGTTACAAGTAAGATTTTTTTTTATTGTTAATTTATAACTTCGTCGAAGGACGATAAACTTGATTCGTAAAAATTTCTATTTTATAATTATTAATAATAAAATTTACATTAACTTTAAAAATTACATTTATTTTTCCCCAAATAAATCCCACCCAAGACAAGCGAAAAGGGTGACGAGCAGATTACTGCGTAATCTGCTCATAGCGGGTAAGTTCCCACTTAAATTAAATTAAACTCAAATATAATTAAATAATTATTGTCACGTTTGCACGCGACATAAATGTCATCCCTTGTGGGGAACCATACCTGCCTTTTCGCTTAAGCTCTTTGGTTGGATCTTGTTTTGGGAATTTAAATTTATTAAAATTAAAAATAAATTACTTAATTTAAAATCTGGTTTAATTAGTTCGTGAAAATCAGAGCTGAAATTTTATTTCATCATATTTTTCGTGTTCGAGAATTTCAAGGAGAAAGTTTAGCGACTTATTGCTGACGCGCACATTCTTTGTTTCTTTCTCTCTTTCAATCGCCGTTCATTTCTTTCAATTCGCTTTTACGAAGACTCCGAATAAAATTTGTTTCTTTTGTTTGACGTGTAAATTTTATTGTTCGATTCGAAAACTTTTGTTTGAAAATTTGCTACCCACTTTGTTTAGCTCATCGCCCCGAACAGTAAACTTTTCTTTCAACCTCCTCTCGGACTCTTGTCGTTCATTGATAAAACTTTATTAGGCCCTATTCGAAGATGGCAGGTGCAAATTTGACACTAGATGAAATAGAAGCCCTCACGGACGAAACCCTGAAAACCCGGGCTCGACTCGAGCACGGCCGCCGCATGGCTGAGAATATGTCGGTCATGGCCGCGACCCTGAACGAGTCTCGTGCCGCGTTCGCGAACTTGCAAGCTTCCGCCCTGATGCAAAGCGCCCTCGCATCCATCCCTTTTTATTCAGGTAATTCTCCCCTGCGAGTTTGGCTCCAGGATGTCGAGAATTATGATAATCGGTTAGCAGACCCAGAACTTAAAGGAGTGTTTTTGCAGGGAGTGATTTCACGCCTGACCGGCAAGGCGAAATCAAGCATTGAAGGCAAGACCTTTAATACCCTAGCGGACCTCCGCACACACCTCACAGATAGATTTAGCCAAAAGCGTTCTCTTTCGTACTACCTTAATTTAATATCGGAGTCGTATATGAAACAAGGCGAATCCGTGCTAAACTTCTTTGATCGTCTTTCATCCATAGTTCGCGCCGCCACAAAGTTGAAAAACGAAGGTGCGGCCAACGATCAAATTAAGGAACACAACAAGACCCTGTTTGAAGATTTGGCTAAAGAATACTTCATACGTGGTCTGCCCTCGGCTATTCGTAACCAAATGGCTACACACATTCCGGCAACGTTCAACGATGCCCTGGACGCCGCTGTTAGCGCGGAGGAGTGGGTAAACATTGGGACGACTAACCGTGCGGACATCGAGTACTCGCCCTCGCCACGACCACCCCGGTCGCGATCTCCGAGTCCGTACCAACGCCCTCAGACTCCGGATCGAGAAACTTCTTCGAGAAATAACGTACGTTTCTCAGATTTTGACGACCCCCGGAATTACCATCGCACCATCCCTTATTCTTATGACAGAGATGATACCCGAATGCCGAAAACTGTTATGTACACATCGGATGGGTTGCTAGACGCCCACCCGTCTCTTCGCTATGACCAGCCGACTGGCATACTTAAACCCCCCGAAAGGACTAGCAGACCCGGTCGCCCAGGTTCGCCGAACGATCGACCCAGACCCGAAAGCCCTGGGAACCGATATCAAAATTATGATAGACCGAGAGAACCTTCACCCTACCGAAGTCAAAACCCTTATTTCGCTCCGCCCTCGATGCATTACTACCCACCGCCACTACCTTATTACTATCCCCCAATGTCTATGCCACCGTATCAAATGCCCTACGCAAACCCTTATGCTTATGGGTACCCGCACGACTCACGCGGTCCAAACCCATCACCCAGACATGCATCCCCTGGTCCATCAACATCTGCGAACAACCCGAATATCCCTCGCCCGGTTACACCTACAAAGCCTGCGACTGTAGACTCTCCTGATAATTTAAACTGGGGAGCAGCTCGCCAGAACGGCGCCCAGGCGAGCTACCAACACCCGGAGCGCCGGTCAGTGAAAACATACAAGTCCGGGAAGTACGACGAATCGTCGGAACAAGGGGCGCACCATCAGTCAAATTAAACCACCCCTGGTTCAATAAGGGCAATATCACCTGCTCTGCAGCGCTTTCTAACGAGGTAAATTTGATAAAAACCTCAGTCCTTAAAGACTCCGCATACTATCTTGAAAATCCCCCTCTCACGATACAGAGTGAAGACGGAGATAAAACAGAGTCCACTGGCCGAGTACCCTTAAAATTTTACAAACAAAAACTTTTATTTTACCTTGTTGGTGACGACGCCCCATTTTCTCAAGACGCCGTCATTAGCAGAAGATCTTTAAAAAAACTCCGAAAAGTAAGTTTATTAAAAACAAAATTAGCTGAAAAGATGCGGAAAGACTTCCCAGATTCCCTTTTTGAAAATCTCTCTTCCGAATCAGACTCCTGCTCCGATTCTGGATCAGAATCCGAAAACTCTACCCAAAAATCTTGTGACACCTCTGAGACTCCCTCCGACTTCAGCCCAAACTCTGAGTATCAATCCCCTCAAATATTAGATCCCAAAAACCCAGGAAATTTGTTTAAAAAGGGGAGGAAACGATCTTACGGTACCCCTAAAATGACTATTACAAACGAGATATTTCGAACCGGAAAAGGTAGAGTCCTTATCGACACGGGCGCAGACGTGAGCGTGATAAAAATTCAATCTCTAAACCCTGCGTACCCTATTGACAGGTCACGAGTGTTGCAACTCACCGGGATCGGAACCCAGCCCGTCTACACACTCGGTACCGTCCTCTTTTGCGAAAGCGGGAGAACCCATCGAATGCACGTCCTCCCCGAACAATCCTCGTTAAAGGATGATGCCATTCTAGGATCCCGCTACTTGCATAATGAGAAAGGCCGCATCGATCTGGCTAATAATACTTTGATCACACAAGATAAAACCCGAACTATCTCTTTCTCAAGTGCATCAGATAGTAGCGACTCGGAATCTCAGAATTCTGACGACAGGCAGAGTACCCAAAATCATACACCTTCTACTACCTGTGATGCTCACCCCACATCTAGTAAAATTCCACCTACAGTTTTTCATTATAGGGCTCGTCGACTGAGAGGTAAAGCCCTTCGTACTAGATACGTCTTGCCAGCTCGCGCTAGAGTCGCGATCGAAGTCCCCGTTACGCAGAAATCTCCAAAAGGGGAGGCGTACCTACCCCGAATTCAGACCCCTACGGGAATTTTTATCGGAGAAGCCGCGGTGACTAACGAAAATGGCTCTTGTTACGTCTTAGCCGTGAACACTAAAGAAGAACCCCAAGAAGTTGAAATCCCAGTTCAGGATCTGTACCCTTTCGAATTTGATGACTCTGAAGACTTCTTCGAATCTGAAGGTGAAGGAACCCCTTGTCTTCCTGAAGAAAGAGTCCCCAAAATCATTGAACTTCTAAAAAGAGAACACCATGATTCCGAATCTTTGGCTCAACTTCAACGAGTAGTAGAGAAGTTCCCCTACCTCTTCATGCTACCTGGCGATGATCCACCTCGCACACACCTAGTGCAGCATAGTATCCCTTTAAAAAACGACACACCCATTTATACCCGTCAATACCGCTATCCTCCTATGCTACAAGAGGAAGTTAAGAAACAAATTAACGAGATGTTGGAGAAAGGAGTCATCCAACCATCTTCGAGCCCTTGGAATTCTCCCCTCTGGATAGTCCCTAAACGCCCTGGCCCAGACGGTCGAAAACAACATCGCCTTGTGATTGATTATCGTAGAATCAACTCTTTAACGATCCCAGATTCCTATCCACTCCCCAACATTCAGGAGATCTTGGAATCTCTGGGAAAATCAAAATACTTTTCAGTCTTCGATTTGGTAAACGGGTTTCATCAAATTCCCATGAACCCTGACGACAGAGCTAAAACTGCTTTTTCTACCCCTTACGGCCACTACGAATTCACAGCAATGCCCTTTGGGTTGTGCTCCGCTCCACCTACTTTCCAACGACTCATGGATACAATTATGACAGGGCTTCAAGGAGTCGAACTATTCGTCTACTTGGACGACCTTATTATCTTTGCCGATTCCCTGGAGACTCACGAGCGCAAGGTTAATGAAGCTTTTCAAAGGCTGTTCAACGCCGGACTGAAGCTAAAAATAGAAAAATGCGAGTTTCTTACCCCTGAAGTCAAATACCTCGGTCACCACATCGACCAATTTGGAGTCAGACCCGACCCCGGAAAAATCGAGGACGTCAAAAACGCCGCTCCTTTAAAGAGCGCACATGACGTCAGATCTTTCCTTGGGCTCTGTAGCTATTACCGGCGATTCATCCATCACTTCGCTGATATTGCTAAGCCCCTTAACGACCTCCTTAAAAAGAACGTTAAATTTTATTGGGAGTCTGAACAACAAAACAGTTTTGAACGGCTCAAAGAAGCTCTATGCTCCGCACCCGTTCTAATTTGCCCCGATTTCTCCCAACCTTTCATTCTTACAACAGACGCAAGCGCTTACGCCATAGGCGCAGTTTTAAGCCAGGGAGAACCCAACAACGACCGCCCCATTGCGTATATGTCTCGAACTTTAAACAAACACCAGCAGAATTACTCTGCTACAGAACGAGAGTGCTTGGCCGTAGTCCTTGCCATAATGCACTTCAGACACTACCTTTACGGTCGAGTCTTTTACGTATACGGCGACCATGAGCCCTTAGAGTGGATTGACTCCATTAAAGACCCTATGTCTAGACTAAATCGCTGGCGAGCCAGACTCCGTGGTTACAGGTATATTTTTCGATACAAACCTGGTAAACAGAATACCAATGCGGACTGGCTGTCCCGAAATCCAATCGATAAAGAACATCCACCCGGAAAGGCCTCCACAATCACCCCCGGAACCAATCCACCCGCGAGCAAAATAAAATCCAAAACGATGCTGCCGATTCGGCACCCTAAACCCACCAAAACCTCTTTAGCTCGCGAAGCCCAGAACAAAAGCATGAGCGAAAAATCACCCACTAAGGCTGGTCCTCCAAGGAGAGGCAGACCAAAGGGGTCTAAAAACAAGTCACCGATACCTTTGAACGCTTCTGGTCAAGGCACCCTTCAAGGTGAAACCATAGCCTCCCGTCTAAAACTCAGACGCAACCAACGACTCACAGAGACCAGGGAAAAGGCACGCTACACAGAGCCTGAAACAGAGAGCACGACTTCAGAAGCAGAAAACTCCGAAAGTACCGAGTCAGACGTCTCCGACGTGCCCGTTCCCTTACGTCATAGATCTCTGCTTCCCAGTCTAGTAGACCCTTCGCCCACACCGACAACATCTTCTGCCACCGAATTCGAAAATAACACCCCTGAGCAAGCCGCGCCAACCCTTGACGTGGACGAACTCGATGAGACAATGATACCGTCCGACGAATTCGAAGAGGTCGTCGCCCAATTTGATAAATCGCCCCAGAGAAAGGCTTTCTTCGACACTCCTTCAAAAAGAGTAAAACCCTCGGTTGACGACGACTCTTCGTCATCGGATGAAGAAGACCTCAGTCCACCAGAAACGCAAAGTCGGAAGCCGAAAACTCCATCGCCCTTGAAACCCACAAACTTTACCCCGGAACAAAGGAACGAATTCATCGAAGGGTTCAATTCCCTTTGGTGGGATTCAGGAAAATGGGAAGAACTTCTAAAAACCACCGAACTAGGACCAAATTATTTCGAAGCAGACCACTCCGTCGCTCACAGTGACCCTGGTTATTTAGAAAATGATCTAATCGACCCCCATGATCAGCCTACTCTTAACAAAACCCAATCTCTGCTTGATTTGTCAAAATGGCAGCTGGCCGACGAGTCTGAATTAAGAACACCCTTGCTCTCGTCCACCATGATAACACCAAGAATACCACCTATGAATCCAGATCTGCTTTCTCAATCTAACGCTTTGCCTTTAGACGACACAAAGATCATGTCGAGCGAGGAATCCGATTCATCTGCGAGTTCCACGTCTACTATCCTATCTAAACACGATACCAGAGAACCTCGTAAATCTATCATCACCACCAAAAACGTAATTCCTACGCCGGTAACCGTCCCCCAGAGAACTCATGCGTCTGCCGATCAACTGGAAATTACCGAAACGAGAACAACACTTGATAACCTTGAAAACTCGATTCACTCGCACCACGACTCAAATGGTTCTGTTGATAATTTTAACTCGTTTAATTTAAAACCCCATAGCAATCTTTTCGTAAAACCCGACAGAATTCCACCGATAATACTACCTGACTCCAGTATTTCTGGAATTCACCCTGATCCCAGGAAAACCATGGTGATCAGACCTGTCAGAGAGTCCCTGACCGGTCACAAAGATAATATAATTCATTTCATACCTGCAAATTTAAATCTGAACACACCCAACAATCAATTGCTAAACGAGTTGAAATTAATCTCAAAAATCGACCTCAGTGACGCGAACCCGACGGTGGGTGACGTGCTCGTCTCCACAAACAGGGGGAGAACCATCTTTTCGTTAGTCGTAACCGAAACGGAGAAAACACCGATTAGACAAAGCCCTTTGAGAGAATGTTTTTATAACCTTTATCATTTGCTACTTGAAAGAGAAATAACTTCAGCCAGGATAGCACGAAAAGGCGAGCTCACAGACGCATTGCCCCGCGGTACCCTTTATCGGAAAATTCGAGACCATTTGAAAAATGTTCCCATGACCCTTACAATCTGTCTAGGATCCTGCGTGATACCGCCGCCCGAGTTGCGTGATACCATCTTAAAAGAGCGTCACGACAGCTTGTTCGGAGGACATCGCGGAGTTGAAAAAACTTATCGTAGAGTTAGGGAAAACTTTACTTGGCCCGGTTTACGCAAAGACGTAGTCGACTACATACATCGCTGTCGAATATGCCAAGAGTTTAAACTCATCGGTTATCGCACCAAAGAACCTATGGTAATCAGCGATTCTCCTGCAGAACCCTTTTTCAAGGTTGCAATCGATGCCGTTGGACCTATGCCCAGAACAGTTAAGGGTAACGCCTACATCCTAACCATGCAATGTTTATTTTCAAAATTCTGTATCGCAGTCCCTATACCAAATTTAAAAGCCCTCACCGTAGCACAGACCTTAGCGATTCACCTCATAGCCACCCACGGAGTCCCAAAAATTATTCTAACCGATCAAGCAAAAAGCTTCAGAAACAGACTGCTCAAACACCTCGAAAGCATGTTTGACTGCAAGTTAAAAACCATGACATCCTGGCACCCGCAGTCCAATGCCTCGTTAGAACGAAGTCACTCTGTATTGAAAGACTATCTTCGAACTAACGCCCCCAAGTTTCAAGATTGGGATGAACTCGTCCCTTTCGCCATGATGGAATACAATTCATCCGTCCATTCTTCTACGGGATTCACTCCTTACGAGATCGCGATGGGTCGCTACCCCCGCACCCCTTCTGCATGCTTGGATGACTTCGAAAACGACACTTATAACGGCTACATTTACGACCTAGCTTCAAGAATAGCCGAAATTAGGGAAATCGCTCTGAAAAACTTAGAATCTTCAAAAATCCACAATAAAATGTATTATGACAAGTCCGCTAAGCCCCTTAAAATACAACCTGGAGAAAAGGTTTACGTAAATAAATTACCACGGAAGAACAAGCTTGACAAGTTTTACAACGGAGTCTTCGACGTTCTTGAAGTTCGAGATAATAACACAGCTTTATTGCGCAGTCAAAACGGCAAAACCATTTTAGTACACAAAGATCGTTTAAAAAAATTTTATTAAAACACATAATCATCATCTCGACCTATCTTCGACGTTTACTATTTCTACCTATCTATAGCTTTCCTATCATCAACAATTACAGTAACAAGCCGTGCTGAACCTGTTCGAACGCCCGATCCGAGAAAATGCTTTGGTTTGTCTTGTTGTTTTTGAGCTCGACCTTAGTTGACGTTGAGTGCAAAGACGAAAACCCATTATTTGAATTGAAAGATATCCACAACAACCCCGGGATTTATTTTGAGCACGTGGGAAAGGTGAAATTAATTAGAACAAAAGTGCATTTTGATATTTTCATGAATTGTCCGCCAATAGAGAGAGATTTCGACGTGGAGTACAGAGATTTTAAAATTTTTATTGATAAAATAGTAGAAACCTTCCCCAAAGAAGTCGTCCCAAACTCCGTTAGAGAATTAAACTTAAGACGGAAACTAGGCGATATTAAAGACCTACATCAATCCATACGTACTTACTTTATCCTACCAAAACCGAATCGCGAACCATCGAGCCGACACGCACGCGGAGCACCCATCGAAATAGGTGGTTGGGCCGCTAAATGGGTTTTCGGGATCATGGACGCCAAAGATAGAGAAATCATGACTGCAAATATAGACCAACTGTATTACAATCAGAAAAATCTAACAAAATTAGCCCTCGACACAACCCATTATATGAAATCCGAACTTGAAAACTTACACAAAGTTGGTGAAAGCAATGCAAAAGAGATGAAATACCTACTCGCTGTAATTAAAGAAATCTCTAAAAATTATTCGCTCAAAGAATACAACATTGATTACCTGAATATTTCCACCTGGTGGAATAAGTACGAAATCGAAATTGACGAATTGAAACACAGCTATGAAACGCTGTTAGAAGTGCTGCAAACAACAGCCCGCGGTCACCTGCACCCCTTGATTTTATCCCACTCACAAATTACAGATTTGCTTACTAAAATTAACCACTTGAGCAGTATTTATAAACTCCCGAATGCGACTGAAATCACTACTGCATCATATCTGTTCGAAATAGCAAAAACAAGTGTATTCATAACCGATGGAAAACTCCACGTCTCTCTAAAATTACCGCTTTTAAACAATGAAAATTTAGATCTTTACAAAATTCATAGCTTTCCGAACCCCATAGATTTGCCCCTTAATAATTCCGGCTATGTGGCAATTCAACCAAGATCGAAAAATATTATTATTTCGGAAAATTTGAAAATGTATGTCCTCGTGAATAATGAGTTTTTACGATCGTGTCTAGACCACGGAGATTCAAAATTATGTGATGAATCTCTGCCCCTAAGAGACGCAGGTCCAGACGCCCCCTGCGAGTATTCAATGTTCAAAAAGGCAACACCAACCTCAATCAAAACATGCCAGACAATTATAATTCCAAAAACCGACATTATTTTTACCCCATTACTTGCTTCCAACATATGGTTATACACCACCATAAAACCGACCACTCTCGCTATAACCTGCCACGGTCAACCCCGTAAGGAACTCGATATAAACGGCACAGGCTCCCTTTACCTATCCGGGAGTTGTACCGCACACGCCCTCAGTGTCACACTTCATGGCTTGCAAAAGATTTCTTTCCAATCTGAATATAAGTATGAACCCAACTTAACCGCAGAACTGAAAATCGTCAACCCGACTATCCACGAACTAGCAAAACAATACCCTTTAGAAGCAAAGCAAGAATTTACAGAATCACTCCAAAAATTTGACCCTACCCCGCTCAATGAAATAGAAAACAAACTCAAATTAATACATACAAAACGCATAGAACAGAGTGAATCGCATTCAATCCTAGCATTCGGCCTAGGATCGTCGATAATTATTACATTGATAATAAAATACGTTTTTGATAACTTCAATTTTCTGGAAAAGCTTTGGCCCATTCTCTTCTTCGCCTGCAAAAAAGAAAAACGTAATCAGAATCAAATAGAATCCTTTCAATTATTAAATCATAATATATGTGCAAACTGCCACCAGACCAATACTAATCCTGGTAGTCAAACCCAAAAATCCGAGAGTATAGATCCAACGGTGCCAAACGAACTGCCCAAAATCGAAAATCCCACAATGCAAGAATCAAGCACAAGCAACCAACCGTCTGTACCCACCAAAGGTAAAGAATCAGCGACCACGCCGCCCCGTGACGGATACAACGTCAACGAACACCGAAAAAAAAAAAAAAAATAATAATAAATAAATAAATAAATAAATAAATATATAAATAAATAAGAAAATAAAAAAAAATAAATAAATAAAATAAAAATAAAATAAAATAAATAAAAGAAATAAATAAATATATATATATATATATATACTTTTGATCGAATAAATACAAGCAAAACACTATACATAATTATCCTTCTTTCCTGCCCTTTCGGAATATTTTTTTTCTGGTTCATCCAGCAAGTTCACGCAGCCGCCAACCGTACTGTAGTTCTGCACTGCTGCACGATGGCCCCTGCAAAATGCGCACCCGCCACACACCACCCTAACTGCGTACTGCACAACTTGAACTGCAAATAATTCAAAGATCAGTGAAACTGAACGTCAATTATTTATTACATACCTTGAACTTTAACGAAATTATTGTCTTCCAATCACGTCAGCTAACTCGTTAAACTACTTCAAAACCATCACCGGACAATTAATTCGTCTTAACAACAAATTACTTTTCACAATTTATTATTTATAATCACCTCATGTTAATTTCACCCGATTTCACGTATTTGTTTATTCGAAACTCTGATTACACGAAAATAACCTTAACAAATAATTCTAATTATTTTAACTATTTACTACTTGCTTAATTTTACTTTACCTTATATTACACATTTTTTTTTAATAAAATAAAATTTAAATGAAATCTAAATCTGGGAATAATTTTAATATACGAATTATAGTTTGTTAATCCCTCGTCTAAGTTTGAATTACAATAACTGTCCTTGTAAACTAACCACGTGCCAAGCCAAAGCCTACTGTACTACTAAAGCCACGTCAACTAAAGTATAGCTTAATTACGACATGATAACTAAGCACTGCGTTGCCAGCCGCGACGCACACACCATGAAAGCAGCAGCCACACACACGTACGAGATAGCCGCCCGATACTGTTACACCTTCGTGCGATAATCACAATATTATCGCTACACGAGATTCTTCAACCGCAAGGAAATTAAAAGTGAACAGTGAATATATAGACTTTACAGACTACAGACTTTTATTTTAAATTTATTTTATTACATGACCTAAAATTTTTATGATTATTTAAGAATTATTTTTACTGCGAACGATTTTCACAACATGAAAATACCTATCATTATTATTTAACTTATTCTAATCAAATTTTAAAAATTGACTTTTCAATTAAAAATTATACTTGTTAATAATCATCTTTCTTTTCTTTATGCGTATATTCGAAAATTTCATAACTATGTCTACATTTTTTTTTATCGTTAAATAGCTAATAATCAAATAATTGAATAATTAAAATCGATTAATTTTTTTTTATTTTTGCAATAATGTACTTACTCCGTTTTTTTTTCTCTTTACGGCAACCTATTGATTGATAAAAATCTAAAGACTTGGGACCTGTCTACGTGATAATTGTGAACCTTTCTCCCTCTTAGCATTTTATAATATCTGATATATTTTTTTTTTATCAAAGCGCGAACGCAACAACTGCAACTCCAACTCCAACCCAAAACCAAAAAAAAAAAAAAAAAAAAAAAAAAAAAAAAAAAAAAAAATTTCTTCTCATTTATTCAGTCTTCAAAATGAAAACCGTCATTACCAGAATTCACCGCTGATGATTATTATATTGTTAACAATAACAACTATGATTTTTCAACAATAATTGATAAATCTAACCGATCAAATCAAGACCAATTATCGACCTTCTTGGTCATAAACCGATTTATTAATCGGTAGCACCACAAACAGTGCTCTGATTGATCATAGTGCAACACGAGCTGAATGCACCGCCGCTATAAACGCATAGGTCATTCAAACGCGTCATGCACACCCTCTAACACAAGCCGCTTCGATATTGTTTAAAATCACACTTTCAAAATAAGGTCGATACACCTTTCTATCTTCGATAAAGGACTGCACTTCCTTAGTTGCGCAGCCCTGCATTGTTGAGGACAACAATGGACTAAGAGGGGAGGCATGTCGTGTATCAACCTTTAACACAAATAATAATACTAATAATAATCATAACCAATACCCATCACCCTCCTAAGTTGCGCTAACGACTTTTCGAATATTCTTAATTACTCCCGCCGAAAGAGTGAGGAAGGGGGCCCGTCGCGAGCCAAGCTAAAAGCTCGAGCTAATTGGATGCAGCTCCGATCCTTAAGTCCTAGGTGGGGATAATCGGCGACCTCCCGGCTCGCGCGAACCTCAAACTCTCTCTCTCGTTCCCGACACCAAGCGACCCGGAGGCCAGCGCAAGCCGAAGGTCGCAGAGGCACACCTGGACGGAAGGAGCCGGAGTTCCACGGGCTTCGACAGGCCACTGTATTCGACAGCCCTGACACGTGGGTCAACCATAGGGATCACCGGGCTAGAAACCCGGACCCCTTTCCGTCTAGCCTAGGTTCGCACCTAGTTACAAGTAAGATTTTTTTTTATTGTTAATTTATAACTTCGTCGAAGGACGATAAACTTGATTCGTAAAAATTTCTATTTTATAATTATTAATAATAAAATTTACATCAACTTTAAAAATTACATTTATTTTTCCCCAAATAAATCCCACCCAAGACAAGCGAAAAGGGTGACGAGCAGATTACTGCGTAATCTGCTCATAGCGGGTAAGTTCCCACTTAAATTAAATTAAACTCAAATATAATTAAATAATTATTGTCACGTTTGCACGCGACAACTTTTAATAAAGTAAACAAAAGCAAAATCAAGCAAATAAATTATTAAGCTTCGATGTAAGCGTACCCATAGAAATTAACGGCACTGTGGGCGCTACAAGCAATAGCCTCCTCTCTCAGCAGTTTGGCATGGAGTACATATTTAAGTTTGTGTGTAGTCTCCATAAAAAAATAAGTTTGCTCTGTGCCAAACTGCTGGGAAAGGAGGCTATTGCCAGTAGCGCCCTCTAGTGCCATTCATTTCTATAAGTCCCCATAAGACACATTTTTCGAAGCATACTTTTAGATCAAAAAAGTGCGTTTTATACGCCAAGAAATATTGTAAGTCAACAATTGATACTAATGGGTGCAAGTTTATTTTCGGTCACAAAGTAAATAAAGAAATAATTTTCTCAACCTTTGAAATATTACTGGGAAAGTAATAAGTAGAAAGTAATAAAAAGAATACAGCTTACATAAAAATAGATGGTAGAGTTGATTTGCTTTTTATAAAAAAAGTGGACAGTGATTAATTGATTAAATTATCTAGTGTAATTTTAGCTAGAAACGAGGAAGATAATTTATTTTAGGAGTTTATTGAGATGATCAAACTTTGAGAATGATTGGTAGGGGTATACTTAAAATTTATTTATCGAAAAATTATGATAAATTAAACTAGATAATTTCGTTGATTGTGAATGAGGCTGAAAGAAAAATTAAAACTAGTTATAATAATCACATATCAACCGTTCAGTGTAATAACAACCAAATGGGCTTAAGCCCGTTTTTCAGGTGACGTCAAAAATGCTAAGATAATATATTGAAGAGTATTTTCACCAAATTCATAAAACATTTCGAAAGTGAAACTGTGGTGGTTTTTTAAGTAAATAGAGTCACCGTGACTTACAATAAAATGCGCACGCTATGTATTACCTGATCCGATGCATCCGAACAGTGCAGCAGTCAAATTTTTCCATCATACTACGACTCAATCTTGAGCATTATTATACATGTATATATGAACATGTACACATGAAAAAATAGTAAAATAATAATACACCCTCTTTAGGCGCAAATTACGCGCAATCCACCCACTTACATAAAAAACCAAAATAACCTATCTTTTTTTTATTTTTTTTTTCCAAAATAACCCGTCAATACAAACTTTTTCTAGGTATGCGTGGTCCAACCAAAATAACTCATCCAAAATAACCCTTCCTAAATAACCCATCCCAATTCCTGGAACTCATTTTTATTTATTCTCAGAAAAAGTAGGGCTAATCACTATCCTGACTGTCCGGATAGTGTCGAAATGTCCGGTGAATGCCGAACGTGTATATGGACTGTCCAGTAAGTGCCAATAATGTATATATATATATCTTGTTACGGAGTGGACCACAATTCGCTCGTAAATATTTCGGCTCATTCGCTCAACTTTAAATTGATAGACTGCATGGCTCCATCTATGAGTCTAGGCGGGGACTTTAGTCCCAATTCTCACTCCCGCGCGCCGTAGTTCTGGGCCCTACCGCTGTTGCCGTTGCTGCTGACACAGGCCTCGCGTGCTGGCTTCTGATTTTGGTGCTCAAGTGTGTGTGTGTGCAGCAGAGAGTTCTCCCGGCTTTTTCACGGTTCTTCTCAACGGCTCTTCTCATCGCCTTTTTCACCAGGCAGTCCCGGAACCTGCCTTTTCACCTTGCACCAGCTCATCCGGACGATCACAGTCAGTAATTCTGTGATCATCAACAACCTCGGAGCCGCGCCATTACCACGTGTACCAGCTACTCTTCACCGGTGGTCCACGGAGAATTTGTCTGGTTCAAGGACACTCCTAACTCATCGAATATCTCCAGGTATTCAGGTGCAAGGAACAGTCATTTCCTTGCCCCTTCTCACTTTTCATTTTCTCTTGCACAGAATTTACGACTCTGTGCTGATTTCGTCTATCTCAATGTGCACAAGCACGCAGCCATTTCGGCCATTCTCTCTCTCTCTCTCTCTCTCTCTCTCTATCGGGCTATCTCTCTCTATTTTCAAGGCCACTCTCTGCTGCTACTTGACCAACGCTCACACCTTTTAATGTAAATAAGAAAACTCTCATAATTTAAGTTCAAATCAATATCGGTGTTTACATTTACTTATGACTTGACTGTTACGCTCGGGCCTCTCTCTCTCTTCAAGACAACGCTCGTGAATAGACGGTTTCACTCGCCATTTTGTGAAACTTCTCGGGTTTCTCTTGGTTCTTTCTCGTGATTCTTTCTCATCATCCTCAACGTAGTCATCTCATCAGTACAGTCAACTCGACAAATCATCTACTTAGTGTTGGCTCAACTCGGGAGACATTTGATCTTCAATTAACTCAAACGGCTTGGCTCAATTCAATTCTTGGATTAATTGCTCAGCAAGGAGAGCTTTCACGGCGTGGCATCTTCAGGTATTTCGCTCAGAACCGGTAACAATAATTTACCGGTGCTTTTACATTGCCCTTCTCACAGCCAGAAAATCAATAAAATTACTGTGCATTCTCTTGCTCTCTCTCTCTCTTTTCTTTGTGCTGTCTTACACGCAGCAATTTTTTTTTCTACTCTTTTCAAGGCCATTTTCTGTTGCTTTGTTTACCTCAACTGTACTCAAGCAAAAATCGTATTTATGGTTTGAATTAATATAATCAAATTCGTCAAGAGTTTTGACTAGGCGGTTTCTCAAATTAATTAATTTTCTTTACACGGAAATTAGTGCTGGCAATTCTCAATTCAACATATTCTCATATCTCAGTTTCTCTCTTTCATCAGTTATTATTCTCTCTCTCAAGCTCATTCCCAGCTCATTTGCATTAATTCATTAGTTCTCTTAAGTATACTAGACTGATTTATTTTATCTCATTTTACATTTCAACTGGACCTGGCTCAATAGTGATTCCCATAATTTATAATTAAATTATTTTATACTTTGATGATTTGTCTTATTCTATTTTATAGTAATGAGCTCATGTTATCAACATCAAACTTATTAATCTGTCAATACACATTAACTACTTATATTTCATACTTGTTGATTAATTATTAAGAAATTTAATAAAAGTTATTAAACTTGAACCTTTTTTTGTAAGTAACAATATATTCTTAGAAAATAAAATTCAAATAAACTTAATTAATGGTCTACTCAATTTATTTGGCAACCCTCCCCTACCAGCTTTTAATCCGGCAAATAAAAAATAAACTTAATGAAGCAGTAAATCCACAACATATCTTATATACATATATTTACAGTGAGTATTATTCTGACATTTCATATATACACCCGGAAATATTCAAACATTTTGGTATTATCATGACAGCGACGTGACTTTTAAAATCAAAAAACTCGAGTTCCGGGTAAAACCAAGGTCCAGGAAATGGGTGATGGGTTATTTGGGATGGGTTATTGGAAAAAGCATGTGTACCAGGTATCTGTCATGACACCTCTGGAGTCAAAACATTCTGGGGAAGTCATCTCCAAGGCGTAACTTCTACCAAGTTCAACAGGAGTCTGTTCTGACCCCTGTGTAGTCAAAACTTCCTGGGGAAATTCATTTCCAAGGCGTAACTGTCACTGTTGGGATAATTGTAGAGGTAGATCAGATAAGTGAAACACTTTGTGGTTACTTAATAGTATTTACATAATATTTAATAGTAAAATTATCCACATGCGAGCATCGTGCCCCGTACTGGTCAGCTGCTAGTACACTACTCGACTGGTCGCGTCGCGTTGCGTGACGTAGTTGCGTGATGCGTTCTCCCTCACACATACACATATTCTATTCGTGTTCACCGTCGGGCGTCGAGAAAATAGATGGTGACATGATTCTAATATTATTATATTTAGCTATATTTCAACAGTCACCAAGTGCACCAGGTATATACCCTGACTCCTATGGAGTCAAAACTTCCTAGGAAAATCATCTCCAAGGTGTAACTAGTACCAAGTTCACCAGGTGTCTGTCTTGACCTCTCTGAATATAAAACTTCCTGGGAAAATCATCTCCAAGGCGTAACTGTCAACAAGTGCACCAGGTATACACACTGACTCCTATGGAGTCAAAACATCCACGGGAAATCATCACCAAGACGTTACTATTAACAAGGGCTCCAGCTGTCTATTCTGACTTCTGCGGAGTCAAAACTTCCTTGGGAAATCATCTCCAAGGCGTAACTACTACCAAGTGCTCTAGGTGTACACATTGACTCTTATGGAGTCAAATCTTCCTGGGAAAATCATCTCCAAGGCGTTACCATTACCTAGTGCCCCAGTTGTCTGTCTTGATCCTTCTGGAGTTAAAACATCCTGGGGAAATCATCTCCGAGGCGTTACTATTACCAAGTGCACCAGGTGTCTGTTCTGACCTCTCTGGAGTCAAAACTTTCTGGGAAAATCCTCTCCAAGGCGTTACTTCCACCAAGTGCACTAGGTATACACCCTGACTTCTATGGAGTCAAAACTTCCTGTGGAAATTATCTCCAAGGCGTAACTACTACCAAGTGCACCAGGTGTCTGTCATGACACCTCTGGAGTCAAAACATATTGGGGAAATCATCTCTGAGGCGTTACTATTAACAAGGGCTCCAGTTGTCTATTTTTTTTTCTCCGGAGTCAAATCTTTCTGGGAAAATCATCTCCAAGGCGTAACTACTACCTAGTTCAACAGGTGTCTGTCCTGACCTCTCTGGAAACAAAACTTCCTGGGAAAATCATCTCCTAGACGTAACTGTCACCAAGTGCACCAGGTATACGCCCTGACTCCTATGGACTCAAAACTTCCTGGGAAAACCATCTCCAAGGCGTTACTATTACCAAGTGCACCAGTTGTCTGTCCTGATCCCTCTTGAGTTAAAACATCCTGGGGAAATCAACTCCAAGGTGTTATTATTACCAAGTGCATCAGGCATACACCATGACTTCTATGGAGTCAAAACTTTCTGGGAAAATCATCTCCAAGGCGTTAGAGAACGCTATACATTCGCGAGTAGTAACGGTACTCTCTGTCTCTCTCGCACTCTCGTAAAACATGGCGTTTAACCTAATATTTCAGCGTTCATTGATTTTTCTATTAGAACTTACACATGTCTATCAAGAATAATTAACGAAGGAAAACGTGTATTATTTTTTATTCTATCACTTACATTTTTTTTTATTACAATCGTTCTTTTCGTTTTCATGAATTTTGATAAAAACCGTGAAATTCAGTGGTTTTTCATTTGATTGCGTGTTAAACCTGATTTGTTTGTATCTTTTTTTCTATACGTCCCGATGGTCTAGAAATTTAACTGAGTTAATAACTAATGATAACCTACGTTTTGGCCAAGTCTCGAGCGAATTGTCTTTTTTATTCTAGTACCGACCCAACAACCGTATACGGAAAAATATTTTCAAATCTTAGTTCAAAAAATTTAAAGATGAATAATTTATGTTACTAGAAGTTTTTTAAAGTAATTCTTGAATTTTGAAATAAAACGAATTTTAATTTGAATTTTGAGATAAGAGATGAAACAATTTTTTCTTTTAAGTTCATAAAAAGTTTTTTTTAAATGACAAATTCACCATATCTGTGAGTAAGATTTTAATACGAATTTTTTGAAAACTATCTAAAAAAAAAAAAAAAAAATCATGAAAATTACTTGTATTTGCATGACAAACTGGTAGGAAAGCTCTTCATAGCAAATAATGATGGCTTCTCTCCATTCGATACCAGAAAACTACCCCCAAAGTTTCATTGAAACGAGTGACCAAAAGCCCTGGTCATCTCCTTGTAAGTGGTTCCTTCATTCGAGAGAAACTCATTTAGCCTTTTTTATAGACCGTAAAATCGAGTGTGATTATTAAATTATATTTTTTTCCAATACAAGTAATTGAAAGTGTTTTTGTTATCACATTACTGACTCTAAGTTGCTTTAAATTTTTATTGAAGTATAGGCTTAGTGTGTATAAATAAATTAATGAAACTAGAGATAAATTATAGAAGTATATACTATAAATCATTTATTCAATCACGTACTTCATATCGTTCTATTATGAAAACAGTGTCATCATCATTTTCAGCCAACAAAAATTTGAATGGAATGAATTATTCATTAAATCAAGCAAATGAGTCCACAAAATGAAAGTACAAAAATAGGTAGCAACAAGAGATAAAGAATGAAATTAATTATGAATGCGCTCATTTCAAATAACAGTTTGGAACAAAGAAAAGGGAACTCTCTTGATATTTGATTTTTGAATACTCTACACAATGATTCCACTAGACAATCCTGATATTGTCTCTTCGGTTCACACTGTCGTGGAAAAAACCACATTCTATAGCGTGAATTGTGGAAGGAGAGAAAGTCTCCTGCATATAAAACCATAAAACGTATTCCTATGAGTGCTTACAACATTTTTCACGCGTGGCATGAACCCAAAAATCGAGCTTACGACGTTGGTTTGCGGAGTCCTTGTGGTACGATATGGGTATACCTGATGTTGCTGGGCTCGAAGACAAAGTCCAGGCTTGATAACTGGAAGCTCGCCTTCATCTCGAATATTCACACAAAAAGATTGCCAGGTTGACCGATATCAAAATATAGGAAGTCATACACACTGATATGAGCGAAGTATGAAAAAAGCGGCACTGTGCGCAATGTCACGTGGGCACGAATAATCCAAGAGGTGACATCCAGCTATTTCTTAAATATTGGGACATTAAGTCGTGACTGCATGAACAATTTTAGTTTACATCCGCAATTTTCTAGCGATCATGATGACTTCAAAAAGGAAAGACAAAAAATTTCACTAATCTTTGGTAACTTTTTGATTTTGAGAAGTAATGGTTGCGGCGTTAAATTCAGAAGTGACTTTTTAACCTCGTGCATCGCAAGTAATAACTTGAGTCCCTCCGATGAGAGACAAAAAGAACAGTAGGGGCAATCAAACAGCTCGCCCAGCAGACCAGTTGTCTCCCCTCGCCTGCGGCTCAGCGAGGCACACTCGTCTGCTGTGAGATGCACGCTGGTCGCTGTGCGCAGGGAGCAACCTCGCCGTTTTTTTGGCTACGATCGGAGGAAATCAAGTTAAATCTTGCGATATTAAAAAAGTGTATACAACACTCGGAACTAAATGTGTGCCTCGGTGAATAATATACTATTCTGTGGTGCTTGCTCCGGCTTGCATGTTGACCAAACGTGAAAACGTTGCGGCATGGTGGGGAATTTAGCTGTCGCGAAAATATCTATTTTGAGTGGGACCACTGATGGGGAGGCCAAAGAACTGGATGCTCGCGTGTAGGCACGTTTTACGCTGTTATTATTGTAGGTTCATAGCTTTTTCAAGCAAAAGATTATTAACAATCAATTAAATAATTTAAAAAAAATCACACTGAAGAAAAAATTAAATTTTCTTTTCGGGTATTTTGTGATCGATAGAAATCATGCGCAGAGTGTTAGTTGCGGTCATGAGTTTTTGTATTTTCAGTTGTGCTGTTTGAAAGGATGAGAAGTGTTTTTACTAGTATTTAAGGTAGGCTCAAGTTTGGTCAGTGATTTGATATGTTTTTTGATATTGTTATTTGTTCAGATTTCATAATGTTAACTGTCGATTTCTGAGTACTTTGTAAGACTTAGGGTATGTATGCTGAGTGAATGGTTTTTTTTTGTTTCGAGCAAGCTACGGGAAATTCAGTGGGGAGAAGTCAGTCGAGAGTTTAGTACACGTGCATGTGACCGAGTTTTATTGTTGTTTGTAATTGTTTATAACTAAAGTATTTGTTTATACGTAATAATTGGTGTAAATGATAAGATAAAAATGAGTTGTTTCTGCCTTAGTACTTTTTCCCATAAAGAGTTGTTTTGATTGCACTTTATACTTTTACCTGGACTGATATAGTTTGAAATTACCCATAATCAGAATTTATTTACCTAGATCCCTGATCCTGTGATCAACACCTTTCTTTGGAAATTTTTAGCTTCTCAGCCACCTGCAAGGCAGATATTTTGAACGACTAAATTTTTGATTAAGTAAAAGTGTGATTTAATCTATCTATAAAAGAGAGGTAGCGCCATTCTGGTGAAATTTTCAATGTGTGATTTTATTTTTGAGCTGATTGGTGAAGCTGCGCAATAAACTAATAATCTAGCTTAAAGGTAATCTTGCAAGTTTGATAGACAATATGAAGTACCAAACACTTCGGGCTCAAATATAAAAAATACATCCAAAAAACTAATTCTATTATTTACAATGTTTAGAAGAAATTTTTTTCTATTTATTGGCACATATATTTATTGAAATTCAGGCTAAAAGCTATCTAGAAAAAAGACATTGAATTTTACGAATGATTGCAAGCACTGAGCTTGGCATATGAAAAAGTCTAAAAGTTATTTCAAAAGTTTGAAAAATGCAGAAGTAAAGTGGATTCGCATAGGTTGATTGATAAGTACAAACAGGTTTTGAACTTCTAAAAAAATTGAATGAAATTTAAAATAAAAACGGATCAAATAGTTTTAGATTTTTAAGTTCTAAGCTTGCATCCAATTTTTGGAGGAATGAACTTTGAGAAAGAACTCAAGAAATCGCATCCGAAATCTTAACCTAAAATATAAAAATTTACAAAAGCATCATAGCAACAGAAAAAAAATCCTTGACGGAGATCCAGCGCAAGGGCTAACTGGAGGTAAGAACGCTACTCTCTTTGCGAAAGCCATGTCAGGGTTGAAAATCTACTGGAAAAATGTGAAGAACAGAGTACTGTTCTATTGTACAGAGTTACTGTTAAAAAGAGTGAATTAATACCAAGTCTATTCCGTCCTTTGAGAATGAAAATTGAAAGCTGACAGTGAAAATGTAGTAAAAGAGTTTAATCGGAATTCGTAAAGGATTTTATATGAATAAAATCATTTAAATAATAAGTGTTTGAAGTGTTACAGTTCTCGTACAGGGGTAAATTCACCGGATGATGCTTACTTTGCTCAAATAAATTTCCGAGTACTCCGTCCCAAGTACTCCCTCTTATCTTCGAACCTGAAAATAATTAAAGTTATGCTTGGGAACTTCGCGCTCGTGAGCTTGCTCAATCTCTACGAGAGTGGGTGGGGCTAATAGCCCAAGCTAAGACAAAAAAAATCCGGGGAAAACGAACGGAGGAAGAGATGTTTTTATTAAATAAAAAAAAATCGATTACGATATTTTCAATTTATTGAGCAAGAAATAACAATTATAATCGAGCTATAATATCCTAGAAATTAATTCACAATTTAAAAAAAAAAACTGAAAAATCTACTCTACCGTCATCGGACGACGGATCATCGATCGATACTGACGGTCGAATAATTACAAAACAAAATCGGTTGACGAGTCCGGTCGTTGACTCACTGGTTCCCGCACGTGAATCTTATCGAGGGTTTACGTGTGGAACCGAGATAACGACAGATTAGAGAGAGAGTTAATTAACTCGCTTATGCCCTCCCCCGGTGCGTTCGATTTGAGTACTGGTTACTCACACATGCATATCCAACGGTTAACCAAACATTCTCTGCAACGCCGGTAATCACACTCTATACTTTGCGTGAAATAAACTTAGTCGAGGACACTTCAGAAAAAACGAATGGCGCCTTCGATTAACAAAAACAGCTCGAAAAATTTAATTTTTTCTTCAGTGTGATTTTTTTTAAATTATTTAATTGATTGTTAATAATATTTTGCTTGAAAAAGCTATGAACCTACAATAATAACAGCGTAAAACGTGCCTACACGCGAGCATCCAGTTCTTTGGCCTCCCCATCAGCGGTCCCACTCAAAATAGATATTTTCGTGACAGCTACATTTTCCACCATGCCGCAACGTTTTCACGTTTGGTCAACATGCAAGCCGGAGCAAGCACCACAGAATAGTATATTATTCACCGAGGCACACATTTAGTTTCGAGTGTTGTATACACTTTTTTAATATCGCAAGATTTAACTTGATTTTCTCCGATCAAAGCCAAAAAAACGGCAAGGTTGCTCCCTGCGCATAGCGACCAGCGTGCATCTCACAGCAGACGAGTGTGCCTCGCTGAGCTGCAGGCAAGGGGAGACAACTGGTCTGCTGGGCGAGCTGTTTGATTGCCCCTACTGTTCTTTTTGGCTCTCATCGGAGGGACTCAAGTTATTACTTGCGATGCACGAGGTTAAAAAGTCACTTCTGAATTTAACGCCGCAACCATTACTTCTCAAAATCAAAAAGTTACAAAAGATTAGTGAAATTTTTTTGTCTTTCCTTTTTGAAGTCATCATGATCGCAAGAAAATTGCGGATGTAAACTAAAATTGTTCATGCATTCACGACTTAATGTCCCAATATTTAAGAGATAGCTGGATGTCACCTCTTGGATTGTTCGTGTCCAAGTGAGTGCCGCTTTTTTCATACTTCAATCATATCAGTGTGTATGACTTCTCATGTTTTGATATCGGCCAACCTGACAATCTTTTTGTGTGAATATTCGAGAAGAAGGCGAGCTTCCAGTTATCAAGCCTGGACTTTGTCTTCGAGCCCAGCAACATCAGGTATACCCATATCGTACCACAAGGACTCCGCAAACCAACGTCGTAAGCTCGATTTTTGGGTTCATGCCACGCGTGAAAAATGTTGTAAGCACTCATAGGAATACGTTTTATGGTTTTATATGCAGGAGACTTTCTCTCCTTCCACAATTCACGCTATAGAATGTGGTTTTTTCCACGACAGTGTGAACCGAAGAGACAATATCAGGATTGTCTAGTGGAATCATTGTGTAGAGTATTCAAAAATCAAATATCAAGAGAGTTCCCTTTTCTTTGTTCCAAACTGTCATTTAAAATGAGCGCATTCATAATTAATTTCATTCTTTATCTCTTGTTGCTACCTATTTTTGTACTTTCATTTTGTGGACTCATTTGCTTGATTTAATGAATAATTCATTACATTCAAATTTTTGTTAACTGAAAATGATGATGACACTGTATCTATAATGGAACGAAATGAAGTACGTGATTGAATGAACGAGTTATATTATATATTTCTATAATTTATCTCTAGTTTCATTAATTTATTTATACACACTAAGCCTATACTTCAATAACAATTTAAAGCAACTTAGAGTAAGTAATGTGAAAACAAAAACACTTTTAATTACTTGTATTGGAAAAAATTATAATTTAATAATCACACTTGATTTTACGATCTATAAAAAAGGCTAAATGAGTTTCTCTCGAATGAAGGAACCACTTACAAGGAGATGACCAGGGCTTTTGGTCACTCATTTCAATGAAATTTTGGGGGTAGTTTTCTGGTATTGAATGGAGAGATGCCATCATTATATGCTGTGACTGAGCTTTCCTACCAGTTTGCTATGCAAATATAAGCAATTTTCATGATTTTTTTTTTTTTTTTTTTTTTTTAGACAGTTTTCAAAAAATTCGTATTCAAAGCCTACTTACAGATATGGTGAATTTGTCATTAAAAAAAATCTTTCAATGAACCTTACAGAAAAAATTGTTTCATCTCTTATCTCAAAATTCAAATCAAAATTATTTTGATTTCAAAACTCAAGAAATACTTTAAAGTATTTCTAGTAACATAAATACTTAAAAGAATTTCTCGGTACTAGAATAAAAAAGACGATTTGCTCGAGACTTGGCAAAAACGTAGGTTATCATCAGTTATTAACTCAGTTAAATTTCTAGACCATCGAGACTTATAGAAAAAAAATACAAACAAATTAGGTTTAACACGCAATCAAATGAAAAATCACTGAATTTCACAGTGAAGATGATTTCCCCGGGATGTTTTAACTCAAGAGGGATCAGAACAGACAACTGGTACACTCGGTAATAGTAAGGCCTTGGAGATGATTTTCCCAGGAAGATTTGACTCCATTGGAGTCAGGGTGTATACCTGGTGCACTTGGTGACAGTTACGCCTTGGAGATGATTTTCCCAGAAAGATTTGACTCCGGGGAAGTCAGAATAGACACCTGGAGCCCTTGTTTATAGTAACGCCTTGGAGATGACTTCCCCAGAATGTTTTGACTCCAGAGGTGTCATGACAGATACCTGGTGCACTTGGTAGTAGTTACGCCTTGGAGATAATTTCCACAGGAAGTTTTGACTCCATCGGACTTGAAGTGTATACCTGGTGCACTCGGTAATAGTAAGGCCTTGGAGAGGATTTTCCTAGGAAGTTTTGACTCCAGAGAGGTCAGGACAGACACCTGGTGCACTTGGTAATAGTAACGCCTTCTTTTCCTTTATTATTTATTTTCCCAGGAAGTGTTGACTCCGGAGAAGTCAGAATAGACAACTGGATCCCTTGTTAATAGTAACGCCTTGGAGATGATCTTCCCAGAATGTTTTGACTCCAGAGAGGTCAGAACAGACACCTGGTGCACTTGGTAATAGTAACGCCTCGGAGATGATTTCCCCAGGATGTTTTAACTCCAGAAGGATCAAGACAGACAACTGGGGCACTAGGTAAAAGTAACGCCTTGGAGATGATTTCCCCGGAATGTTTTAACTCCAGAGGGATCAGAACAGACAACAAGTGCACTTGGTAATAGTAACGCCTTGGAGATGGTTTTCCCAGGAAGTTTTGAGTCCATAGTAGTAAGGGTGTATACCTGCTGCACTTGGTGACAGTTACGCCTAGGAGATGATTTTCCCAGGAAATTTTGTTTACAGAGAGGTCAGGACAGACATCTGGTGAACATAGTAGTAGTTACGCCTTGGAGATGAGTTTCCCATAAAGATTTGACTCCGGAGAAGTTAGAATAGACACCTGGAGCCTTTGTTAATAATTACGCCTTGGAGATGACTCCCCCAGGATGTTTTGACTCCAGAGATGTCATTACAGACACCTAGTGCACTTGGTAGTAGTTACGCCTTGGATAGTGAATACGCTTGGGTAGTAGATCGTGGATTCGGGTGTAAACGCACATATGACCTATCAACGCGAGTTATTTACTACCCTCGGATAGAACATTGAGGGCATTGCGATTAAGATAGCTGACAGCCGAGTGATTCGCGCGACCTGTATAGGTACAGTGGTTATTACCGAAGTCATGAAGGTAAAACTCCGGGCGTTCCGAACGAGAATCCGGACAATTGTAGAATGTGCCCGATCCATGCTCATTGCAAAGAGCGTGGACCGTAAACTTCGGACTGGAGCAATAACGCAGCATATTATCTTCTAAATCAAGTTATTTTACAGCTTGGTAAAACAAAAACTCCTTATGAAAAATGGTTCAAAAAGAAGCCTGCAATAAAGCACTTAAAGGTGTTTGGAGCATCTGCCTACCTGCACATTCCAAAAAAGAGGCGAGGCCACAAATTTGACCCTAAATTTGACCTTTAATCAAAGAAGGGCATTATCGTAGGTAACGATAATGAGTCGTCTAACTACCGTCTCTGGGACAAAGAGAGATAACGGATTTACGTAAGTAGTGATGTCACCTTCAATAAAATGGTACTATACATTGATCAAGAAAGAGAGAGGGTGGTATTAAGTTTTGGACCTGATTTTGATGAAGGCGATCATTTCCAAATTATTGAATTACCAGCAGAGCCACAACCCCCCAGTGCTGAACATGATAAAACCCGGTCAACCTCGCCGTGCTCTTGCAGGAAGAAGATGAGCAACCAGCAGCCACAAGGATTCGTCAACAAAGATCAACCGCATGCAGTATGGAGACTCAAGCGAGCCCTCTACAGACTGAAGCAGTTGCAACGCTGCCGGAACCAAGAGTTTGTGAGTTTTTTACAAAGGTTCAACTTCAAAGACATAAACAGTGACAAGTGAGTTTTTGTTGGCAGAGTGAAAAATTTAGTGGTGTTTTTAGCTGTGTACGTAGATGATGTATGAGAAAATGTGTGAGAAAGTGAGAGATCATGTCTGAGAAAATGAATGCTATTGATGTTGAGCTAGATTCTTTGAAATGAATGTTTGAAATCACCCGTGGTGATGCAAACGAGTTCGTAGGCATCGAAATAAAACGTGATCGCGAAAATCGTTTAATAAAACTGTCGCAACCAGGTTATATCGCTTAAATTATTGATCGATTTGATTTTAAAAACACCGGCAGTTTGAGCGTTCCAGCCTAGAGTGGTCTGTACGCGAATAGAGTCACGGACGACGGCGAGCCAACCAAGGACGTACCGTACAGTGAGGCCGTTGGATCATTGTTGTTTGCCGCGCGAGGGAAGCAACCCGACATAGAATTTTCTGTTAATTATGTGAGCCAATTTTGTAATAATCCGTGTGCTAGTGACTGGACAGCCGTCAGTCACATATTCCGATATTTACAGAGAACGTGCGATCATGGGATCGTTTACTCGAGCAGGGGGAGTGGTGTAGGTTTGGTCGGCTACATCGACTTTTACCTAGCGGGATGTCCAATTACGCTAAGATCCAGGGGTGGCTTTGTTTTTATTTTGAATGGGGGGCCGGTAAAGTGGTTGAGCCGACGACAAAGCATGGTTGCTCCGTCTACGAGTGATGCTGAATATATGGCGCTTTGCGAGGGCGTTCGCGAGGCCATATGGTTAAGACGTTTTTTGTGCGAATCGAATGTCAAGTGTACAGCGGTACCTACACACATCGATAACCAGACGGCCATTTCTATTGCGGAAAATCGCGAAGACAGCAAATGGTCGAAATTCATCGCGATTAAATTTCACCTTAGGCGGGAAATGAATGATTCCGGTGTAGTGACGGTATCTTTCGTCAAATCGGAAAATCAGTTAACTGATATTTTGACGAATTCGTTATGTAAAAGCAAATTAATTGAGATGAGTGAAAGTTTGAATGTGTGTAGTCATTAATAATAAGGGAGAGTTGTGAAACGTTGTGCAGTTAATAAAAACCAAATGTAAACTAACAACATCTTGTCTACATTATTTCTGCCCGGATTATCAATACAAAGTCACTATTTATTTATGAAATTACTGAATTGGAGAAATACCACGCTGTACAAAACTACCTACAAATTGAATAACATTAATTTGACTTGTAAATATGAGTTAGTCAGAATATAGATGAGATAAACAAACAACAGAGAATGGCCCTGAAAGGAGAGAGAGACAGCGATAGCCGAGAGAAATGGTAATAGCATCAGCAGCAGAGAGATTTGATTTGATTTGATTTTGATCAGTTTATTAATTGTACATTATGTTGTACAAAATACATCAGGTGAAAAAGTTATACATCAGATTAAATTACGAAATAAAATAAAATGAAATAAATTGAAGGTGTATAAAAGGTATATAAAAGGTATGTAAATATAGATAATATAAAATAACAATAACAGTAATAATAACAATAATCATAATAATAATAGCAATACTAATAGTAAGAAAATGTGAAGGAATAGATCAGTTCACAGATTCACTAAATCACTATATAATATTGCAACAGGTACACAATTTAACCAATTTTTACACGGCGTACCAGACTCAGTCTTCTCCCTCAGCAGTAAAGATATGTGATTTGACGAGATGTTTGAAACTGGACAGGGATGATGATTGGCGTATATGAGGGGGTAGTGTGTTCCATGAGTAAGTAGCCAGTATATGAAAAGATCGTTTCAGACAGTCCGTGCGAGCAAAGGGGACAATCAACGAAACAAGTGCATGCGGGTTCGCCATTCTCAAGGGACGTGAGCTGAGCTTCTCAACGAACAAATTCGCCAAATAGGAGGGAGTACCTGTGAGAAGGATTCTATAGAGCAAGCAGGCAGCAAAATAATCCCTGCGGCCCGCTACTCGAAGCCAGCCAAGCTCACGTCGGTACGGTGTAACGTGATCACTCTTTCTAATCCCAAAGATGTACCTGATCCCACGATTGAGCAAACGCTGTAGTATGAGATCCTGCCCACCCGAGATATTACAGTACACCAGTGAACAATAGTCAAAAATAGGAAAAGCATGGTCTGCACGAGGTGTTTACGAAGTTCAAAGGTGGTGCTGCGTCTGAAATGGTTAAGACGGTACAAAAGAGAGTTGGCTCTACGACAAACATACCGAACACGGTCTTTCCAGTTCAGCTTAGAGTCCAGCACCACCCCCAAACTACGCGCAGTGAGGACAAACGAGACTGTGCAGCCACCAAACCGCAGGTCTCGAATACCCAAATCGTTAAAGGCATTGACATAGGACGGGGTCCCAAAAATCATTGCCTTGGTCTTACCAGCATTCAACACCAGCTGATTAGTGGCAGCCCAGTCAGAAATGTGTTCAGCACCCCGGCTCAGTCTTCCAAGAGTGGCATGAATGTCTTCAAGAGAGAGAGAGAGAGAGAGAGATGACCGAGAGAAATTCAAGTAGCAGCAGAGAATGGCCTTGAGAGAAAGAGAAGAGAAAATGGCCACGTGCATAAAACACATGCACACAACAAAAAGAATTTACAGTAAATTAATTGCTGCACGTAAACAAGATTGAGTGGTTCAAGTAAATTATTGTTACTTGAACCAAAATACCTAGAGATGTCCTTTGAATTCGTCCTGTGAGCTATTTGATCCACCTGAGAGAACGTTGCGGTGAATGCACGCTGGCTGAAGTTGAAGAATTGACTTCAATATTTTTGGTCGAATTCACGATGATGAGCTGGAATCACTACAATCACTTCACCAGGGGTATTCCAATGAACTTTTAACCCAGAATTTTAAACGATCAACTTAAACAATAATGAGATGAGCAGTAACCAAAAAAAAAAACTAACTTAAAGTAAGACAGAAAAATTCTCTGCTACGTACTACGGGAGCGCCAAAACGAGAAGTAAACAAACAGCAGCTGGCCCGGTGGCATCAGCGACAGCAGCAGCGACAGCTGCCCCAAGCTGCGCAGACGGCGGCGCGAGAGCACTAGCACCCTGTAGTTCTGCGTAGTCCAAGAGATGGCGCCACACAGTCTATAAACTATTGATTTTTACTTGATGATGTTTACGGAGTGAAATTATTGTTCGCTCCGTAACACAACCAATAGATTATGGAAAAAATATTAATGAAAATTTATATTAACAAATGGTATAATACACGTAAAATGTTGGGAATATTTATATTGAAATAAAAATCATCTATCTTGTAGCAAAGTTATTTTATTAATAGTATAAATAGTAAAAGTGTAAAGTATACATGAGTTTAGAGTGCAACCCAGGTACAAGCATTTTCACTTGGGCGGCTGCTCAACTAGAACCAAAACAGGCCACAGGGCCGAGCGGTCACTATGACCAAAAACGGTTGCCTAAGACTAATAAAACTATGGGGCCTCTCAGTTCCCCCGCAGGCTATAAACTAATTATTGCAGACGCAACTGCAACTAGACGCGTCGGCATCGGTGTCGTATTTAAATACTATTTACTAATGACATGCAACATTAATAATAATATACAACCCTCTCCCTTATTATTATTGACTACACACATTCAAACTTGCACGCATCTCAATGAATTTGCTTTTACATAACGGCTTCGTAAAAATATCAGCTAACTGATTTTCCGATTTGACGAAAGATACCGTCACTTCACCGGAATCAATCATTTCCCGCGTAAGGTAAAATTTAATCGCGATGAATTTCGACCTTTTGCTGTCTTCGCGATTTTCCGCAATAGAGATGGCCGTCTGGTTATCGATGTTTGTAGGTACCGCTGTACACTTTACATTCAATTTGCACAAAAAACGTCTTAACCATATGGCCTCGCGAACGCCCTCGCAAAGCGCCATCACTCGCCATATATTCAGCATCACTCGTAGACGGAGCAACTGTGCTTTGTCGTCGGCTCGACCACCTAACCGGCCCCCCGTTCAAAATAAAAACAAAGCCGCCCCTGGATCTTATCGTAATCAAACATCCTGCTAGGTCAGAGTCGATGTAGCCGACTAAACCTACACCACTCCCCCTGCTCGAGTAAACGATCCCATGATCGCGCGTTCTCTGTAAATATCAGAATACGTGACTGACGGCTGTCCAGTCACTAGCACATGGATTATTACAAAATTGGCTCACGTAATTAACAGAAAATTCTATTTTGGGTTGCTTCACTCGCGCGGCAAACAACAATGATCCAACGGCCTCCCTGTACGGTACGTCCTTGGTCGGCTCGCCGTCGTCCGCGACTCTGTTCGCGTACAGACCACTCTAGGCTGGAACGCTCAAACTGCCGGTGTTTTTAAAATCAAATCGATCAATAATTTTAGAGATATAACCTGGTTGCGACAACTTTATTAAACGATTTTCGCTATCACGTTTTATTTCGATGCCTACGAACTCGTTTGCATCACCACAGGTGATTTCAAACTTTCATTTCAAAGAATCTAGCTCAACATCAATCGCATTCATTTTCTCAGACATGATCTCTCACTTTCTCACACATTTTCTCATACACCATCTACGTACACAGCTAAAAACGCCACTAAACTTTTCACTCTGCCAACAAAACTCACTTGTCACTGTTTATGTTTTTGAAGCTGAACCTTCGTAAAAAACTCACAAACTCTTCGTTCCAGCAGCGTTGCAACTGCTTAAGTCTGTAGAGGGCCCGCTTGAGTCTCCATACTGCATGCGGTTGATCTTTGTTGACGAATCTTGGTGGTTGCTGGCGGTAGAGCTCTTCCTTAAGTTTCTCATGTAAAAATGCGCTCTATACGTCGAACTTAGCCATCTCCAGGTCCTTTTCAGCTGCTATTGAGATAAGGACTCTGATGGACTCGTAGCGCACGACAGGGGAGAAGGTTTCAAAAAAATCTAGACCTTCTCGCTGCGTAAAGCCTTTTGCTACGAGTCCTGCTTTATATCTTTGGAAATTTCCGGCTGCATCAGTCTTAACTGCAAACACCCACCTGCAGCCAATAGCACGTCAACCAGGAGGTAGTTGACACAGGGTGAATGTATTGTTTTCTTCGAGCGCCTTCTTTTCTTTCTTCATAGCAGCTTCCCAGCAAGCCACTTTTTCACTCGAAATCACCTCACTGTACGTATTATGCGCTGACTCTGCAAAGTAAGTGACAGCAACCATAATAACCAGCACGTAGTCCTGTCCGCTGACGTAAGGTACACCGATTTTCATCTTGAACTTCTGCACCCGGGCCGTCTGCAGGGTCATCCAGGGCGGGAAGTTTGGCTGCTGCTAGCTCATCTTCTTCCTGCATGAGCACGGCGAGGTTGACCTGGTTTTCATCATGTTCAGCACTGGGGGGTTGTGGCTCTGCTGGTAATTCAATGATTTGGAGATGATTGCTTTCATCAAAATCAGGTCCAAAACTTAATACCACCCTCTCCCTTTCTTGATCAATGTGGGGTGCCATTTAATTGAAGGTGACATCGCTACTTACGTAAATCCATTATCTCTCTTTGTCCCAGAGACGGTAGTTGGACGACTCATTATCGTTCTTACGATAATGACCTTCTACGATTAAAGGTCAAATTTGGGGTCAAATTTGTTGCCCCGCCTCTCTTTTGGAATGTGCAGGTAGGCAGATGCTCCAAACACCTTTAAGTGCTTTATTGCAGGTTTCTTTTTGAACCACTTTTCAAAAGGAGTTTTTGTTTCACCAAGCTGTAAAATAATTTGATTAAGAAGATAATATGCTGCGTTATTGCTTCAGTCCGAAGTTTACGGTCCACGGTTTTTGCAATGAGCATGGATCTACAATTGTCCGGATTTTTTCGTTCGGAACGCCCATTTTGCTCGTGAATGTACGGTGATGAAGTTTCATGAATAATTCCTTGAAGCTTAAAGAGATCTTCTAATTTACTGCAAATATATTCAAGCCCACAGTCGGACCTAACTACCTCAATCTTGGTCGACAGCTGCGTGGGTACCTGAGTTTCAAATTCTATGGATTTTGTAAATTACCTCATGACTTGGAAAAAAAACACTTTTCTAAAACTTGTGCACTCGTCCTTGATGCTCAAAAAATAACGAGAACCACACGGTGATTCGACATTAATTGGTCCGCACAAATCCAAATGCACTTTCTCACCTGGACCAAAGTTGTCGTTTCTTTCTACGCTGCGATGCGGCTTCCGGGTCTGTCTTCCCATCACGCATGGCTCGGAGAAAAAGTTCGCACTGACCCTTAGATCCACGATGTCAAGATTTTCACAAGTTTTTTTTTATAGCCCGCATATTCACATGATCTAGGCGCTCATGCCAAAGTCGCAATTTTTGTTTTTTGACCGTTTCTATGCTTGAACGATGTTGCTTTCTTTCTCTTGTGATATCGGCTTAAAGTTCATCTGAAATAAGCCGTAATATAGGACATTGTATGGGTCATTGTAGACGTGATATGAAACACCCCGTTTATTCGCTGCACTCCTTGAAAATAAACTCCTCCGGAACTCGGGCACTTAGAGCACATTTTGCAGTTCATGCTCATACACTTTTACGTTAATGACTTCGGTAATGTCCACTGTACCTATACTGGTCGCGCGAATCACTCGGCTGTCAGCTATTTTAATCGCGATGCCCTCAGTGTTCTATCTGAGGGTAGTAAATAACTCGCGTTGATAGGTCATAAGTGCGTTTACACCCGAATCCGCGATCCATGAGTCACAGCTTGTAACAATTTCTTTTCGCAATTATACGAGTAAGACACTGCGCAAACTAAAGCTTGCTTATCACTATAACCTTTTTTTTCAATGTTTTTGCTGTTCTGTGGACACTCGTGAGCCCAGTGGCCTTAAGCTTCGCAAATCGCACACTTTGTCTTTTTCTTCAATTCTTCAATTTCTTTCTTGGTCCGATGCTTTTTAACCTTACTGCCATTGTCAACCTTTGTGGAGCTTATTGACTGGCTGTGGACCAGAAGTGCAAGTTTGGTTACTTCATCTTCGCTTTTCTTATTTTCGCAGATTAGTCTGCTGATCAACTTGGCTTTTGTTCGTTCAGCCGTGGATGTGCAGTCCCAGGCCATTCGGAATAAAGCGAATTTTGGGGGAAGACTTTTTAGAATTTTGCTTATGCTAGGCTTCGTCGGACGGCTTGTCCCCTGCACAGGTAAGTCTTCTCACGATAGCCTCAAAGCCTTCGAGTTGTATTGCGATCGACTGACCTGGTTCCATCTTAAAGGAGTAGAACTGCTCCCATGCAGCCTTCTTTGCATCTACGCTTCCATCCCCGTACAAGGGGTCAGGATATTCGGCTTCCTTCTTCGACGAAAATTTAGTTACTTTTACAATGAAAACACCAGAAAATTTTCGTCAACGGAAGACTCAATTGAAAACTGCTCGGATTTCCAATTTTTCGTCGGCGAAAACAGTTTTCTTTTTGGAAAATTTTGCCAACGAAAAGTTTGAATTTTTTGTCGTCGAGAACCTCAAATAAAACTGATGGATTTTTTTTAGTTTTTCGTCGACGAAAACATTTTTCATTTGGAAAATTTCATCGACGAATGTTTAAATTTTTCGTCGACAAAAAATCTTAACGAATACACACCTTCTTGTCGACGAAAAAAGAGATTTTCTTTCGGCGACGAAAATATTTCTGGAAAAAGTATGGAGATGATAGAAAAAAATTTCGTCTACGAAAAAATGATTTTTTTGATTTAACAATTTTTGTTTTTAAGTGAAATAATGATGATAATATTTTAAAGTTGAAAAAAAATATATTTAAATAAATGATAAGTTTTTTTCATAAGATTCTTAATAGTTTGTATCAATCGTACAATTTTGATTTCAGTATAATATCAACCCTTTCAGGGACGGTGGCACGTAGACGTGCCACTATATTAATTTTTTTTTTTGCAATAATCGTAAATTACTGGTTTAATTTGATAGAATAGATTGTTTTCTATTGAAATCAGAGGTCTGATTTTCAAAATTCCTTTTATAAGGCCATTTACCGTAAGGTCGAAAGATATAAAAATAGAATTACAAAAATACTATCAAATTTAACTCAAAATTTAAAGACTTCTTAAAACTTGAAAATTTTTTGATTTGATGCTCTGTTTTTTTGGAAAAATTCATCAAAAGTCCAAATGTCAACCCCGAGGTAGATCTTGAGGTAGATACTTGATTAAAAATCACTATTTTAGCAAAATAAAATGAAATAAAAAATAGATTTACAACTTTGACCCAGCGAGCCTTAGTTGAGGACTAATACAAGCTGAAACCATCGATTCAAGATGCATACGAACTACAAGGATCGTAGGGTCCATTTATATATTAAAAAAAAAGCGGAACTCAGGTTCCGCGTAAGGAATGAAGTTCCTGACGCTTTTCCCCTGCATTAACGTAAATGGATCTCAGATGAAGTGAAGTAATCTGTATTTTTACGTAAATTGAATTCTTTTATCTCGCCTGAAATTTACTCGCATTACTGAAGGGGTAAAGCGTAGGGAACTTCGTTCCTTCCGTGGAACCCGAGTTCTGCTTTTTTTTTAGAATTAATAGTTTACTGGTTTTTTTATTGGTGTTTGAATAATTTATCTAATTTTTTAGTCCTTTTAGTCCTATGATAGTTTTTAGTCCTTTTAGTCCTATGATAGTTCTCCATTAAAGAGGACTGTGTGCGTTACCACTTGCTACAAGCCACTTCATTACATATTCAATTAGAGCTGTACTTTACTCAGTTGATTAAAATTCAAATTTTATTGACAAACACAAATAACTATAAATAACATGAACAAAACAATGTTCTCTCTCTCTCTCTTTTTTTACAGTCTCCGACAAAAATTGTATTCTTACGAAAATCTGCCAGACATGTGCCGCTGCCAATGTCACCTAGTATGCTGAATCAGCATCTACGTCGGCTGGTATGCCTAATTCGGAAGTGGCTGCTACCTCCACTGAAGATACTCTCCTGCTATTCCTGCAAGAGATGAAGGACCTTAAGTCCTCAGTTAATGGAAGTCTTGATGGGATAGACACGAAGCTTCAGGGGCTCGACGTTATTCCTGGCCTGATCACGAGAGTTGACAATGCTGAGGCTCGGTTAAATGAACTTAAATGCGAGCTCGATGAAATTAAGCAAAGATTCGAGTTACCACAGGATCAGCCGGATTCGCATGGCAGTCCGGAGCTTCTCAACAAAGTTCTTGGGCTTGAGAGAAAAAATGCGGAGCTGTCTACGCACCTTATACAGGTCTCTTACTCTAGACCTGCGACATCCACCGAGATGGTAATTGGTGGTTTGTCTGTTCCAGATGGTGCATCCCTGGAATGCTTGGTTCTTGCTGCTCTAAAATCTGTCCATGCAGATATCGAAGCACGCGACATCATCTCGACTCGTTTGCTTATCAGCAAAGCTGCTGTAAATTCAGCCCTTGACAAGGCAGACGCAAATGAGCTAGGCAGTTGTTCCCTGAAGCCGCCTTCTACCTCTTCCTCTGCCGGACCTGCAAGATCTCCACGCCAGCCACGACCACCCTCGATCATAGTTACTCTCAGCTCCCGTGCACTGCTTTTGGAGGTCATCAGAAGAAAAATTCAACTTGGTAAGCTGCATACTTCTGCGCTTACACCCAACTTTCATGCTGGCATCGAAGCTACGTTCCTCGTACCTGCTCTCATTAACATCAATGAGTTTTTACCTGAGGACATCTTTGATCTTCGCTAGATAGTTGACCAGTTTTTTTGTTGAACTCGGGCGCCCAGGGTATTTGGGGGTTTAATGACTGGGGGAAAGCCCACCAGTTTTTTTGTTGAACTCGGGTGCCCAGAGTTTTGGGAGGTCTAAAGCTTGGGGGATAGATGATCAGTTTTTTCGCTGACCTCGGGCGCCCAGGGCTTTTGGGGGTTTAGAGCTTGGGGGATTATTTACCAGTCTATTTATTAAACTCACATTTTTTTTTTTTTTTAGACGTCAGTTTCATGGGGGGGGGGGGGGGGTTGGACCTCACGACACTCCCTAGCTGGAAGGAGTTGTTGCGCCCCTGCTAAAAAGGATTATAGTTTTAATTTACTTTAAGGATGTTTGGTGCTTACAAAAAAATGCAGCTATTTTGTCAATTTTAATTGAATTTTCTAATAATTTATATTTAAATAAACGTTGGATTTTTCTCCTATTTTTCTCCGTTTTGGTTTTTTGAAAATTGTAATAGTTGTTTAAATAATTGAACACGTAATCTTATGAAAAATTTTATTAATTAAAAAAAATTTCAAACTCAATATTTTTAAAATATTAAAATTTTCTTTGAAGTATCACCGAAACTACCTCATGTTTTTTTCAACGATCTCTGCATTTTTGAGAGAGTTACAAGTGATTAAGAAAACAAAATGCTTGATTTTTTTAGACCACCTCTTCAATTGTTTAAACAAAAAATTCGATTTTTCTAAAAACTAAGATGGACAAAAATAGGGAAAAACTCCAACGATTATTTTGATATAAATTATTAGAAGATTCGATTAAAATTGACAAAACGGTTGCAATTTTTTGTAAGTACCAAACATCCTTAATTAACTATTGATTTAACTCTAATGCACCAAGTGTTAAAATAAAAATGAAAGTTATAATAAAATAAGTAACATTATAATTATGAATAAAACTAAGCATACCATCTTAAAGTTTTTGTTTTCATTTATTATTACTGTTAATTTTTTAGACACTTATGAAAAGTTATAATAGCTCATTTCCCAGAAAAAGGGGGGGTTAATGATAAAATGGTGACGTACTTTTAGGGGGAGGGGTTTGCGAAGATGTGACTATCTGTTACAGGGGGGGGGCGTCAGAAGTGTCTAAAAAATTGGTGACGTACTTTGTGAATGACCCCTTAGGGGGTGTCAGGACACCTCCGCCCCCCCCCCCCCCCGTTGTATCGCGCCTGCTTTTTAGTAATACTGAAAAATTTTGACGGTAACATACAAAACCAATTTTCATCTTTCTTTTACATCTTGCCCAAGATTTTCCATGCAGTTTTCAATAGATTCTATTACAGGAATGTTATTTGATGGATCAGTTTTATCTATATTTGAAGAATCATACTCAACATTGGATTCTTCGATCCATTCAGTATCTTCTGCTCCTGTTTCTTGATCTTTTATTATTATCATTAATTCGCGTGCTCGTTGACCTGCAATTCTAACGGGTCGAATTTTGGTAGCACGAGCCGATGTTTTTTTGTAGGTTTCTTTAATATGCTTTTTAGAAGACGTGCAATTCATTTTGGTGCGATTAAATCTTGAGAAAGAAAAAGAAAAGCAAAAAATTGTATGCATGTGCAATTTTACTTAGTTTTAAATTTTCATCAACGAGATTCATATAAGTATGATTTTTTATATAACTTTTTAGCAAAAAATATATTTTTTTTTCAACATAAATCATTTCTAAAAAAAACTTTTGTTTGTTAAAAAAAAATTTTTTTTTGTGACGTAACAATCATATTAACCCCTCCCCCTCCCCAAGTCACCAATAGTAACATCTCAAAAACCCCTCCCCCCCCTCCCCTGTGGTGACGTACTTTGTGAATGACCCCTATTGCAGAAGTCGGCTACCAGCCGACAATCTTTCAAAAAAAGGAAAAAAAATTCCGATCGCGTCAATAAATCTCTAATCGATTTACTTAACCTTGGACAGCTCCGTTGCTCATTGTTTTCGGTGGTGGGCACGAGCTAGAAGGATCGAGCACAGAAACACTGGTCATTAAATAAAAACGTGTAAGTCTTGTATACAGGTGTGAGGGGGGCCTTACAAGTGTGTCCGCCGCTTGATGATAGTGCACGAAGAGAGAGACAGAACTGGCAAAAGAATCATAACACACGTGACTGAGCTTGTTGTTCGAGAGTTACTATTATTAATATTACAATTATAAAAAGTGAAAGTGATACGATTATTAGTTTATTTAATAATGAGCAGATGAAATGTACAGTGATGATCTACAGAAGTGTTAGTAGTAAAAAACCTTTAATTGTTGATTTTTATATTTCTAGGTTAGTTGACAATGTGCAATGATTTAATCTTAATTCAGTTTAATTAATTAATTATGACAATAAATATAAAATTTCTATTTCTAGATAAATCTTATTGTGTGTTTATTACTCCTAATAAAACAACATATTATAAATGTATTTGTTTTTTTATTTGAACAATTCTGTTGAGTATTAATTAAATATTTAAATCGGCTGCCTTAATTATGTCGCGTCGGTCACTTATCGGCTGGCTCACCGGCCGAGCGCCTCCTCGGTGGCTGCCTCGTGCTCGGACTTCAATTGTAGGTTAACTCATGTCGTGCTCACAATTCTCATTCCAAAGGACGCCCTCTGCTAACTACATATAATCGAAACTCACCGCGGGACTCAAGACGGTAGGTACAGGTTTACACTGCTATTCAGGGCCTTCACTGTTGGGCTGCTCACTGTGGAAAGCTTAAGCTTACTTGCAGAGGTTGCTCAAAAAACTCAAATCCATTGTTGAACTCAACCACATGTGATCAGTGGCGAAGGAATGACTCAACAAAAACTTGTGTGCCTTCGCCTGGACATTGTCACGACAAAGCTTAGCTGGGTGTTCAGTAGGTCAGTGGTCACAACTTCCGGATCCAAGGACATAATGCACCCAGGATTCAGATTACGGCTCAACATCGTAGATGTACTCACTTGGGTTCGCTTAAACAAGTACGTGTTTAATGGACATCACAAAAAAAGTATCAGCAAAGTCTCGGTCACCTGGAAGATCGAGAAATGCAATGAATCATCTGGGTAGGTGAAAATCTTCAAGAGGCTCACTGCAAGCTCAATACGGTCACTCATGAGTTTCATGACACTCCAGCTGTGCAGTTTTATCAATCAAGGCATGTTCCAATTAGCTCAAGATGAAGATCAAAACCATCCACCTCTGTAGAGCGTTTACTCAAAGTCACCGCAGACGACATATGTGGTGAAGCTGGGATACTCAATTAGTAGATAGGGCAGAGCAGCTGGAACAATTACGCATGGTGGGTGGATTCCTATTTACAACAAGGAATTCAAATCACTCAAATTTCTCAAAAGGAAGTATCATCCATACCATCAAACTCAAGCGTAGATTTTGATAATAAATCTACAAAATCATCAGTACGAGGTGGCTCCCACGTCAAACGTATTTATACACTCACTTAAATGCCTACAATTCCAGAAAAGCTAAAATAGGGGAATGTACTCTCACAAGTGACTCAAATCTCAGACCCCATCATCATCATCTCACCTGTAGTTATTGAATCAAAATCCTCCTTCAAGAGCCGTGGCTGCTCAAATTTTCATGGGACGATGGAAGGCTCAACAATTTATCTTCAAGGATTCTTTGATGCATCTCAAGACACCATGGCTGCGGTTATTTATCTCAGAGTTCGATCATCAACTACAGGGATCTCAATCTCTTTTGTGTGCTCAAAATCTAAGGTGGCCCAATCTAGGGAAATCACCATATCAGGGCTGGAATTGAAGGCTGTTCACCTTTTGGTAAAGCTCCCAAACCAAGTTGCCAAAAACTCATCATTCAAACTCAACTTCATCCATTTATGGTCCAAACTCATAGGTTTGGATCAATTCTCACTCATTAAGATGGAAGGACCTTGTCAGAAACAGGGTTCACTTATTACAAAAACTCAGCTCATATGCTTTTGGTGGCATATTCCAGGTCGGGACAACCCGGTAGATTCGGCGTCTCGGGACGTGCTTACTTCTGAACTCATAAATTACAAACTCTGGTGGTTTAGCCCAATGTTGCTGACTGGACCCGAGAAATTTGGCCATCTCCCGACGCGGGAGCTCATCAATTGTCACTCATAGTGCATCACCTTGCTTAAGCTCACGGTTTGGTGCTTGATTGCCCGAGATATTTTCAAAATATTCACCTCGTCATAGCTAAGCCATCTAATCGCAGATCAACTCAACCAGGCAAATCTCCTCTATATAAAAAAAGCAACTCAACAAGTGCAAATCTCAGAAAACCTTAGTTACTGCCAAAATCAAAGGTTTCAATCTCATGTTTTTAATCAGCTCACGGCTTACAAGGATGCGGAAGGAGTTATACAAGTAGGAGGTCGTCTTTACCGGGCGAGACTTAAAACTTCCTTGAAGCATCCAGCTACTATTCTCCTGATTCGTCAATCACGAGGCTCATTATGAATCAAGTTCAAAAGGACACTCATCACGGTGGTACTCAACTCACTTTTGCCAAAATTTGTCAAGAGTATTGTAGTCGTAGATCATCGTAGTTGGGCACTTGTCAAATAACACATCTCGCGTGCAGCGTGGTTAGTACAAGGCAGAAGGCGGATCAAGCTCGACAACTCATGCGGGATTTACTACTAGCTAGGGTAACCCACTCATACTGGGGTCGACTTATTTTCTGGGCCGCTCAGCATTAAGTTTTAGAAAGGCCGAGGCTTCAAACGTACAGAGAAAAGAATTGTTCATGGTATGTTTCTCATCATCAGCGGCACATTGGATGCAGCAACTGACTATTCAACACACGTATTCATCTCAGTATACAGAAGGTTCACATTAAGAAGAGGTTTGCCAACACGTTTTACTCAGGTTACGATACAAATCTTCAAGGAGCTAACGAAGCTCTACTGAAAATTCTCAACCAAGCTCATCAGGAGAATAATAAATTCTACAAGCTTGTTACTCAAGGTAGGAAATGAATGAAGTTTCAACTCACTCTCTACCTATCCCATGGGTAGGAAAAGAAAGGCACAAGTAAAACTAATAAAATTTTACGTGCGTCGCTCGATTCATGAAATCTCAAAGGCGAAGAACTTACAACTCTTCTAACTCAAATTAAATGGTGCTCAATCTGCTAGACACTCGTCCAATCAACAAAAGAAGAATTTGCGACTCTTCTGGCTCAATTTGAATATATTCTCGTTTCTCATCCATTGCAACAATTCAAGAATGACTCGCAAGATTTGGATGTGTTCACACCTGGATATTTCTTAGTGGGCTCAGCGCTCAACACCGTTCCTAGCCAAAAGCCTTCGCTTTTGGAGCTCTCAATCTCAAGATTCTCAAGGTGGCAGTTAATACAATGCCAAATTCAACAATTTTGGAATCAGTGGACTTCAAGATACTTATACCATCTTCAGTCATTTCAAAAGGGTTTCACCCTTCTCACCTAGTTATGGTTAGTTCTTTAATTCTACTCACGAACGAATTCTCAACACCAAGCAAATGGCCAATGGTAAGAGTCGTCGAAGCAAATGGACAAAAAAAAATGGACTCGTCAGGCTGGTCAAGGTCGAACGGCTACGTCAATTTTCTCCAGGCATGTCTCAAAGTGGGTGAAAAATCATCAAATCAACATCAAGGTTGATGATAGGCGGAATGTTGAGTATTAATTAAATATTTAAATCGGCCGCCTCAATTATCTCGCGTCGGTCACTTATCGGCTAGCTCTTCGGCCAAGCGTCTCCTCGGCGGCTGCCTCGTGCTCGGACTTCGATTGTAGGTTAACTCATGTCGTGCTTGAGTCACATTGCAGCTCGTGCCAACGTGACTCAAGCAAATTCAATAATAATTTGCTGTAATACTCAAAGAAAAAATAATGTGCGAGCGTGCGATTAATTACGGAGTGCTTTCACGTTATTTGGGCTCAACACGGGTAAAAATCAACTGCTTACTTGGATTCCATCATCCGGTTTTTGTCGGCTTGCTTTCACGCCTCGTGTAAGCAAAAAAATCACGGATTCAACAATAATCCGAATGCGAGCTCAAAGGGAAGTGATTAGTGAGTGCCAATAAATATAATTGTGTGTTTACAAATTACTTGAAAATCATGCAAGAGTGGAAAATCACTAGCTCATCTTTCGTGGCTTACGTGCAAATGACCAGAACCTTGCTGCCACCGCATCGTGAACGCGGTATTTTGGTTTGGCCTTTCATCAAGGAATTTACTCACAAATCTCAGAGCAAAGCTCAACTAGTTTACTCTCAAAAGGATCTACTCATCATTAACAATCATCTCAGGACTCTGCTCAACAACAAAGAGTTTTTATGATAACAACAAGCTCATTCATCAAGGTGTACATCAATACAACTGAGTTGATTGCAACTCTTTATTATTGTAAATACTCAAGTAAGGTTGTACACAATTGTTTAACTCAACCCAGAAGGTCTGTAAATATTGTAAATAAATTCTCAAATTGTACATAATGATAAAAAAGGTGTATTTTAATTATTCACTCCCCCAACTACACTCACTAAAATTATTTGGAGCTGAAAAGCTAACTCAAGTATTTAACAAATTCAATAAAAAAAAATAAATCTTAAAACCAATACAAATCAGATGATTCAACTCGATGTGGTTATAACGAAGAAAATAAATGTGATCAAAAGTAAAACAAATCAATCTAACTTAGATAGAAACAAGCCACACGGCTCAAACGTCGAGTATTGATTTATCAATCCAGGGGTTGCACGCGCAAACACATCCAAACTACTTGCCGTAGTAACCGTGCGGTGAGAAAAACAAAGATGATAATAACAACAGTGTACTAAATACACTCACACATAAACAATTAACTTACAGAATCGCTAAAGTGCACCTCAAAACCAAGCCATCAGGCTAAACAATATGCCAGTCTACGAGTCCTATCAGCCGCTATGGCTATCCTGGGAGGGAGTGAGTGAACTTGCGAGGGAGTAAGTCTCTCGCAAATTATTTTTCTTACCTGGCAGTGTCAAGTCACCTGGGAAACAGTAAATTGAATTAATTTGTTTGTTTACTTTTCCCAGGTGATAGCCATGCCGCGTTCACTCGCAGTTGAAGCCAACCACGTGGGGACGGTCGCCTTCGGCTGAATGCTGCTGTAGCAGCGCGCGCACGACACACACACAAACATGAACACCACCCGGGAAGGCTCTCCCGGCCCAGGGCGCGCACGTACACGCACACACGCACACACACACACACAACGCACGAGCCCCAATTCTCCGTCTGGGAGTCTCCGGCGACAGAGGAGCTTCGCGGCGCGTGTCAGCAGACGACATGACTGCGTCGGTAGGCGCGTGCGCGCACTCTCAACACAGTGGACGCAGGCGTGAGTGTGGTTTATTGTTTTTTTGTTTTGTTTTGTGTGTTGCGCGAACTACGTGTGCGTGTAGGGGAGAGAGAGAGAGAAGAGAGTATGTGCGCGAGGAATGAGATAGACTGTGAGTGCCTCGTGTGCGTTGTTTTGTATTATATTTATTTTTGTATTTTCGCGGGTGATAGAGGTGGCGTGGCGATCGCCACCGGAAATATAGTAGACGGGAGCGTGATTGGATTGTGTAGCGTGAATGTATTTGATTGGTGGACACATTACTGTTCCTCAAGTGTGAATGAAACTTGATGGAATAAATTAGTGTTGATTGGCTGAGAGTGTTGGGAGGGATGATGAGGAAAGAAATTGAGTCAGAGGGACGTGGGGAAGCGTCATTCTGTTCTCAGTAGCCGAAGTAGGAGGTTGTGTTTTGAGAGTGTGATTTTTTTTAAGTTTCTCTTTAGTAGACTTTTTCTAAGTTTCTTTCCTATTTTTCTTTAGTCGAGTTTGTAGACATTTTTTTTGTTTTTTTTTTTATTTACAACTAGGTAGTAGAAGGAATCAAAGACTTGGGTTAATTCTTTTTCAATACCGAGAGTTGGAAAGCAAATCCAAGAAGCAAAAGAAAACAAAAAAAGAGGGATAAGTGGCCATTTTGGGTTGACAAATTGTTGAATTTTTTTTGTAAACGTAAGGTTTTTGTATTATTCTACTGAAAAATTTATAAAGCATGTTTTTCTGGAATTTTTGGGTATTGGTACGCTAAATGAAATTTTTGTTTGTATATTATTGAAAATGTCTTTTATAAATTCAATTTTTCTTTCTTGGCGCGTCGTTCAGCCATTTTGTAGACAAAATTATAGTTATTTTCCTTTGTTCTGAAATTGAATTTTTTGTAAATGTAGACGGGAATTTTATTAAATAGTAGACAAGAATAAAAATCCAAGTAAACCAAATTTTTTGCAATAATTTATTTCTTCTCTTTCTAGCTCACCGACCAGTCCCGGAGGTTTTCTTTCCGCGGGAACCCTACCCCGAAGTTAAGGAGTTTTTCCCCGAGTTTTTTTTGTGTAAATTTTCTTCTAATGGGAGGGCCCGGGAAACTCTCTTAATTATTTAAGGGAGGCCCTTTTCTTAAGAAATAAACCATTACACACTTAAGTCACCATGTAGCCGTCGTAAATCAGTCCCAGCATTGACGTGAAGTGATATCTTCACAAATAAACACCACTTCTTCTACTACAGCTCTACAGCAACGCGCGACGCGAATGGCAATAACTATCTTGACTAAACGAGTAACTTTCTCATGACCTGACACAAATCGATTTTCATATCTTTACATGTCCAGTATAGTTACCTTTCGTGCTCAGCTGCCAAACGCCAATTGACTTATGCTGACAAAAAAATGAAGCAACGAAAAAACCTTTATGCATTTCATATTATGATTTTAAATATTTTTTTTTTGTTCTTTTTTATTTATACTTAGCCAAACGTATGGGAAAGTTTCATACAAGCAAATACATAAACAATAAATATGTATACATACAAATATTCTTCTTTATTTTTCTTGTGTAATCATTAAATATTTGGAGAAATCTGTTACGCTAAGAACAAAAATTTTGTCATGTCTTCTTCTATGATCATCTTGATCATAGGCCGTAGCGACTGACGTAAAATATTGAACTCATTTTTAGAAGCACACTAGAAAATTGATCATCTTGCTTATTCAATAGCAATTTCATAAGATTGAACTTGAATTTTATGTTTTGATATTTATGAATATTTTAACAGAAAAGCGCACAAGTGTTTATAGTAGAGTATCAAATTTTATGAAATTTCACATTGAATTTATTCAGGTACTCAATACACAAGTTTTGTACAACTTTCACTTTTTGACTAGAAGGTACTCGAATACTTAATAATTTTTATGAAGTCTTTACAGAAAGAATTTAAGAAATGATCATAGACCCGGGCCAATCAGTTATTGACCTGGAAAAATATTCGAGGGCAATTTTTTGGCATAGACTTGCTGTTAAGGAAGCAATGAAGTTGAAGTTATCAACTTGAAGTTAAGGAAGTAAAAATAAACAACCAAATAAATGTTTTAAAATCATATATATTTTTATTGTAAATAAAAAAAAATGAAGCCAAAACAATAAAAATCTTTTCATGCATGCATATTAAAAAATATCCTTTAATAGAAAAATAGACAGTCTGATATTTTGCAGCTGATGGTAGTGCTCGCCTACAATACAAGTTTATAAATCAAAGTTGAAGTCTTGCATGAAGTAAGAATCAAGTAGTTAATTATTATAGAAGCATCAACGTTAAAATATGATTCTATGATAAATAACAAAAATTCAGCCAAATAAGAAAAATTTTTTCATGGAATAATTTTCTCCTGTCTTCATTTTTTAACATTTTTTGTTTTCCATTTCCTTCTTTAAATAAATTTTTCCATCTTCAGTTCTTTGCCATATTTTTGAAAGGAATTTTTCAAAGTTGATTTTCTTTGAATTAAATATTTCAATATTCAATTTTCATTTTTCATGCTTGATCAAGATTTGAATTATTAATCACGACGAGATTTTATTTATTAATTCAAATCTCGTCGCGAATGCATTACGCGGAGTAAACGGCAAGGTTACCGGCTGAGCGGCTTTTTGGCCAAGAAGCGTGGAGAAAGCTGTGAGGAAGACTACTGCTTGCTACTGGCTAAGCAGCTGTGGTTATTTCTAACAATTCATAGTACGTTTATCCTGAGATGTCAGCGGCAGACAAAAAAACAGCTGATTATGGAGCTGCTTGAGTAGCCTGTAAACATATATGCTTCTATAATAATTAATTGTTCGTAATTTCATGCATGAATTCTACTCTGCTTTATAAATTGATGGTGTAGGTGAGCATTACCATTAACTGTACGTTCTAGCAAAAGTTGTCAGATTGTCTATCATCAAAGGATATTTTTAGAACGAAGTTCTTTATCGGAGGTTACGACGCGCGGGGGCTGCAGCAAAAAAACGTAACGTCACGAAAACTTACGAGATTACGTAAATTATGGGACACCAAAACAAACATTTTCCCGTTTACTTTCAATTTTGTCCATTAGATCGCGAGAAATCCTGTGCACAATTTTTTAGTAGCGCTAGAATCGAGTAAATTGTGACAGTAAAAAGTTTGGCATGCACCATTTGTACCCATGGGTCCAATCATACTCTAAATGAAACCGGAACTATGGGAGACCAAAAGGAACATTTTCCCGTATACCCCGTTCAATTTTGTCCATTAGGTTGCGAGAAATCCTGTACAGAATTTTGGGTAGCATTTTTTGTTCTGTCAAACTTATAAGGCTTCCCTGACCCCTTCGGAGGTCGGTCGTGCCTAAGAATTCAGCTTTTGTTGTTGTTTGAAATCCGATAACTACAAAAAATTTTCTAAAAATTGATCAAGTAGTTATTCATTCTGTTAATCAAAGAATTTTTAATAATAATTAAGTAAATTATATTAACATACGTTGTCAATAATTCTCCGCAACATTCCATTCCATGAGCCTGTTTCAGGGTTGAGTGAACCATAAACGTTATCTGATTGAACATAGAATGTGTAATTGAATCCAAGCATTTTACTAATTTCGTGTATAATGTCAATTGCAAAACCTTCATATTGATCATTTCCTGACATTTTAAAAACGGTTTCTTTCAGCATTCCATATGGTTTAGTCTAAAAATTTTAAAAGTCAACATAAAATAGACATAAAATTGGAAAAAACATGCTTTTCTTTAAAAAGTTTTGAGAAATTATAAAAAAAACGTACTAAAAAGTATAAATATAATTTTAATACTGCTAAATTCTTTCAATGTACTTTAAAAGATTTAGTATAAATTGAACAAACAAAATTTCGTGAGGACTCTAAATAAAAGCATGGGGCACTTGGTGAAACACAGTCATATGTCTTGAATTTAAGTCATCTATAGTGCCCTTGCTTTTATTTAGAGTTCTTACGAAATTTTGTTTGTTCAATTTATATTAAATCTTTTCAAGTATATTGAAATAATTTAACAGAATTAAAATTTTATTTTCTACTCTTAAGTACGTTTTTTTATAATTTCTCAAAACTTTTTAAAGAAAAGCATGTTTTTTAAAAACTTTTTTTTTTATTTATTTTTTATTTTCTACTTTTTAGTCTTAGCTCAATTTATGTAATTTATATAAATTGAAAGAAAAATGAAAAGAGTATTTTTAGCATAAAATTTTAAATCTAAGTATTGTATAAAATTTGGTTATTATTGAAATTTACATCATTCTTTTTACAATTATAATAATTGAAATTTTTTTTTTTTTATTCAAATATATTGAAAACTACAAAATTAGAACCCCTGCTGAACTCTGAAGTAATCCCCCCAGATTTTGGCCCAAAACTCTCGAAGATGACATCTAGGTTCCCCAGGTACACTCGTCATCAGTGACCTGGGTACCTAGGTTCAAATTTACTCGATAAATATTCTATAACACCTCTCAAAGTCATCTCTACAGAATTTGGCCCAAACTGTCGAAGATGACCTCCAGGTTTCCCAGGTACACCCGTCATCGGCGACCTAGCTGTCCAGGTCAAAATGTCTTTCTCATATACGAACTCTATCCAAAGTCTTACCCCGAACATTCACCCCGAACTCTCGGAGATGACCCCCAGATGCCCCGGGTACCCCCATAATCGGCTACCTGGCTCAGGTCCAAAGTTCCTCCTTGTACACTCTAAGTCAACCCCGAAAGTCATTCTCGAAAAATTTGATCCGAATTCTCGAAGATGACCTCCAGGTACCCCCGTCATCGGCGACCTGGAGGTTCAGGTCAAGAAATGACTACGGATTCATGTATTGTCATCCGAACCTAGACCCTCTGCAAAATTTCAGACCTCTAGGTCTTATAGGCTCAAAGTTATAGAGCTTGGGAGTTTTGAACGTACGGCGACGACGACGACGACGAAACATAGTGAGTTAAAGAAAAGCATGTAAAAAATGTATTGTAACGATAGCTTTAATTCTAATTCCATTTTGAGTTCGGCTAAAACGTCTCAAAATTATGTTTTATGTTACAGCTACTTTAGGGTCAATCTTGGTTAAAACTATATCAGGTATAATTTAAAAGTTTCTCAGTTTATAATTTTACTACAACTAGCTAGCTCCCTCGCTAGGGGCCAATGGACCTTGCCCTGGTGTGAGGGCTTGACCACGGGCCCTCTGGGTAGACCTTGCTGGGCGTCTGAGGGAGTGGCTGTGTGCGTGAATGTAAGGCAACTTTCAAGCTGCTGAACCGCACGACCAAAAAGACTGGAGGTTAAGGCGCAGCTGAAAAGGCAACAAAGGAGTAGTCCAATGGCCACATCCATGTTGCGCTTTTCCCAAATTAACTTGCACCATTGCAAAAGCGCCTGTGCAGTTTTTGCAAGAAGCATGTCGATGTTGCATAGCTCTAATACAGGAACCCTGGTCACACAGGGGAAAAATCAGGGGCTTAAAAACCAGCGGGGTTCTGTTCGTGGGTACCGGCAATGGGCACGAGCTTGCATTTCCATGAAAGGTATTCATGGTTTTTGTTGCAGGAGCTGAGCTCCCATGACTGTACAACTGTAACGGTGGACATCGAGGATAAGGAGGGCCAGACGAGAACGGCAGTCATCTCATCTGGCATGAGCATGAGGTAATCGAATACTGCAATCGGAAGAAGCTCGATCTTATTATCGGATGCAACGCCAATGCCCATCATGTGGCATGGGGAAGCACCGATATCAACGATAGAAGGTCTAATTTGCTTGAATTTCTCACAGTTACTCAGATGGACATCGTCAATAGAGGAAAAAAAGCGACCTTCATCACTGCCGCTGATCGTAGGAACTTGATGAGAGGTACTTGACCTCACCCTCGCGTCTATAAGCATCAAGAACTGGATACGTGGCTGGGAATTCAACAGTGAACCATCCATGTTGGATCATAGGACAATATCCTTCAGTATCGAAATAGCGAGACCATGGACTGAACGTAAGAGGTGACCCAAGGACACAAACTGGGGCGCTTACAGCAAGGAGCTGGCAAGGAGGAAGCTTTGATCCAGATCAATGGAAGATATGGAACTGCTCACGAGCTGGATTGGATCCTTTACCAGGTCTGTAAGGCTATGATCAGGGCCTATAAAAGCAATTTCCCATTGAAACCTGGTGGACCACTCAAGAGTAAACCCTGGTGGAACAAGACACTATAGAAGCTCATAGTGGGGTATCAGACGGGCCTTCAATTGGGCAAAGATAAAGAGAACTCCTAAAGGATGGAAAGCGTACAAGGATACGCTGAAAGAATTCAAGAGGGAAGTTGCGAATGCAAAACAAAAGAAATAGCAGGAATTTTGCTCGGGAATGGAAAACCTGGTGGGCACTGCAAGGCTCGCCTAATCCAAAGACAAAATCAATAAAACTCTAATGTTTGGGCAACGTTACAAAACGAAGACACTGAGCAGAAAGGAGTGGAACAATAACCAAGTGTTTGGTTACGGGGACATCTGGTTCACGTATGGATCAATGAGAGTACAGGTTATGGGATTTATGGACCTAAGCGTAGGGATGACCTATCCCACAGACTCAGGAAGTGCAACACGGTTTTTCAAGCCGAAATGGCTGCGATCCAATTGTGCGCTAGTAACCTCGTGTGGGGGAATGTCCGTAACAAATGCGTCCACATCTGTTCTAACGGCCAGGCCTCTTGGAGGCGCCGGAAAATCCCACCACTAACTCATGGTTAGTTATGGAGGCTAAGAATACACTTAATTTGCTGGCGGGGTCTAACTGACAATGAATAGTTTCCTGAATACCAGGCCATTCCGGCTTTAAGGACAACTCAAAGGCAGACGAGCTAGCAAGGAAAGGAGCCTCATCAGACTTACAGTCAGAGTACTGGGTAGGAACACCGTTCACTGAAAGCTGCAATATCTTGGAGCAATACATAAGGAGGGAAAGATGGGAATCCTGGCAAGAAACCCAGAGCTGCAGGTTGATCAAGGAACTACTGGGTGAGTATATTACTCTTAGACACCGTTTTGATAAAGTCGTACAATTACAATTAAAGTTTAAAAAAGCCAAAAAAAAGCCCTAACAAACGCTTTTAGAAATCCTCCTTAGCACAGGGTCAAACTCATCAAAAATGAACTTTAAAATATTTTTCCTGTGGTCGATTGCGCAGGGAGCCTCTGCCGTGAATGTTCGAATCGAAACAATAAAACAATATCCATCCATTTTTGATAGATCCTGCAAAGATTTTGCAATAAAAACATTAAAGCCCTGTCATGGCAGCAAGTTGCGTTCACTCTCCAAGACTCAGGTATTTGTTTAACTTATGCAACAGATAATTTGTAAACTAATTAACGTTTCTTTATGTATCTATCATCATCAACGCAAATTAATGTCCTTTAATACATAAATAAGTTATATACATTTTCATAATATCATTTATTAGTGTCAACAATTTTTTTTATAAATATTTTTGTTTTCATGCTGCTTATGATAGTCTGTCATAAGGTTTGTTCGAGTAAAAAAAATTTTAGAATGTATTAATAAAAAAAATGAAATTTTTATCTTTTTTTCAGTTGAAAATATAAAAGAAAAAGGGAACAGCTTGCTAACTCTGTATCGCAAAGAACATGGATTGCAAGAATTAGAGGGACGAAGTGGCTCTGGAGCTTCTGATAGAGAAGAATGGGAGTTTTATCATTCAATGCGAGAATTAGTAAAAAGTAATGATGTAAACAAGTAAGTGTACTTTAATGAACACATGACAATTTGAAAAATTCAACACAGATATTTGAAAAATCAAACTTAATTCATGACATTTTTGTTATAGGACCATAACAACCGCTATACCGGATGGCTTACCTTTTGATGTTGCCTCTCTACTGAATTCAAAGAAAAACAAGCAAAATAAGAAAAAAAAACCAGTAATGATGGTGACGTAGCCGCAGCTTTCAATGGTGTACACCAATCTATTACTCAAATTATATCTGCATTACCAAATCTGCAGCAGACACAATCGCTTACAAATGTAGATGATCCTATAGAACTGTTTGGACTCCAGTTATTTGCCCAGTTGAATCGAACAGATAAAAAAAATATAAAATATGTTAAAAGCAAATTGATGGATTAGATAAAGGAAGATGAATCTCCTGGCTTGAATATCAGTTCGGATTCAGATTCAGCCTCTGAATGAATATTTTTTATTCAAACATTTATCATTTTTCTTGTTTAAATACTGCTTATTTAAGCAGGTTATGCATGCCTAGAAAAATTTTAAAGAATAATTTTCAATTTTTTTTTTGAAAAACATTTAAATTTTATAATTGTGTTACAGATTTTCTTTAATAATTTTAAAAATTTATGCATGTTTCACTTAATATTGTGATAGTAGAATTTAAAAAAAAATGTTACAAGTGTAATTATTATTAAACTGTTTTGTAATGTTAATTTTAACACATACTTTTGAATAGGAGTTTATTAAAAATTTATTTTTAAGTCATAATGTTGTTGCTTGGTATTACAAGAAATCATCACAGAAAATTTGCTTAGCGATTAGTTGTATCTAATAGAAAAAAAAAGTTACAAAATTAAGTTTTATTAATATTTAATGTAATGTATAATATGTATGTATTCGAGAAAACTGTTTTAAAGTTTTTGCTAAAAAGCACATTTTAAAGCAACTGTATACTGTTGCCTGCTGTAACAAACAATTATAAAGATAATAATTATACTTTGCAATTAGCTGTTTATAATATGTGTTCCAAAAAATAGAGATAAAAATAATGTGATATATACTAAAAACCTGTTTTTTAATTATGTTTTTTAATTATGGTTTTTAATTAATTGGTTTAATATGTTATTCAAAAACTTTCAAATTTTCTTAGAATGTGTAATAATTATATAATTAGCTTTCTCTTTTTTAAATATATTTTATGTTCCAATAAAAATTTCAACAATATTTATAGAACATTAAAATTATTTAAGGACTGAACGAACAATTTTTAATTGATGCAACACGTAATCACTTAATTTGCTTCTCGATGAATACCCAGATTGATGTAATCATCTTGCCAGCCTACTCGACCAGCAGGAGAATTCAAATAAAAAGTAAGTTTGTCCCTCACACTTAACAAGTATCAGTCGTTTCAATCTTCTTCACCAACATCTATTTCCTCTTCTACCGGATCAACCCTTAACCGCTTAAATTTTTGAGTCTTTGCCATCAAAAAGTTATGCAAGCAAATGCAGGCAAATATTATGATATTAGCTATTGCTGGCTCAAATCTGATAGGTTTTAAAAACACTTGCCATCTTTTGAATAAGATGCCAAATGCATTCTCGATGCACCTTCTTGCTCTGCTCAACCTGTAATTGAATATTCTTTGTTCTTTACTTAAGTTTGAGCCTGGAAATGGTCGCATCAAGTTGTTTGTTAATCTAAAAGCCTCATCTCCGACGAAATAAAATGGCACACTAATATTTGTTCCAGGTAAATTTTGTTCAGGAGATAGAGTCACTCCATCATACAAATATCTTCTCATGACACTTCTTCCAAGAATGCCACCATCACTCTGTGACCCATACGCTCCTACATCAACCATTGTAAATTCGTACCTGTGGTTGCAGACTGCAAGAATGTTTATACTATTATACTTCTTATAACTGTAATAGAGTGAGCCTGCATTTTTTGGTTCTATTACTTCTATTAGAGTTCCATCCACAGCACCACAGCAATGATGAAGGTTCCAATCTTTTTGAAAACCCTTGGCAATGTTTCTTCAAACAGGTGTAGTTGGAGTTTTCAAGTAAACTGGACACAAGGCTTTGACAATAGCTGCACAGGTTTTTTTAATTATTGTGTAAATGGTACTTTCACTTAATCTATAAGCTAATGCAATGGAAAAAATATTGTCCCCAGTTGCAAGGTATCTGCAGTAAAGAGAAAATTAAGTTAATGTTAATAAATAAATATTTATACAAATTTAGTTTATTAAAATATAAAAAAATACCTTATAGTTATAGCAAGTCTTTCCTCAGCTTTGGGTACATCGAATCTGTTTTTAAGAATAATTATTTTTGGCTCTACCAAATAAAGTAATTGATTAAAGCTCTCTAATGTCATTCTAGTATACTTAAAAAATAACTTTGAATCAGTCTTAAGCTCTTGAAATGTTGTAAAATAGTGACCAAACATTACTCGTCGACGATATAAAGCCCGCCTGTAGTACACTCTGTTGATCCACCTCTTTCTTTTTTCGAAAATCCATGATGCATAGAATTTGTTTATATCTTTTTGCAACTGCGTCAAGCTAGTACGAAGTTTTTGTTGCTGATCCAACATTTTTATAATTTTTCAGTCCTTTTTTGGGCACAAAACAAATAACAACACAAACACTAAATTACATTTCGGAGCAAACGATGCGATTTGAGCCGTGGACTAGCGTGAACATAACCTTCCGAAACGAGCCAAGACGGGAGGTGGCCGTGAGCGGCCGTAAGCGGCCGTAAGCTTGCCGTAGACTTTCTTACAGCTCCCGGCTTTATTCATGTGGTCACTTTAAGGGCCCCGACTCCGCATCCTCAATCCTTTATATTTACAACAGTTATGATGAATCTCATTATAAATACGCGTTGAGAATTTTGAAATACTTATTTTTGAAGAAAGATCTTAAATTGACGTTCGAAAGAAATTTGACCAATGACGTGTTAGATTGCTTTGTTGATGCTGACTGGGCTAACGATAAAGTTGATCGAGAATCAGACACAGGCTATCCCAACAGGGAATTGTAGCCGGGCAGCCCAGCCAATGAGCCTGGCCCTGCACGGGCAGCCCGTTCACAGACGGTACGGGGAGTAACGCGGCTAGAGTTGAGGCCTGTACGGGGCCCCGATTATGCCCGGACGAAATTGTCAAAAATGTGGGAGTGGTATATAAACTCCATCGCTCATAAACATACATATAACATTACTTTTTGGGTTTAAATATTTAAAGTAATACTGAGCAGATGTAACTGTTTATTACTATCAATTAAATACATTTCTAATGAAACAATAATTTTAAAAAAATGCATGAAATGACTTATGTGGTTTTATTTTAACATGAGTCGTTCTCTCATCAATAAAAATTCAGTTTCTGTATCTTAAGAATTAATGTTGCTATAGCTCTATAATTTGAAAATAAACTTCAGGACAACTTGAGAAGGCCCTAAAAAATATAAAAGCTGTCATACAGAAATAAAATTCTCATAACCACTAATAAAAACATGTATCTAACTTTCCATCGAGCACCACTCGAAAAGAGTTTTTTCAATATCTTTTGTACTTTTTAATGTTTTCGCTTGAAACTTGGCCATAAACTTTAGAACAATAAAAGAAAACAGAAAAGCTAATTAATATAACCTTAAGATGATAATTTTGAAAATTCAATCAAATTAGTCGTCTATTCTACAGAATTGCTTGTGCCATGGTATAATATATGTCTGTATACAATTTCTTTATATTATGCACTTAAAGTCATTTTTTTCATAAAACTTTGCTTATATAAATGTACATTTTTTATAAGTTTAGTTTCAAGTTTTTTTTTTAATAAGTAAATTCTCATTTATAATTAAATTGTGTTTTGAAAAGTTAAAAAAAATTTTGTTCAAGTAAATATTTTTGGTGGGTATATAAATAAATAAAAGCTTACATATTTAAAGATAAGTTTATTAATAGTATATTGCAATGCTAGAGCAGAAAGTTGCTGCATCGCGCGATATGTGCCCGAGGCGAAGCCGAGGGGCATTTTATCGCGTGGTGGAGCAGTATTCAACTTTATGCTCGTACGTTGCATACTATTTTTCTCCATTTGAGGTCGAAAGTACGTTTACTAATTAAATAAACAATCTACCAAAGCTTCAGCTGATAATGCTGGCCGCGGCCATGTTTTTACTTTCTGCATCCCTCTGACGGTCACTCGTGAGAAGTATATTTGTTTGCTGGCTGCAGCTCGCCTTCACGACCCGAGCGAAGCGAGGGTTGTGGGCTGGCTGCAGCCAGCAAATTAAAAACAAAACAAATTATGACTCTCACGCATTACCTTCAAGAATCAAGTTAAACTGATTAATTTAAAATTGTCTGAAAATTTAGAGCCGTAAAAACATAACAGAGTCCCACCATTAAAAAATCAAAACAAATAAGCCAGCACAGAAGTCACAACATTAACATCAACATTATCCCGCACATACGGATCCTTCGTAAACACGCCTTGCTCGCCACTGGCCGAGATTGTATTCTGATGATTTGTTGCATATCAATTTATTTGTTGTCCGAGTCATGGGAATTAAAAATCAAAATATGATCGGCATGCGCAGCATCAGCATCAGCACCATCACAAACGCGAGCACACACATCGTCCGCAAACACACATTCCTATTAAAGTTATTAGAGTTGGAAAGTGCGGGAAAATTCACTCAACTGTAGTCAAAAGTGAGCCACCCTTACCTTAATGACTCACTTTTTACTTGAATTCAAGTAAATTTGAGCTAACCTCACTTCTACAGTTTTAGTGAATTACTCGTCACAAACTGCCATGGATAAGATCTACTAGCCAAATATCTTATTTTGATGGCATCTCACAATATAAATTTTGCATAAAATTTATAACTATAGAAAAATTGCGGAAAAACGGTGGGGCTGATGCTACCAGGGTACAGTACAGCTGATGCACTCGGCGGCTGGCGTTGCCGATGCAACCTATGAAATTTACCAGTGCAGAAAGAATTGTGTCGGTAGAGTAGATCGCATCGATGCAGCAAAGTCGAACTTTCGACTGTGAAATCGATGCTCAGCTGACGTACTTTCGACCATTGGATGGAGAAATAGTATTTTTCATAACAGGTCGGGGAAGTGTTTATTTGGCCTCCGAGAGGTTTGTGACCCGAGCCGAAGGCGAAGAGTGCAACGAGGTGGCCAAAGAACCCTTCTCGACCATGTTATGAAAAATATTTTTCCTCCAGAGATACCGAAAACAAGGGGTGAAGGTCTGATTTTGAGATTAGAAGGAGGAAAAATTATTTATTTTTTTAGATAAAATCTAATAATATTTAAAAATTCCTGTATGAAAAAAAACTTTTTTTAAGGTTTCTTTTTTTGGAATTTTTGAACAAAGTTTAAATTTAATGAAAATAATAAGTTTTTATGACATTTATGTAGCCTTAAAAAATCATGATCCTTCAAAATGATTTATTTAAAAAATATATCTACGTGTGGACATTCAACAGGCAAGAAGCTCTTATCTAAAATAAAAACTGAACAAAAAAAAGTAATATTTATCTTTGATTTGACTGATTTAAAGTAAGTAAATAGCAAAACACTGAATTAATAATCGAATTAATTTTTTTGTAATATTTTTTAATTTTCTTTGTATACATTAATCATTGTACACATTAATATTTTACACAAGCAAACTTTACAAAAACATTTTGGACAACATTGTACACACAAAATTTATAAAGTATATTGAACACATTTTTTTTGTACACTGAATATTCGTACAGATGTATTATTGTACTCAACGAATTAATTTTTGTACTCATTTCGAATTCAATCTTGTTTGTGCACACATTTTTTGTGCACATGAAATAAATAAAATGATTTATTGTGCACGCTCAAAAACAAACAAACAAAGAAACAATCAAATAAACTTCATTTATAGCATAAAATAGCTGTTGCCATTTCGAAAATATAAAATAGAAAATTTTCAATCAAGGTAGTTATTTAGAATTTTTTTTTCTTGGTTCAATTGATCACAGGTTGAAAAAATTCCCGAGTTTTTTTTTTTTTTTTTTTTTTTTTTTTTTTTTTTACTTTCGGTATGTTCAATAAATTCTGAAAAACTTTCTGACTTATCCAATAGCCTAATCGAGACTATTTTTCTAGATAATTTTATTCTATGATAAGAAATTGATTATTCATATAATCGGAAGAATTCGGAGCACCTCACGTGGAGTTACATGGTGGGACGCTGAGATTGCAGTCACTCGAAAAATTTATTGTTCTGAGGTCTTAAAATCTCATGAGTGGATAAATGGTTTTTTAATTGATACTATTTAACACAGTTATAAGTTAGTATTTTTTAGAAGTGTTGACAAATGAAAAGAAGGTTAGTTTTAAATACAGTAACACACCTGCTAACGATCGAAATAGACGAAAACTTATAAATATTAAATGTTGTCAGTGGTAATGAAATGTTATGTTGTATACTATGCAGACACAATAAAGAAGACAAAAGATGCGTTTTTCTATTTAAAGTGTCGCTAGGACGTATCTCTCGGTTCGCATGTTCCAGTTACGATCGTCGTGTCTAAAATATAAAACAAAACTATTGGATCTTTAAGTTTTGACACTTTTTTTTTTATAAAAAAAAAAATTAACACAATCGGTTTTTCCGTAATTAGTTAATTTATAAGTGGTCTGAAAACTTTTAAAAATATTAATTGCAGACGATTCTTTGAACCCTAACGTTTATAAGAAATTTTTTGTGTACTATATAAGTTTTTTTTTCTATATTCGCACAGTTTTCGGTACAAACTTCGGTACAAAGAAAAAAAAAAAAAAATTTATTAGAAAAAGTTTGTTATTAGAAAATTAATGTACAAAAAGTTAAAGAAAAAAAAGGATGTTCAATGGTTTAAAAAAAAATGCAGCCACTTAGTCATTTTTGATCTGATCGCCTTATAAATTATATCGAAATAGTCGCTGGATTTTTTTCCTATTTTCACTGTAGTAATTTTTCAAAAAAGTTTTTAATTTACAATTATTATTTAACATAAAATCTTAAGAAAACTGAGTATAACACGAACATTTTTTTGAAGTAGCTAGAAAATGAAAAAAAAGATGCTAAAATTATATACTAACTTTTATCAATTATTCTACACGATAATTATTTCACCAGCTCCAATATTTTTGTAACACAATAAAAATCATTTATAAACCGAAGAAAGTTCTATTCTGGTATCATAAATAAATAAATATTCATTGTTAATTTAAAACTTTTAAAAAAAATTACTTTGGTGAAAAATAGGAAAAAAAACCAACGATTATTTTGTTATAAATTATAAGACAATTGGATCAAAATTGAACAAAACAACTGGAATAGAATGAATCATCATGAAACGACTGATTATCCTTAGCCTATCAAAAAAGTTCAGGGTTATGTTTCACCTCGAGACCCGACTACCCGAGCTGTCGAGTACCCGACATCCGATGCATATACCTATATAAATACACAGCTGATTTAAAAAAATCGACAGAGCCTCCCCAGATTCTGGGGCCAAGAAAATCTGCTAAAATTTCTAGCTGGTTTATTATTTTATTTTAACCGTATTAATTTCTGAAAATTTGTCTTAATTTTTATTAGAATTATTTCTATTACAATTTTGCACAATTTTAGCGCATCACTCAATGTTTCTTCGCGATGAATTCTAAATTTTCACATAATATCGTAGTCTTCATCGATAATACTAAATTAAACTTTATATTTATTAATTTATTTCTATTTAAAACTTTTTGAATAATGAAAATTTAAATTAAAAAAAAAAAAAAAAAAAAAAAAAAACTGTCTTAGAGCGAAGAGTTTTTAGATAATTTTTTCTCGCGTCGTGACGCCAAGTCTAATTGCTGCCGCCTCTGCGAAACTTAATGTACGTAATTACGTATATGTATACGAACGCATAAGATCGAGTATACCACCCCAGACCCAAAAGTTTAATCGAATAAGTTCTAAATCAATATTAAAAATCTCTTACGACGCGGCTCTAGAGTCTTCTAGAATCTAGCGTACGGAGATGGCTTGAGCCACCGCGACGGGGCGCTCGGCAACTTACGCCCCGTATAGGTACGCCCTCGTCTGTGCTCGCGAGTCTCGCGAGTCGCGATTCATTATCCTTAATGACATCAGACTTGTAGGCTGATACGAGTATTGTTGAGTACGGTGTGATTTGCAGCTTCTGGAATATCTTTCAACCATCTGGTAAGTATAATTTTCGTATACTTTTGTCTCCATCGTTCTCAAGATCAATATTTTTCATAAATAGCATATTTGTAAATTTTTTATACGTTATACCAAGCGTTCTACGTGAGTCATTTATCGGTTACTTTAAAAAATGCTGTAAAAAGTTCTTGTAAAGACAGCCTACAATCATTTATTGTATAGGACATGTAAATCTCAAGAATTTTTGACAAAATCTAGCCACTTAGATCATCTCGAAATTTTGAAACAATAAACTAACGACCCAAAGTATCTAGACAGAAAAGAATCTTCTCGAACTTTCAAGACAGGAACGCATGATCACTTTAAGAGAAAGCATTATGATGGTATTGTTCGTTTTTAGTTTTTGATAAACGTATCATTTTTAGGTAACAAATTCATTCAAGTTTCAACGAAAACTTCTGTGATCTGTTGCGGTACCCTTATGGAAAAAACCGGTGTAAACGCCGAATTTTCAGTGTTAGCACTGATTTTTCAGTGTAAACACTAGATTTTGAGTGTAAACACCGAAAGTTCGGTGTTGACACTCAACTGTTGGGTGTTGACACCCACAATTGGGAGTTTACACCCAATAGGTTCAGTGTTAACACCAAAGTTAAGTGTTGACACTTAACTGTTGGGTGTTGACACCCACAATTGGGAGTTTACACCCAATAGGTTCAGTGTTAACACCAAAGTTAAGTGTTGACACTTAACTGTTGGGTGTTGACACCCACAATTGGGAGTTTACACCCAATAGGTTCAGTGTTAACACCAAAGTTAAGTGTTGACACTCAACTGTTGGGTGTTGACACTCGCAATGGGAGTTTACACCCAATATGTTCAGCGTTAACACCGAAGTTAAGTGTTAACACTTAACTTTTGGGTGTCGACACCCACACTATTGCGAGTTTATACATAAAAGGTTTAGTGCTAACACCAAAGTTAAAAGTTAGTTGGAATGTTACACTCAAAATGGAATTTTGACGCTAAATCTGTTTTTAATAAAAAATTAATGAAGAATTCAATAGATGATGATATGCTTTAAATCAGTAGGATCAAAAATAAATACCGTAACTGGAAATTCTTTATTATTGCACAGATATATCGTGAGTTCGTCGTGTACTATAAAGTAAGTACAAAACGTCTGAGACAGCAATTGAAATACAAAAAAATTAAATGATTTACTAAAAATTATTCCAGAATTCGAATAACTCATTAAATTTTTATCGTTAAACATTTAAGTTTTTTTTTAAAGTAATTTGTTCAAAATTCATTTTTATATTTAGAAAATTACGTCCAAGCTGAAATAATGAAAAAACCCTTTTAAAAAATACATGAACCTTTAAGTTAAGAACTAAAAGTATATATTCGGCCAAAGGAGCGGTAAAAATGATTATTTTAGAAAAAACTGGTAACAGACAAAAAAATGAAATTATTTGAAATTTTTTAAAACCAATCAATAGTAAGTCAATTATGACAAAAATAATAATAATAATAATTTTTTAACATGCTTTTATTTAAAAAGTACTATATTTTGACGTACTTATTAAAAATACACATCCAAAAATCACATCCAAAGAATTAGACCCGATTGCTCGGAGAAGACCCCCAGGTACCCCCGGCATCGGTAACCTAGATGTCCAAGACTGCACATTAACGTATCGATATTCAAACTTATACCGTCTGTAAAATTTTAGACCTCTAAGTCTCGTAGGCTCAAAACTATAGTGCTATTGGCAGATTTGGACATACGACGTTGATGACGTGATCGAAACTTTAAAGTTTGAGAATAAATATAATTAATAATAAAAAGTTCAAATCAATTTATCAAAAAAGAAATAAGTTGGTTTAATTGTTTTAATTTCTGACAAAAAAAATAAAAAAATGAATTTTTATGAAAAACACCCGAATTTTGGGTGTTAACACTGAAATTTTTATTTTAATAATTGTTAATATAGTTTTTATAAACAAGTTAAAAGTAATGTTTTTTAATCATATACAAACTAAATAATCAAAAAAAGTTTGTTTCAATGTTTATATATTATTTTAAACATAGCATTTTTCAATTCAGAGCGTGGCTAAGTGGATAAAGTGGTCGGTAAATTTTCGTCAACTTGAAGATCGATGGTTCGAATCCCCATGAGTCCAATTTTTTTTTTTTTTTCGGTTTAGTGTATCACTCCTTTGGGTGTAATACTCCATTGGGTGTTACACTCCATTTGGGTGTAACACCGCATTGGGTGTGCGAAATCACACCCAATGCGGTGTAGAAGTTCGGTGTTATTTTCAGTGTTTTTTTTCGGTGTTTACACCGATTTTTTCCATAAGGGTAGTCAACCCAGCCTGCTTGTTGTTAACCCAGCGTATTGCATCAAGGGAGGTGCCTTCCTGCAAATGCTCTCTAGTTCTCAACCAGTCGCATTGGATGCAACATTTGCAGTTTTTTAAAAGGTAATGTCAACGTGAAGGTAAAAGTACCAAAACAAGGAACGAGTTTTCATTTTCCTCGGTCATTTATGGCTCGTTTTTAAAATTCCTCGACTTGAAACTAAACAAAAAAAAAAGTTTTTTCCGGTATCATGTACATTTAAGGTAGAGCGTATTTGATAATTTTTTTTACTTGATTAAGTCAGTTTTTGAAAATATTGAATAAAAATATTGGTAAGGAACCATGTTTAGATTCAAGGAACATAACCTTTTTTGTGGTAATAGATGGTTCCTTCGATGACAACAAATCTGATGTAAAGTTAATAATTGGAAACAATTTAAAAAAATTTTTAGTGATACATAAAAAGAACTAAAAATTTACATAAGTTTATCGTAACAAGTACTTTAAATAAAATATTAATCAGAAATTTTTCTACTTGAGATTAATAATTTTTTTTTAAAAAGCATAAATGAACCTTTATAATTGTAAGCTTAATTACTTGCATGGGTGTTCAGTTAAATGATCTTAGGTAGTGTCTGCCATGTTATTCATTTTACATTACAAAAGAAATTTTAATTATTTACTTTATTTATTTACAAAAGTGTTTAGTTAAAAAGTTTGAGAGTTGGCTGTACAAAGATTCTTTACTTTCAAAAGTGTTTGTTTTGAAGATTTTAGTAGGTACTGACTATACGGAGTAAGCTTAAGTGGATGTCATAAATAACCATTTTTAAAAATGTAGTAAAACATTTATTTAAAAATTCATGCAAGTTAAATATAACAAATCTTATTTGTAAAATATTGAGAGAGATTTATCAGGCTTTTGAAGACTTACCATTTTTAGAACTTTATAACTTATCCATGCGTATTACTACATTTTATTAAATGCTTATTTAACTCTGAAAACAACCTAAGCAACCTATTATGATGATATAAACTTTGTTTTGATACACATACTTTAACGTAAATTTTCTTAGAAAAAAAAAATAGAGCAAATGCTTATCCGCAGTTTAGAAAGGTATAATTATAAATAGAAAATTTATAACTACGGCGATACCGTGCTTTAGGATATAAAAGATGAATTTAACTGAAGCTCAATCACTTACTTTAATCTTTTAGCTAAAATTTTTTGATCAATTAATTAATCTGTAGTAACAATTTTGAAAGTTGTTTAATGCTTTTCAAAAAACCTTGTTCATCTCATATAAAAATATTTTGTGGTTTAACCAAACATTACTTAATATTGGACCTTTTTAATTAAATTTATTTATCATGTTACACTTTTCAAACTTATCATAACTCTTATATAACTGCAAAAGTTTGGTCCATTTTAGTTTATTTACTCAAAATCTTTAGTTGAAAGATTTTAGTAAGTATTGGTTATACGGCTTAAGTTCGATTCGACTTCATGAGAGCTTTTTAATTTCAAATTGAATTATAAAAAATTTCATTGTGCAAAAAATCAAATTTTCATACAAATTTTTTTATAATTTATTGCGAGCTAACAGGAAATTTTAAAAAATAAATAAATAAATAGAGATGATGAGCAAGCTTAGCGGATAAAAATAACCTCTCTAAAAACATCGAATTTTGCATCAAATTAAAAACCTAGTTAATACAGAAAATAATCTTATCAAATATTACATAAATTTTCATTTTTCAGAAATTTTTCAAAATGGAGAGACTACACAGAATTCATGTATTACCTGGGAAGCAAGCATCTACCTACAAGTATTTTTATAAGGGACATTTGTATTACAGGGATAAAAGAGGTTTGGGAATGACTTTTAGATGCAAGTTCAAAAATCTGAGAGGCACGGATTGCCCAGCCAGTTTTTCTGTCGACTCGTTACAAAATTTAACAGATCAAAGTCCTGAAGTTCATGGAACTCATGAGGAAGCCGCTGATCCATACTTTTTGCTTCGTCACGAGTTTGAGGAAGAAATTAAGCTTCAAGCTAGGACAACTTATGACGACTACAAAACCATTTTTGACAGAGTCAAAAGAGATGAGAGGTAAACATTTTATGCCTTAATTTTTCAACACATTACCTCGTTTTTTCTTAATAATCTTTTTATGCTGTTTTAAATATTAATAACGTTTAATATACTTCATATTACTTTTTAAAAAGTTTTTATCATAAACGCTTTAGCAATTAAAAAGAAAAAATTATATTTCTGCATTTTTTAAACCAGAAAGCCCTTCTGAATAAATAATTAAGTTTTCTAAATTGTACATTTCACTCAGCGTAGCGAATGGTATTTTCGTGGCCGCACAGTGCTTTCGAGCCAGAGCAAAAAAAAAGCATTTCAATGCTCAGGCCTCAAAAGTAAAATTTTCCCCGCAACGGCCGAGAATTTTTAATTTCCGCAGCAATAAACTTGAAAATAGTGTACAAAACTTGGCCACGTAATAAGAAAGGCTCAGATCAAATGCTTAACCAAATGCTTATTAACCTTTATTACGCCTTGGTCGACAATTACTTGTGATCTGAGACATTTTTTATTTCCGTGACCAATGCATGCAATGTATAATTTATTTTAAATGATTAATTTTTTAAAATAATTGTCCCTCTTTACTTCTACAGGTTTGCTCCAATTCGAGCAGGCTTATTGTTTTATCACAAGTATAAAGCACTGCTTCAAGCAGAAAGAAAGAATCGTGTTATGAGGGTTCCAGATAATCTACAGGAATTGGCAGAAATCCTGGAAGAATATCCTCCTATGGAGAACAGTTACCGAGGCTGTGCAGTCGGAGAAGATGGATCTATGGCTCTGGTTTTTATTCATGACTCGATGATACCTGCTCTCAAACAATGCAAACAACTCTTTGGGGATGGTACCTTCCAGGTAAACATTAAAAAATATCTTGGAGTTGCTAAAGTATCTTTAAAAAAATCGAAAGCTTCTCTTCAAATATTACCGTATGAAAAACCCTATTGTCAATTATTTACTTATTAATAAATCTATTTATGTTTTCAGACTAGATTTAGAAAACCAAAAAGTGCACAGCTATTTATTCTTCACATTAGAAAACTAGACACCGTAAGTAAATCATATCATCAATGAAAATTATAATCATGATATACATATATTAATAATTGTTTTTTGTAGGGCTTTCCAGCTATATTTGCTATATGAGCAACAGAACTGAAGCTACCTATAACGCAATGTGGCAAAAAATATTTGAAGTAATACCAGAGTTGAAGAACAACACTGAGACAGCTGGAAGTGATTTTGAAAAGGCTCAAATTAAAAGCGTTAACAAAAATTTGCCTAATGCACGAGCGTCTGCCTGCTTATTTCATTTTAAACAAGTAAGTTTTTAAAATGTAGAAATAAATGCTTCTGTCACTCAAGAACTCAAAGTTTTATTACACTACTTCAAAAAATTAGCTGGATTTCTAGCTGGAAAAGCTGGTTATGATTAAAAAAAAGGAAAACTAATAAACAAAATTTTTGAAGTTATTAAAGTATAAACACCAAACTGGGAATTTGTTTCAATTTGCTAGCTAGATTTCTTGGTTTTTTGAAGTAGGGTTAGTTGAGATGATAAAATGAGAAATGTTAGAAGAAATGTTATTCACTAAAAGTAGACCTAATGTTTCCAAAAGATCTAAAGGTTCTTTTAATGGAGTTGATTTAGGATTAGAAAATGGGCTGAAATTGTAAAATACAGATTAGTATTATTTTTGAAACCAGACTGTAAAAACATGTTTGTATAAAAATGTACATTTTCAGCTTATTTTTTAATACAGAGTTTCATTTAACCTTCAGGTCGTCTTTCAAAAATATCTTCGCTTCTTTCAAGAATAAAATATGTTTACCGTTCGAAAAATTTCTTAGTTCAATTTCAGTTGTGAAACTGTCAATCTGAACTAAATAATATCTTCTGATTTTTTTCCCATTTTTACTGAAATGCTTTCTATTCTTATAGTTGAGATTATATAAAAACTATATAAATGCTGAAAATCAATTTCTATTGAAGTTTATGATCATCTGCATAAAAGACGTACAAACAATCACAATCAGAATTCTTATTTCTTTTTCATCTACTTCTCGACCATTTAAATGGACTTGTAAGTTCCAATGTTAAATGTGCTTTAGTATTTTTTAATCAAAGTAAAAACGTGAAATATTAAACAAAATAAAATATGTACAAACAATTTTATCCTGTAGGAACTCCAAAATGTAATGAACACTTCTTAATTCGTTGTACAAAGGTAGTAACTGGATATAAGTGAGCAAAGAACAGTAAAATATTTTATTGTTTTATTTTATTGTTTACTGAAATATTTTATTGTTCCTTGTTCACTTATATCCAGTTACTACCTTTCTACAATAAACTTCGTGAGCAAGTTACTACAACTTCTTAATTCATGTTGCAGAGGATCGCAAAAAAATGGAGCACTCTCAAGATCCCAATTCAATATGAATACATCTTGGAGAAAACCTATGCTTTGGCACACCTACCTTCCAGTAAAATGGATGATGGATTTAGCCACATAGACCAATTGATTCAAGAAGTCTACGACATGAATCGCACTATCGAGGCCAAGTTAAACGAATTCGGCCGATATTTGCGAAGAACATGGAAACCTTTAAAAGAAGTGTTATCTGTTCATAAGAACCCAATTCGTTTTAATAACAAATGTGAAAATTTTCATCTTCACTGGAAAAAAAAGGTTGGAAGCAGGCCAAACGTATGGAAATGTTTGGGTAAGTACATAATTATACATTATTTCAAATAAATTATAAATAATATTCTTTTAACGTAAAAATAATATAATGCTCGTAAAAATAATAATTTAACGTAAAAATAATAAAATAATGCTCTTTTAAGATGAGATTAATAACTGCATGGAGACTACAGCAAGTGACGATGAAAGCACATGTGGTGGTTACCGGGTACGACCCTACCGTCCAATCGAACTCCAAAAAACAGATCATGCAGTTCGACAAGCGGAAGATGATTTGTCACTGGAAAGGTAAGATAACGAATTGTTGCAAAAAAAAAATGATGGTATGAAGTATTTAAAAAAATTTTTTTTCTCAGAATTGACGTCGTTGAGTTTTTAAATCATATTGCAGCTTTGAGGCGTCTCTCTTATTCCAGGAGTACGTATAAAAAATAATATAAATTAAGACTGATTTAAACAATATTTACGTACATTAAAAAAGACGTATCAAAATTTACAAGTTTGATACTGATATAAAATAAAATATAACTAATAATTATGTGTTCCAGTTTTACAACAAAACGCCTTTGCGGCTAGACCTAATGTGCCAAATCAAAATAGAAACAGAGATTTAGAAGAAGAAGCGGAAGATGAACAGGAAGAAGAAGAAGAGTCTGATGTAGATTTTTTCAAAACTTAAATCCTTCTGCGGGTGGAGGATCCGATTTTGAAAATGTTGGGGTGATCTGGCGAAGACGTAGAAATATTGAAAGTGAGTAAAAAAATGATATTACAACCCGCTTACTCGATTCTATATTTTTTCGAATGCCAATGAGATGGTTTTGTACAATAAACTGTAGGTTAATGTATTTGTAAATTTATTAAAAGTTTTAATTATTATGACTAGAAGTGAGGATAAATATTGATTGAGAACGAGTTTTTTTTTTAATTTTCCAATTAAAAGTCACTTTTGAGTAGTACATTAAAATTTTTCAAGAATTGTTTTTGACTCTTATTATAGAGGAGGGAAAATAATAATCATTAAATATTCAAAAAATAAAAATTCTCAATTGAAATACTCAAATTATTATTTTTAAACAAAAGTGACGTACTTCTGATCCATTCCATTTTTACCTAAAGCTACGGTATAATCAGGAGTGCTCAAACCTGAGCTTATTCGATGGTTAAAAAAAACTATAAAAATTGTATACCGTACATATGGGCAAATCATGGTAGCTTTTACCTTTAAAATTATGATAAAAAAGGATTTTACAATATTTATTAATTTTAATATTTATTAAATTAGAAACGAGATTTGAAATTAAAAGTAAAATTATTTTCAAAAACTTTTTAAAATACACTCCCAATTTGATTTGAATTGAAACCAAATGTTGCAGATTTACTGCTTTATTAATTTTATTTTGTTGCCAGATTAAAAGCTGGTAGGGGAGGGTTGTCAAATAAACGTTGAGACAGACTTAATTTAATACAAACAGTGTTAATTTATTTATTTTAACACAGCACTCTATTTACAACAATATTCCAATAATTCAAAATTACAATAAGTGAGTTTATACAGGTTAATCAAAATTATTTTTAATGCAAAAAAATTGAGAGGTGAGAATATTATAGTTTGAGTGGAGAATTTCCACTCTTAATTTTCATGTAAAGAAGATTAATTAATTAATTAATTTGAGAAACACCTAGTCAAAACTCTTTATGGACTTGATTATATTAATTAAAACCATAAACATAAGTTTTGTTTGAGTATAGTTGAGGTAAACAAGGCTACAGAAATGGCCTTGAAAAGAGAGAGAGAGAGAGATGCCCAAGAGAAATTAAAGCAGCAGCAGAGAATGGCCTTGAACAGAATAGAAAAGAAAATGGCTGCTTGTAAGACAGCACAAAGAAAGGAGAGAGAGAGCGAGAGAATGCACAGTAAATTTTATTGATTTTCTGGCTGCGAAATGACAAGGAGAAGCACCGGTAAATTATTGTTACCGGTGCTGCGCAAAAATACCTGAGGATGCCTGGGATGATCTCCTTGCTGAGCTGCTAACCCAAGAATTGAAGCGAATCAAGCCGATCGAATTCAAGATGAGATGTCTCCAGAGTTGACTACCACCAGGTGAATTATTTGTTGAGATGACTGTGCAGATGAGACCACTGCGTTGATGACGAGAAAGAGTCGAGAAAAATGCCAAGTGAAAAGAACCCAAGAGATAACACAAAATGGCGAAAGAAACGTCTATTCACGAGCGTTGCCGAGAAGAGAACTGGAGAGACGCCACAGGCCCAGCAGCGTCAGCGACAGCAGCAACAGCGCGTAGCTTGAAGGCACGTGAGAGAGAGAGACAGAGCGAAAAATCAATACTCTGCGCAGGTGAGTCAGCGGTTTTGAACCGCTAACGATTAGCAGCGCTAATTTTCGAGAGACGCCGCGGCGACGACATCAACTGTGGACATGGGCGCAAATATTTAAATTTGATAAATTCCGCAACATTCCGCCCGCTATCAACCAATGTGTTGATCACCATCAGTCGAATAAACTGGAAGAACCACCAGTTTTGTCACCGGTCTTTTGAGAGTTGCACAGGATGTCTTGAGAGTCACCACTCGAGTAAGTCTATCATTACCAGGGTGAAGTTGAATGACCCGTGCCATGGGCCACTTACTAGGCGGTGAATTCTCATTGGTGAGTAAGACCATCGAACCAACATTGATGTTAAAAAATGGATGTTTCCACTTAGACACAGTTTTTAAGTGATGAATGTATTGAGAAGACCATTGCTTCCAAAACTGTTGAATTTTTTGCTGTATAAGTTGCCATCGAGAGAGCCTGGACGAGTTGAGATCCAGAAGGCTTGGTTCTGGGACCGCATTGAGAGCTGTTCCAATGAGAAAGTGTCCAGGGGTGAGAAACTGAAGATCTTCAGGGTCATCACTGAGAGGTTCCAATGGACGCGAGTTGAGAATACCTTCTATTTGAGTGAGCAGTGTGGTGAGTTCCTCAAAGGTAAGTACGGTATCGCCAATTGTCCTTTTCAGGTGAAATTTTATTAATTTCACAACTGATTCCCATTTTCCACCCATGTGAGGGGCAGCAGGTGGATTGAAATTCCATTTCGTCCCATCTTGAGCCAAAACCCTAGCCAAAGTCGAGTCTTGAGATTGAGCTTGCCTGAATAGAGTCCTCAACTCTTTGTCTGCACCCTGAAAATTGGTACCACAATTCGAGTACATGTGAGAAGTCAAGCCCCTCCTTGATGTAAACCTTCTATAGGCAGCGAGAAAACCGTCTGTTGAGTAATCACTGACTGTCTCGAAGTGTACAGCTGATGATGAAAAGCAAACAAACACGCACAGCCAACCTTTGTAAACTTTTGAACCTCGTCCTTTCCAAGAAGTGATGTTGAGAGGGCCAGCGTAATCTACACCAGAATGGGAAAAAGGACGAGAGGGAGTTACCCTGGCCAAGGGTAGTTGTCCCATGAGTTGCCGAGCTAGAGAACCCCTCTGTCTTGCGCAAACCACACAGTGCACTATGTGAGACTTGACAGTAGCTCGGCCACCAATGATCCAATATTCCTGACAAACTTTCGACAGGGTAAGTTGAGTGCCTCCATGCAAAGTATCCAGGTGAGCTTGACCAATGATGAGTGCTGTGAGAGGTGCGTTTCTAGTGAGAATTGCTGGATGCTTGGTCGAATAACTCAAATTCGTTTGATTTAACCGACCACCAAGCCTCAAAATACCGTAAGCATCCACAAATGGTGTCAATTTATTGAGAGGGTGAGATTTTGGAAGCGTTGAGCTCGAAACCATTTTTATCTTATCAGAGAGATCTTGTTGTTGAGAGAAGCCAATCCAAAATTGTTTTGCTTTGTTAAGCAACTCAGACGAGATGACTGACGACTGCTGGAAATTTCTCTTGAATCGTTGTACTGCAACCATACAGAGAGCTGTGATTCTTAATAATTTGGTGAGAGATGAATACCTGCGTATGAGATTCCACTGTTCCTTGGCAAGAGCAACAGCCACTACTGGTGTAGACTTTCTTTGTTCTGGAAGAGCGTGTAGATCCAGGGGAGCAGCGGGGGCTGGCCAATATTCCTCTGGTTGAGAAAGCCACGGTGGTCCATTCCACCAAAGCTGATGACCAACAAGTTGAGAGGTGAGAATACCACGAGAGGCACAGTCAGCTGGATTACAGTGACCAGGTACATGCCTCCAGTGCGCTTGAGGGACCAACTCTTGAATTGAGTGTACCCTGTTGCGCACGAACTCTTTCCAGCGTGATGGGTGAGAGTTAATCCATGCGAGAGCAGTCTTGGAGTCAGTCCAAAGAATCACAGAGTTTATGTCCAATTTCGTGGTCGATAAGAAATGATGCAACAGTTTGCTGAGAATGTGGGCAGCTACTAATTCCAATCTTGAAATTGAAACTGGTTTGAGAGGGGCCACCTTTGTTTTTGAGCATAACCAAGAAACTGTTATGCCCTTAGTTGATTGAACTCTCGTGTAGATAACTGCAGCCATAGCGAATTGAGAAGCATCCGAGAAACCATGAATATCGACCACTGAGTTTGAAAGTGTTCCAAGCCAACGGGGTAGTGAGATTTTTTCCAAATTTTGGAAATCTTCTCTGATTTCTAACCACTTTTTCTGGGTTGAAGCTGGCACTGCTTCATCCCAATTCAATTTCTGTAACCACAATTCCCGCAGTAGAATTTTGGCCTTGATAACGTCTGGTGAGACCATCTTAATTGGGTTGAAGATTTGAGCCACCTCCGACAAGATGTTTCTTTTCGAGATAACTTTACTCACCTCTGGTAAGCAGAGCTTCACAATGATAATATCCCGTTGAGGAGACCAAGTTAATCCGAGGATTTTGGCAGTGCAATCACTAAATGAGATTGAGCTATTTGATTGTGGAGTCGAGCGGTCCAATTTTGAGAATTTCCGATTGTTTGAATTCCATTTGGCTAGTGGAAACCCGCCCGCCATGCACAATCCTTCTAATTGAGCAGCCTTTCCATTGAGAAGAGATAAAGAGTCAGCGCCACCAAAGATGTCATCCGCATACCTTCCAAATGTGAGAGAGTCGATTGCAAATGGAAAACGGGCACCTTCTTCCTTTATGAGTTGTAACAACACTCGGATAGCCAAGAATTGAGCTGCTCGAGTACCATACGTCACTGTTGTCAATTTGTAATGAATTTCCCTGAAAAGTTTGTCGACCCAAATGATTCTTTGTAAATCTTGATCATCTTGGTGGACCAAGATCTGCCTGTACATCTTTGTGACATCAGTAACGAACAAAAATTTGTAGACCCTGAGCCAATGGATAACGTCCAATATGTTGAGAAGCAAATTTTGCCCAGTATGCATGATGTCGTTGAGAGAGTAACCAGATGAAGTAGCAGCCGAATCATTGAATACTACCCTCAGTTTTGTAGTGAGGCTATCCAGTTTGAGAACACCATGATGAGGTAGGTAGTAACAAGGGGTAACGTTGATTGAATCGGCTGGCACTTGAACCATGTGTCCCAATTTGAGGTATTCCTTCATGAACTCAAAATACAATTTTTTTTTAAATATGAAAATAAATGTATTCCGTACATCGTACGCCGGAAAAAAAGCCGTGAATAATACAAACGAGGATAAACCAATAACGAGAAGCACGGTAAAAAATAACCCGGAATGACGTGAGAAGATCTTACCGGGATTAGACAACGTAAGTAAAAAACGAAACCCATCCAAACAGTTAAATTTAAACAAGTGTACCGATGAAAATGCGTCGAGTACATCGACAGATCTAGTGTCAGGGGATTCATCGTTTGTGAATTCTCAAGATCCAATAAAAAATATAGAAAATTTTATACCAGATAAAACGAATCAAATACCAAACGTTAATAACACACAATAACACAACAGTGTCGTACGCAAGTAGACTGTTAAAAGGGTCGGAATTAAGATTTCACACTTATGAGAAAGAAGCTTTAGCCTTATTTTGGGGAATAACTTGCTTTAAAAATTATGTTTACGGAAACAAATTTACTGTATATACAGATCATAAGCCATTATTGAAATTTAGGTCAGCCGATAAAAACACCAGAGTCCAAAACTGGAGTTTAAAATTAGCATCATATGATTTTGACATAATTTATAAACCGGAATCAAAAAATACGAATGCAGACGCGCTCAGTAGAGGAATTGATGACTCGAATGAAATTTTTGTAATAACGAGCGCGCAAGCAAAAAAATATATAACTCCGCAGACCGTGAATAAAGACATTTATGCAAAATCGGAAGAAAGAAATTCTCGAAAAATAAATAGACAAAAAATAAATAAAAAGAAATGTAACGATACAATAAATAAAAACCTAACTGAAAATATTGTAAAAGTAAAAGATACAATAAATCTAAGACAAGATAATATAATGTACTTCATGACAAAAAGTAAAATACCACTGGACTCTAAAACATATAAAATCGTAAAATCAAATAATTTACTGATCGACAGTGAAATCAAAAAAGAATCAAAAATTGTGATGACTGTCAGAAAAATAAAATTAAACTTAGAAAAACGAAACAACCATTAGTCATAACACACACCCCTTTGAGAACATTTGATAAAATTGCCATGGATGTTGTTGGCCCACTCAATGTAACAAAGACAGACAATAAATATATTTTAACTATCCAAGACAATTTGTCAAAATTCTTAATAGTAACTCCACTTAAAGATCAGACAGCAGAGAAAATTGCTGACGCATTTTTAAAAAAATTTATTTGTATTTTTGCCAGTCCCAAAATTGTTTTATCAGATAGAGGACAGAATTTTTGTTCGAAATTAATGAAGGCACTGTCACGTAGATTCAAAATAAAAAAGATAGAAACCACAAGTTTTTCACCATGGGATAATGGGTCGCTAGAAAGACAACACGCACCACTAATAACCTTTTTAAGAAATTTTTCAAATAAAAATATAGAATGGGATCAGTTTCTTGAACTTGCTCAATTAAATCTAAATTGTTCAGTTAACTCTTCTCATAAATTTACACCATATGAAGTTGTTTTTGCATATCCACCTAGATTACCATCTAGTGAACCTTTAAAAAAGTCAGAACAATTGCCAACATTTAATGACTATTTCGAAAAATTACTGAATAACATGAAAAATATAGCCAAATTGGCAAGAGAAAATCTAATAATATCTAAACATAAAGCAAAGAAATACTATGACAAAACTGCTAATCCAGTAAATTTCGAAGTAGGCGACAAAGTGTACTGGCAAAAGCAGCCAAAGCCAGGAAAACTAGAGAAAGACCAAAATTTAGGTCCATTTGAAATAAAAAATATTACGGATAAAGGTGATATTATATTTTTATACAAAGGAAAGCAAAAACAAGTTCATCCTAACAAATTATTTTTACATGAGAAAAAACTAATTTAATTTTTGTTTTAGGAACAAATAAAAAAATAAATAAATAAAAAAAAAAAAAAGAGAGAAAGAGAAAGCAAACAAAATAACATGCATTTCATACTATTCACATTCTCATTAATCATACAATCATACGCACAAATTATTGGATATGAGTGTGGCTTTACCACACCAAACATCACAACGTTCTCATTATTGGACACAGGTGAATGCGACTTCCATGAAATAAGACCAAATTCGACAAATATTACAATCGAGCTGGTACAACTTGCGGAATTTCGAGAAGTGAATACGATTTACTGCAAAATAATCATCCATCGCACAGTTAATAGCGGCATTTTTGGACATCTATTACCTGTGGAGAACGGTGAACAAGAGTACCTTTACGAATTATCTCAGGAATAATGCAAACTACTACATGACACAGGCATTTTTAAATACGACAATACGCATATCATAGCCGATATCAAAGTCAACGCAACACCAATGACAGTAGGAGTGGACTTCGCGGGTAGTGCAGCAGACAAATCCTGTTCCGATTAAGTACGGGTACAATATGTACATTTTCAAATAAACACTGTATAGATTTAGAATACGGGCATACTTTTTGGGATATTCTACCTGTAAATGAATGTTTTAAAAATTCTTTTGATATATTATATAAGGGAATAGCTACTAAATTTACAAACGACATTGATCATCAGATTACTTATGCGGTAAATTCTAATGATATAACTTTTGCCTTATCCTCATAAGGCGCGATAACTCAATGCAATAGACAATTTATTACAACTGAACATCCTAAACTACTAATTTTCGAATCACAACTAGGACTTAATAATTTGTATTATGATAACGATATTGTCAAAGAGAATACTATAAATCTAGATATTTTTACATATATTAATTCTAAGTTCATTTATGTAGAAAAACATCTAAGGATGGAATTAAATGACTTATATATAAATTTAATTACAGAAAAGTGTAATCTTGAGAGAGAAACAATCCAAAACTCCCTAGCCCTTGCTACTTTATCACCAGATGAATTTGCATACACAGTAATGAAACAACCAGGATACACTTTCTTGATAGCGGGTGAAGCTGTGCATTTTATAAAATGTACGCCAAGACCTGAAGAGGCCAGCTTCAGTCTTTTGGTCAGTAAAGCTGCGGGACTCCGAAGCTGGCCACTTCGTAAGTAAAATCATACCTCTTAATTTTTACCGTAAATCGGGTCTGGAGTCATATCTCCTTATACCTAAAATAAATAATAATCATAAAGATGTCTCAAAATATAAATAACTTTATATCTTAAGCTATGCATATATTTATATTATGTAATATTATATTATTAAAATTAAAATAAATAAATATAAAAACTAGATTATATCTTATTAATAAACTAATACATAACATGGAAATCCGCTTGTTTCTACTCCACTGGATCCAGCTGCTTCAAATGTCAACTTGGAACAGAATCAACTAGTAGAGCGTTATGTCACTGCTCCCAGTTTTCATACGCTGGATCAAGTCGTGGAAAGTCTAGTTCAAACAGTACCAGCTTTGGAAATTTCAAACACACAAGGCGGTAATGTTTTCTTTCAATTTTTTCACCCTATTAGCGCTGAAAGTACTTTTGGGCTACTACTATTTTCGTTGTATTGCTTCTGATGTAAAAAATATCGTACGAACATGATGGAGAAATACTTAGGAGATCTCCTTTAATGCATTAAATCTGTAATACAAACTATTTTTTTCATTCTGATGATAAGTTGACACCAAAAAAACTTTGGAAAATCGGTAATTGCAATACTTATGTGCAAAAAAATACTCTTTCCTGCCTTTAATAAATTTGTAGTGAATGAATATATAAAAGACAATGTACTGATAACAACGTCCTTTTATAATTCTTTCTATTCCATTGCATATTTCCCCGTGTAGGTTATAAAAAATTTCTTCGATAAATTTATAATATTCTAATAATATATAAACTAAAGTGACTTATAAATAGAAGGTTTGTTGCAAAAAAACGTATGAGCCGAAAACGCCCACCGTAAAATAAATTTTAAGTATTTATTATAAACGAAAACATTTTTTTTGAAAAATCGTTGCCGATTAGTTGAATATCGAAGATGACATGAGTGAACACGCGAGTTATTTTGGTATTCAACCATAGGTGCGATCTTTAAAGCTGAAATATTCTTCAGTTGACTGGGTGGAAATAAGGATTCTTGAGTGAATACGCGAGTTCCAATTTCATCCAACCAAAGTGAAAGATATTTCAAGCTTTTTTTTAGACTGGTTATTGGGAGAAAGAGAAAAAGAAAATTTTATTTTATTATCTTAAATAGAAAACGATTTGCCGATTGGTTGAATATCGAAGATGATTTGAGTGACCACGCAAGTTATGTTCGTGTTCAACCATAGGTGCGATCTTTGAAGCTGAAATATTCTTCAGCTGACTGGAAGAAAATAAGGATTCTTGAGTGAATACGCGAGTTCCATTTTCATCTAATCAAAGTGAGGGATATTTCAAGCTTTTTTTTAGACTGGTTAAATAAACTAAGTTGGTTGAATGATCACGCAACTCACTTATTTTTTCAACCAGTAAAGTAGTTTTAACGTTGCAGGATGACATTAATTTACAATAAAGTTTTAAAATATTATTTTTAATATGACGATATCGAAGATATGTAAAGATCTTTTTTATGATCTGATAAGGAGCGGATTTATTTATTTTTTACCTCTATATGTAAGAAAATAGTTACTCTTACGAGAGTTTTCTATCAGTTTCTATGACATTATTTTTTTGTGTATGCAAAGAAAAATACTTAAATTATAGAAATACAGTACTTAAGCTTTACCATAAAATATTTAAAAAATTTCATAAAAGAGTTTTGAAATTTTTAGAAAAAAGGCATGAAGAATATTTTGTTTGCAAATACTAAATATAAAAAGAACAATCGGAAAAATTGCTGGATTTATACGCAGTAAAACAAAGTGATTTTTGTAATTCGGAATGGAGAACGTAATATTTTTTACATCTTATTTAGATGTTAGACTAACGGTATTTTTAATAAAGCTGATAATGATTTTTATAATGTAATCGCAAAAAAAGCCATTGATATTTCAAAGAACGATGAATACTGATTTATTTAAATAATTTTAATAATAAAACAGGTAATAGGAGAACTCTCTAAATGCAGTAACAAATTTTGCATTATGATCACAAAAGTATACTCTTTACTTCTTTGTAACAGTATACATATTTAGAAATATCTTGAGGCATTATTACACTTTGTAATAAGTAAAAGAAGTAACTAAGTTTTTGAAGAAAAAAAAAAGGTTTAAAGTTTCATAATTCTTTCTATTTGCTTGAAAAAAAACAAATTTTTTTACAGAAATAAAAAAACGTATTGTTTTGTTTTTATATCTGCATATTAAACACAAAGTTACATTTACTTACAGGACGTGCAAAAACGAAAAAACATCTTTCAAAACGTATTTCATGGCGAGCAGGAGACACCCACAGTAAAGAAAATTTTATTTTATTATCTTAAATAGAAAACGATTTGCCGATTGGTTGAATATCGAAGATGATTTGAGTGACCACGCAAGTTATGTTCGTGTTCAACCATAGGTGCGATCTTTGAAGCTGAAATATTCTTCAGCTGACTCGAAGAAAATAAGGATTCTTGAGTGAATACGCGAGTTCCATTTTCATCCAATCAAAGTGAGGGATATTTCAAGCTTTTTTTTAGACTGGTTAAATAAATTAAGTTGGTTGAGTGATCGCGCAACTCACTTATTTGTTCAACCAGTAAAGTAGTTTTGACGTTGCAGGATGACATTTATTTATAATAAAGTTTTAATATATTATTTTTATTGTGATGATACGAAAGATATGTAAAGATCTTTTTTATTTTCTGTTAAGGAAATCATTACTGATCGTTTTTCAGTTCGCAGGACGTTCTTAATTAGAAAAATTATTTTACCAATGATTTTAAACGTGTCCTTTGAAAATAAATCATTGAAAAATTTGAAAAGTGGACGACTAGAAAATAATGTAACTATTGCATAGTATGAAATGTTGTTTGGAAGTAATGAACAATTTGTTATTATCGAAATGTTAAAAAAATATATTAATGAATAAAATTTTAAGTACTTATTTTAAACGAAAAAATTTTTTTTGAAAACTCGTTGCCGATTAGTTGAATATCGAAGATGACTTGAGTGAACACGCGAGTTATTTTGGTATTCAACCACAGGTGCGATTTTTAAAGCTAAAATATTCTTCAGTTGACTAGGTGAAAATAGGTTCCTTGCGTGAACACGCGAGATCCTTTTTCGTCTAATCTTACTGTCGGATGTTTTCAGCTTTATTGTTTTTGTAATTGTTTTTTCAAAATGATTCGATAAATTGACTTCCTTCTTTAATTTATCGGCAAATGAAAAATTAATCAATTAGCTGGTAAAAATTTTTAAATTTAATTTATTAAAATTATTCTATTTCGTCTGTAAACCAAAGAAAAGCGTCTCACAATTTAGTAGTACGTAGTAAAATATACATCAGTACATTCAGCTTTTCAATAATTTTGACTTAAAACAGATTCAAAAATAATAAGTATTATAGCTAAATTATATGTTTTGTTGATAAAAATCGTTTCAAATATTTCAGAGTAATCAAGAAATAAAAAAAAAAAGAAAGAGAAAATTATTTACTTTTTTACAGTAATTAAACGAAAAAATTGAACGAATTATGAAACTTTAAGTGTTTATTTAGTTTATTTAGACTATATCTTCATTAATAACTTGAAATTTTATGAAATGTCTTGGACAAGTGTGATATTTTCAATTTAATTTAAAATATGAGTTTTTTAAATAAAAATAGATTCAGAAAGTTTTCAAAATTAATGCTTAAAAAAATTATTGGATACATAGTTGACATTTGAAAAGAAACTATTGATTCTCATGAAAAAAGCTCACTGAATAATTTCAAAACTGAAAAGTTGACGAAATATGATTATCACTACGCAAAATAAGAAAATTCTTATTTATAAAATAAATGCATCCTACTTCGAAACTGCATATCTAACGTTAATAAATTAATTATACAAAAATATTAAAAGAAAATCAGAAATAAATCCAGTTTTATATACTTGTTTATATACTTGATTTTCTAAGCCGGCACTTGTAAGACAAGGCTTAATTAATTATGCTTGTTTTCATTTATTTATGATTGAACTTTGAATTGAAATATTTTTTCACAATTAAAACTATACAGTTGGTTTATGAGTGGTTGAAATCTTCAGTGCCTTCTTCTCTTCATAAAAAGCAGAATGGAGCTGTGCAAACAATACGATTAGAACAACATTTACGACAATACCATGAGCTGAATATTTTTCTTCTTGTACGTCGTCTACTATTATTAACAAATATTTTAAGTTAATTGCCTAGCTTCAAACCATATCAAATCAAAAGATGGTTACTCATTATTCAAATAATAAATAATAATTATTATTTTTTTTTCAATAATTTGACTTTTTGTTAACTAAGAAGCTTATTGTCACGATTCAATTTTATGCATTTTAGAAAAAATTCCATGAAAGGTTTCAGGGATCTTATAATACAGAAATGGTTATTTGAAAAGTTTCTTTTTATACTGTTATAGGGCTCAAATTAATGAGGCAGACTCGGGAATACAACCCACGTTGATTTGCCGAGCTCGCCTTGCAGCCGCTATAATCTTTGTCGCAGTCGGCTACCCGCCGACAAGCTTCCTAAAAAAGGAGAAAAACCCGACTGCGATAATAAATACTCAAGCGATTTAAGAACCGGGGAGGGCGCGACATCTCGTTAAATTCGGTAGGTGGGCGTGGGCTAGTGGATTCGAGCGCAAGGAACACCGGTCAGAATAAATAATTGCAATTCAAAAAAGTTAATTTTCAATATTTAATGATAAAAAAATCAACCTAAAACTATTACAAAATTGATATCTAACGCAGTAATTAACTTTAAATAAATACTCGTGCAATCGAGTTTTCGAAACGACAACAAAGAATTATCGTTGCTCTTTAAATCGAGCGGTGCGCGCACACAACAACCTGCTGCTATCGGTAGCTTACGTGTGCGCGAGGAAAGAAAAAGAAAACAAAGTATATCGCGATTTACAATTAAATGATCCCGGACACACACATTCACAATCGCTGTTTTACGCAAAACAAAACTCACTCTAAATCGCCGCAGGTGCACCTGTCCTAAGCCGCAAGGCTGCAAACAAAGCCACTCAGCTGTGTGTAGCTCTCGGACCTACGATGGCTCCCGACCGGCGTCTGACTCAGCGTCGTCGTCTTAGTCTGGAGAATACCAAGTCGTCAGGTGATGACAACCTTCCTGCTGACTTGGTTTATCCTGCTGGATATCTCACTGACACGCACGACACTGCAACCGATCTCTCTCAAGCGAATTTCTAACGATATCAGTGAAGTTTTAACACGCGAGTTTTCGAACGATACGTGTTCGTTCAAGCGTTGACTCCGGAATGCTCTCCCGTCCTCGTTCCACCTTCCCCGATATTCCATAGCTTCCCGCGCATTCCGATCCCACTCGTGCAGCGTTCTAACGGTCGCGCGGCGAACATGAAATTAATTTAATAAATTAATGAAATTAATAACATAGTCGCGTTAATTAACTCGACCGTTACACCCCCCTTCCAGAGGTGTCGTATCCGAAAAAATACGTCACTTCGATATACCACGAACGCGGCCTATCCGAGTTTGGGAAAACGTAGGTTAGGGTTGGGTTTGATGAAATAAGAACACGTCATCTGTATGTGGCCACTTTATTCACTTACAATCGTGAACGGACCACTTGTCCACGTCGGTAGGCTTATTAGCCAAGCCATGTGGCTGGTCTTTCTTCTTCAGGCTGCCTACTCGCCTTGTCTTTGGGTTACGTTAACCGCCACGCCAGTGTTGTGCCCTGTTTGGGCAGGAGTTAGGGTCTTCCACCGCTGGGTAACGACACACTGGACACCAGCGCTGGTCCTCTTTCTTCTTACGCCACTCAAGCTTAACGGCTTCCTTCCTGGCATTCAAATCAAGGAAGAGTAGCTTGCTTGCTGCGAACTGCCGATCCCTTTTGGCCTGTTTCCACTCGTTCACGCTCCGGGCCTGTCTGGCTCTTGTTTCTTCTTCAGCAGCTCTCGCTTGAGAACGTACTGCTCGATGTTGACGGACCACGTCTAGGTCGGACAGTCGATCAGTGGCTTGGCGACGCCACTCTACCATCTCTGGTGGCATAGTTCCGGGCCACTCCTCACTCATTCCTTGCAGCTGGCTGAAGAGGCTGCGTTCTCAAACCTCCTGCTCCCTCGAACTTTGCCGGCACTCCTCCAACTCCGATGCCAACATGCCCCAATCATCAGGCGTTGGCCAGGGGTTTGCTGCCGAAGTTTGGTTATCGTCAGGTTCATGGGTTGTTGTAGACTCATCTACTCTGACGGTTGACGTTGCAGCCAACTCCTGCGTTTCGCTAGGCTCGCTTGGTGTTTCGCTAGTCTCGCTTGACGTTGCAGCCAATGCCTGTGCTTCGCTAGGCTCGTTTGGTGTTGCAGCCAATGCCTGTGTTTCACTAGGCTCGTTTGACGTTGCAGCCAATGCCTGTGCTTCGCTAGGCTCGTTTGGTGTTGCAGCCAATCCCTGTGTTTCGCTAGGCTCGTTAGGAGCCGTTTCGGCTTGGGGCGTCGTGTGTCCTTCCGATTTAGTTGTGTCTGGAATCGGGACTCGACCGAGCCTGACTTCTTCCTCCATCATCCTTACCAGTTCTTCCCTGGTAACGAACTCTGCCATTTCCTGCAACAAACAAAGGGAGGAATAAGGATAAGAATAGGATGAAACGGATTAGGCTCTGCGTTGCGCGCGAGTTTTCCGCGGTGACGGTGTTTTCGCGTTATCGACGCAAATTTTCCTAGTCGACCCTTTCGGCCTACCCCTACGCTTTCCGATCGTCGGGTCGACTGGTATACATGGCTCGCTGCCATTTACAATTTGCCGCACAGACTCACTCAAAACATTTGCCCTCGCGGTAGGCTCATTCCTGCACACCACCTCACGCTCGCTAGCGTCAGGATTTTCGCACGCATTTTCCGTCGCTGTATCTTCCTCACCTGAAGACTCCGGTTCAAATCTTGCGATCCATTTCTTCAGTTGTTGTACAGCCACTGGACTTTGTTCGTTGCCAAAGGCGTCTACTATCGTATACGTATTGCTACCTAGCTTTTCGACCACTGTATACGGACCTTTATACTCAGGCGCTAGGCTAGCTGTGAAGCCTTTAGCCTTACTGGATAGAACCTTGTTTTTTCTCCAGACCATGTCACCAGGCTGGAAAATTACTTCGCGGTGTCGCTTGTTGTAATGCTCAGCCGCTCTGTCCTGCTGAATTCTTGAATTTTCGCCAGCTTTTCTTCTTAAGTCTTCGGCTTTGGCTGTCTTGTTCAGCCTTTCTTGAGGAGCCATTTCTTCATACTTCCTTAGTGTCTCGTCAGCTAGCTTTTTGCTGACTACACTACAGTCGATCGGCTGACGCAACATATTCAACATGGCTGGAGTCGTTTTTATTGCCGAATGCTCCGCCCTGTTGTAAGCGCAGACCAGCTCGGGTAAAAGGACGTCCCACTTTTGCTGATTGTCTGCAATAAAGCATCGGATCATCGTTTTTAGAGTCCTATTCAGCCTTTCGACTTGGCCGTTAGACTCAGGGTTATTAGTCGGAGAGTTTTCGTGTCCGATACCGTGTTCGACCAGTCGGCTATCAATTGTACGATTTTTAAACTCTGACCCTTGATCCGACAAGAACATTTCTGGCTGACCCCACCGTAAAATTACGTCTTGCCAGATGTGGTTCCATATAGCTTCACCATCAGCCCGTTTTAACGGTGTCACTTCTGCCCAACGTGTGAACAGATCCGTTAAAACTAAGACATACTTGTGTCCGTTGTCGCTACGGGTATATGGACCCAGTATGTCACCTGACACCGCTTGCCATGGTCTTACGATTGTTCGCTTTCCCATCAGACCTCCAGGCAAACGTTGATCTACCTTTTGCATTTGACATATCTGGCATGATTGAACATAGGCTTCTATGTCCTTATACATGCCAGGCCAAAAGAATTCTTGGGTAACTCTCTTCAGAGTCTTGTCTCGACCCAAATGTCCTGCAAGTGGTGCGTCGTGTTTTTCCTTCAGAATGTCATTCCTCAGAAATACTGGTACCACCAACTTCCATGTGGAGTCGTCGCCGACTGTTTCTTCAATTAAGTCGTCAGACTTATAATAATAAAGCCTGTCACCCACGACCTTCCATCTAAGGAATTTGCCTGGATTTCTCTGTACGGCTTTCATTTTATTGACATACCAGTCGTCCAGCTCTCCATCAGGATAGCCTACGGCTGCAACAGTCGTCTCGTCCTCCTCATACATACGTGACAATGAATCGGGCACCACATTTAAGGAACCTTTACGATATTCCATTGTAAATGTGTAACTTTGCAATTCCAGCGACCATCTTGCTAGTCTGCCCGTTGCGTTCGACAATTTATTCAGCTATCTTAGCGAATTATGGTCCGTAATTACGTGAAATTGAAAACCTTCCACATAACAGCGGAATTGCCTAATCGCCTCGACCACTGCTAAGCATTCTCGCTCTGTCACTGTATAATTCCGTTGTGCTGGATTCAGAACTCGGCTAAAATACTCGATGACTCTCTCTTCACCATCAATAGTCTGAGTCAAGCATGCCCGTGTGTAGCGTTCTAACGGTCGCGTGGAGAACATGAAATTAATTTAATAAATTAATGAAATTAAAAACATCGTCGCATTAATTAACTCGACTGTTACAATACACTTGAATGTCTTTTGATACTCTGCTCTTTGAAGCCGTGTGACATAGATTAGAAAAAAAAAATTATTTTTTTTAGTTGAACAATTTTTTTTCGTGATTGTTTAAAAAATACTAATTATTGATGAACTTACTATCGTATATTCAAATTTAGTAGGCTACTGCGTAGCGATAAATACAATTTTTTTTTTCAGCACGAGGCGAAAAGTTTAACATCATTTAGATTCTATTTAAATTCAAAGTTTTATCATATATAAAAAGAAATAAGTGAAATATTAAAGAAGACTAGAATAAAATTTATAAATAAATTTGAAAAGTTTTGAAATTTTGCAATTTTTTCATTTATTTCTATTTTAGAAATTTTTATTAATTAATTTAGAAACGTAAGACTCATGGGTAATTTTTAAAATGTTACTTTAATTAAAAATTCAATGACATTCATTTGTAATTTCCATGTGATTTGAATGTTTTTTTTTTTTTTTTTTTCGAATGTCAACCTTAAAAATCTTGGTTTTTGGACTGTAAGTTTATGCACTTTTGATGATTTATTGATCTATTGATTGGTTATTCAGTTTATTTGTGTTTTTTAAATTCAACAGAAAAAGATAATAGTAATAAAGTAATGAAGTTTTCTATATGGATCTCGTGAAGGCAGGAGGAATAATTAGTATATACAATCTTTACCGTATATGATCAAATTGGAGCTATTAAAATTTTTTTTTATTTGTTACAAATTAAAGTTAAATTGATTTTTTTATATTTTCAATGTTTTTAATGATTTCTTTATTTTAAAAATATTGTATAATTCTATGAATTGTATTTAATGAATTTTTTTTTTTTTTTATGTATGATTATTGAAGAGTGTCGTGTTTGCTATGGAGCCCAAAAAGTACAAAAACTAAGACCATGCGGGCATAGAGTATGCAGCACTTGTATCATCAATTTCAGAAACATAAGATGTCCCTACTGCCGACGAGTAATTGAATCATGGCTACCTCCTTGTATGATACCAGCTGAATGGTAATTGAAAAAAATCTTAAATAGTTTCAAACAGGAATTATTTACATAAACTAAATTAATTGTAAAAAAATAATATTTTCAGGTATCAAAAACCTTTAGATGATGGTTACGATCGCCATTGGTCGCCTTCTGATTGGATTGAATTATAAAAGTACCAGTTTTGTTTTTTCTTTTTCAGGTTTTTTTGTAAAAATAGAGAAGATACGAGTTTTTAAGTCTGTTATGTGTATAAATAAATTTTTTAATGTATAATAAAACTAATATCAACGTTTGTTTCAATATCAAAAATTTTAAAACGGATTTCCTTTTGCCTACTGAAAAAAGAGCTTCCAATTTTAAAGAAAAGATTTTTTCATTATTCACTTGTAAAGAAAAGCATTTAACATGTTTCTAATGTGAAAAAATGTAAACATATCACTAACCAATAACTAAAATCAGTAGTCACTGATTTTAAAATTCAAAATTTGAGTTATTTATGATTTATTTCGATTTTCAGAAATCACCAAAACAATTAACATTAAAATAATATAAAATCCAATTTACTATAGCCGTGTAATGATAAAAATATTAAAAATTCTTAATACATTTAACGCAGTTAAAAGCAGGTTTTTTGAGTAAATGTTTTCCAAATAAGGTGACAAATAAAAACTTTTTTTAACTAAAACGTCATTATACCACGATTGGAAAAATGAAACAGAATTTTTTAAATTACTTTAATTACTAAGAAATCATCAGCATTTAATTGAAAAATAACTTAATATCTGGGTTGCCGACCGTTTGCCCGAAACGATTTGCCCGAACGTCCATTTGCCTGAACATCCAATCGCCCGAACACCGGTTTGCCCGAAAACCCTTTACCCGAATATTGAAATGCTCGATACCGTATTGCCCGATTACCAATTGCCCGACCGACCATTCGCCCGAACAACGTCGCCCGAATATTGCCCGAAAACATGAGTGACTGGTATCAATACATTTATTATACAGATCATAATAAATACATACAAAAACAAATAAAATCCTAAAGTGCGGTAGCACTTTGACGGCGAGTAGGTTTTTTAAACCGACTGCCGTTAAAGCGTACGCTTTATATACATTGAAATTCGGTTTTAGGTTAGGTCGTTCATGAAAAAAACACTATTAGGATGATTATTTTTCCTTGACCATATATTCTACGCGTAGCCTAAGATCCCCTGAGAAGATTAAAAAAAAAATCATCCTGAAAAATTTCTGCGTTAAGAAGTTATGACCGTCTCAAAATTCGAAACGGTGATTTCCTTTAGAAATTTTTTCGTTTCCAGTCCCTGAGCATCCGGTTTCTCTACATGCGCTGCATGTGGCTTAAACCGGATCTTACGTAACGCTGTCTCACTCTTGCAGCCTGCAGCAAGGCATGCGAGCAGGCTGCGCAGGTGAGGTGCGCGCACGCAAGAGGCCGAGCCGCCGAGACCCGAGCAGCTGAGAAAAAGACAGCGGTCATAATTTTATTATTATTTTATTACATGATTTAGAAATAATTAAGTAATTAAAAAAGTAGTATATAATAAAATATACAGCGGCATCACGCTAAATTCACTATTAACATATTTTAATTAATAACCATTATGACCGTTAACCATCAATAATTATAGAAAAATATTTGGCTATAATTTTTCAAAACAAAATATCTAAAGTCTCCCTATGATAATCATCTATGAGTTAGAGTGAGTTGAACTTGTGAAACCTTCTGCTGGTGCTGTAGAGATTTATTTATCCAGTGAAAATTGCTGCAACAAATGTCAATGACCAAGTTGAGGTAGATTAAATGTGAATGGTGATCAATGTCTCATGGAGTTATTCAAATTGTCAGACAATTAAATACATTTAAATCATCATTGGAATTTATAAATTCTGAGTCAATACACCAACATGGATAAGGTTTACTGCTCCCAGTTTATTTTCCAAGATGAATTTGTCTGACTATCAAGTTTAATTTTAGTTTTATCCGCTATATACCAACTACCTTAACTTGCTGCAGCAAATGTCAATGACCAAGTTGAGGTAGTTTAAGTGTGATCAATGTCTCATGGAATTATTCAAATTGTCAGGCAAGTAAATACATTTAAATCATCACTGGAACTTATAAATTCTGAGTCAATACACCAACACGGATAAGGTTTATTGTTCTCAGTTTATTTTCCAAGATGAATTTGTCTGACTATCATGACCAAGTTGAGGCAGTTTAAATGTGATCAATGTCTCATGGAATTATTCAAATTGTCAGACAAGTAAATACATTTAAATCATCACTGAAATTTTATAAATTCTGAGTCAATACACCAACATGGATAAGGTTTATTGTTCTCAGTTTATTTTCCAAGATGAATTTGTCTGACTATCAAGTTTAATTTTAGTTTTATCCGCTATATACCAACTACCTTAACTTGCTGCAGCAAATGTCAATGACCAAGTTGAGGTAGTTTAAGTGTGATCAATGTCTTATGGAACTATTCAAATTGTCAGGCAAGTAAATACATTTAAATCATTACTGGAACTTATAAATTCTGAATCAATACACCAACATGGATGAGGTTTATTGTTCTCAGTTTATTTTCCAAGATGAATTTGTCTGACTATCATGACCAAGTTGAGGCAGTTTAAATGTGATCAATGTCTCATGGAGTTATTCAAATTGTCAGACAATTAAATACATTTAAATCATCATTGGAATTTATAAATTCTGAGTCAATACACCAACATGGATAAGGTTTACTGCTCCCAGTTTATTTTCCAAGATGAATTTGTCTGACTATCAAGTTTAATTTTAGTTTTATCCGCTATATACCAACTACCTTAACTTGCTGCAGCAAATGTCAATGACCAAGTTGAGGTAGTTTAAGTGTGATCAATGTCTCATGGAATTATTCAAATTGTCAGGCAAGTAAATACATTTAAATCATCACTGGAACTTATAAATTCTGAGTCAATACACCAACACGGATAAGGTTTATTGTTCTCAGTTTATTTTCCAAGATGAATTTGTCTGACTATCATGACCAAGTTGAGGCAGTTTAAATGTGATCAATGTCTCATGGAATTATTCAAATTGTCAGACAAGTAAATACATTTAAATCATCACTGAAATTTTATAAATTCTGAGTCAATACACCAACATGGATAAGGTTTATTGTTCTCAGTTTATTTTCCAAGATGAATTTGTCTGACTATCAAGTTTAATTTTAGTTTTATCCGCTATATACCAACTACCTTAACTTGCTGCAGCAAATGTCAATGACCAAGTTGAGGTAGTTTAAGTGTGATCAATGTCTTATGGAACTATTCAAATTGTCAGGCAAGTAAATACATTTAAATCATTACTGGAACTTATAAATTCTGAATCAATACACCAACATGGATGAGGTTTATTGTTCTCAGTTTATTTTCCAAGATGAATTTGTCTGACTATCAAGTTTAATTTCAGTTTTATCCGCTGTGTACCATTTACCTCAACTTGGTCATTGACATTTGCTGCATTCAAATGTGATGGTGATCAATGTTTCATGGGGTTATTCAAATTGTCAGACAAGTAAATACATTTAAATCATCACTGGAACTTATAAATTCTGAGTCAATACACCAACACGGATAAGGTTTATTGTTCTCAGTTTATTTTCCAAGATGAATTTGTCTGACTATCAAGTTTAATTTTAGTTTTATCCGCTATATACCAACTACCTTAACTTGCTGCAGCAAATGTCAATGACCAAGTTGAGGTAGTTTAAGTGTGATCAATGTCTCATGGAATTATTCAAATTGTCAGGCAAGTAAATACATTTAAATCATCACTGGAATTTAGAAATTCTGAGTCAATACAGCAACACGGATACGGTTTATTGTTCTCAGTTTATTTTCCAAGATGAATTTGTCTGACTATCAAGTTTAATTTCAGTTTTATCCGCTGTGTACCAACTACCTCAACTTGGTCATTGACATTTGCTGCATTCAAATGTGATGGTGATCATAAGTTGTTTGTTCTAGTCAGGAATCAATTGGTAAATTTTAACAATTTTTTTAGTTTTACCTTATACCTAGTTATTAAATAGTTTGAAAAATAAAAAATTAATAGTTATTAAAATATCATTTTTTTTTTAAAGCCTGGAGATAAATAAAACTAAAAAAAAAAAAAAAAAACATTTAAAAATGTAAGATACCAACGGCAACTTAGGTTTTTACTGCTATAGTTGCTATAACAGAATTATCAAAATAAAAATTTTTTTTTATACCTGATGTTTAAAAATCAGTAAAAAAAGTTTACAATAAAATCAATTCATTTTAATTGTCCTTCAATATCGATAAAATCATTCATCTCAATGGAGTCATAAGTTGTTTGTTCTACTCAGGTATCAATTGGTAAGTTTTACCATTTTTTTTTTAGTTTCACCTTATACCTAGTGAAAGAAATGAAATCTTTAAAAAGAAAGACCTTTAAAAAGGTAAGAATTTACGGCGAGTGGTTTTTTTTTTTGGACAGAACTAAAACAAAAGTATATATGTTGTTACTTTCAGATCTATGTTAATATTAATCAATTTATCCCGAAAGATACGAACAGATGAATAAAATAAAAAAATAAAATAAAAAACCATCTTTCAGTAGAGTTACAGTGAATTCTGTTCATTTTTTTAAACTTTAATTATAAATTAATTCGAGTATCTACTCTGATTTTGATATTATGTTTTCGGGGATACGAACAGATGAATGAAATGAAATCAAAAATCATTTTCCGGACGAGTTTTTAATAAACTTTTTTCAGTTTTATTTCTTTAATTAATTTTTACTCAAATTATTTAAAATTCCTACTCTGATTCTGCTGATATTTTTTTGGAATATGAATAGATGAAGGAGATGAAATCAAAGAATCATCTTCCGGACGAGTTTTAAGTAAATTTTTCTTTTCTTTTTTACGCATCTTTTTTCTTTTTTTTTTTTTAAACTTGAATTCAATTATTTTTTAGTAAAAGTTTACTATCAATTTATTCAATTTAGGTGTCGTTCAATATCGTTAAAATCATTCGAACTCGACGGAGCCGCAGATTAACGATTAACAGTCGACCAAAGATATTCATGCATCACCGAAAAGCAGAAACTGTATAAGGGTAACTAAAAATAAAAAGACTTAAAAATCTAAGAGCTTTTTTTTTTAATTGATTCTTTGAAAAGTAATATTATTCTAATTAATAAATCTGCGGCTCCGTCGAGTCCGAATGATTTTAACGATATTGAACGACACCTAAATTGAATAAATTGATGGTAAACTTTTACTAAAAAATAATTGAATTCAAGTTTAAAAAAAAAAAGAAAAAAGATGCGTAAAAAAGAAAAGAAAAATTTACTTAAAACTCGTCCGGAAGATGATTCTTTGATTTCATCTCCTTCATCTATTCATATTCCAAAAAAATATCAGCAGAATCAGAGTAGGAATTTTAAATAATTTGAGTAAAAATTAATTAAAGAAATAAAACTGAAAAAAATTTATTAAAAACTCGTCCGGAAAATGATTTTTGATTTCATTTCATTCATCTGTTCGTATCCCCGAAAACATAATATCAAAATCAGAGTAGATACTCGAATTAATTTATAATTAAAGTTTAAAAAAATGAACAGAATTCACTGTAACTCTACTGAAAGATGGTTTTTTATTTTATTTTTTCATTTTATTCATCTGTTCGTATCTTTCGGGATAAATTGATTAATATTAACATAGATCTGAAAGTAACAACATATATACTTTTGTTTTAGTTCTGTCCAAAAAAAAACCAATCGCCGTATTGTAAATAAAATAATTACATAAGTATAACCCAGATAGCACAAAAAGTTTTCAGAACGTTCTGGCAACGCTGCACAGAAACCATTGCAACCTTTCGTTGAAAGACTTGTAAAGCACGTCAGTTTGTTAATTTATTTATTAATTTTTTTTTTTAGAAAACTCGGACGTCCAGCGTTATAGGGTTTTAGTCCTTGGAAGTTAGTTAATTAATTAAAAAAAATAACTCGGATATCCAACGTTATGGGGCTAAAGCGCTTGGCGGTTTATCAATTTATTTAATTGAAAAACTCGGACGCCCAGTGTTATGGGGTTGTAGCGCATGGCAGTTTATTAATAAATTTATTAGTAAAACTTGGATGCCCAGTGTTGTGGGGTTGTATTGTTTGGTGGTTCATTTATACATTTATTTATTTATTTTAAAAAACTCGGACGCCTAGCTTCATGGGGTTTTAGTGCTTGGTGGTTAGTTAATTTATTTTAAAAAAAAACTCAGCGTTATGAGGTTGTAGTGGTTGGCAGTTTATTAATTTATTTATTAAATTATGTAATAAAAAAAAACTCGGACACTGAGCGTAATGGGATTGTAGGGCATGGATGTTTGTTAATTTATTTATTAATTTTTTTTTTTTCGAAAACTCGGACGTCCAACGTTATGGGGCTGTAGCGGTTGGTGGTTTATTAATTTATTGATTAAAAAAACTCGGTCGCCCAGCGTTATGGGGTTGTAGTGCTTGGCGTTTTGTTAATTTATTTATTAGTTCGTTTATTTAAAAAACTTGGATGTCTAGCGTTATGTGGTTGTAGAGCTTGGCAGTTTGATAATTTATATATAAATTTATTTATTAGAAAAACTCGGACGCCCAGTGTTATGGGGTTGATATGCCCTGCGGTTTGTTAGTTTTTTTATTAATTTATTTATTAGAAAAACTCGGACGTCCTGCGTTATGTGGTTGTAGTGCTTGGCAGTTTGTTAATTTATTTATTAATTAATTTGTTAGAAAAACTCGGATGCCCAGTGTTATGGGGTTGATATGCCCTACGGTTCGTTAGTTTATTTATTAATTTATTCATTAGAAAAACTCGGGCATCCCACGTTATGGGATTTTATTGCTTGGTGGTTAGTTAATTTAAAAAAAAAAAAAAAAAAAAAAAAACGTAGTTCCAGCGTTATGGGGTTGCAGCGCTTGGCGATTGATTAATTTATTTAAAAAAAAAAGCACGGACGTCCAGCGTTATGGGGTTGCAGCACTTGGCGATTGATTAATTTATTTATTAGAAAAATTCGGATGCCCAGTGTACGGGGTTGTATTGTTCGATGGTTCTTTGATATATTTGTTCATTTATTAAAAAAAAATTGGACGCCCAGAGTTATGGGGTTGTAGTGCTTGGCGTTTTGTTAATTTATTTATGAGTTCATTTATTTAAAAAACTTGGATGCCTAGCGTTATGTGGTTGTAGAGCTTGGTAGTTTGTTAATTTTTTTTTTAATTTATTCACTAGAAAAACTCGAACGCCCAGCGTTTTGGGGTTGTAGTGCTTGGTAGTTTGTTAATTTTTTTTCTAATTTATTTACTAGAAAAACTCGAACGCCCAGCGTTATGGGGTTGTAGAGCTTGGTGGTTTATTTATTTATTTATCAAATTATGTAATAAAAAAAAACTCAGAGGCCGAGCGTAATGGGGTTGAAGCGCTTGGCAGTCCATTAATTTATTTATTTTAAAAAACCCGGATGCCCAGCGTTATTAGGTCGTCTAGCTTTGTTTGTTTGTTTATTTAATTTTTGATTGTTCATAAAAAACTTTAACGCCCTGCGTTATTGATTTGTTTTTTTTGGGTCTATTTATTTATTTATTTAAAAATAATTGGTAATCGGGCAATACGGTATCGGGCATTTCAATATTCGGGCAAAGGTTTTTCGGGCAAACGGGTGTTTGGGCGATTGGATGTTCGGGCAAATGGACGTTCGGGCAAATCGTTTCGGTCAAACGGTAGGTAATCAATATCTGAGCCTCTCATGGGTAATATCAAATTTTGTTCAAAACTAATGGTTGATAGCTTTAGTAAAATAAGAAAACACAAAAAAATTTCGTGTTATCATAATTACTTTTATTTTAACTTTTTATGTCTAAATGATTTGTTTATTTATTAAAAATATAATATTATATGATTACCGAAGTACTTGAAAATGATTTCCTTCTCCTATAACCATTATGAGGAGGAATCTAATTGAGCCCGCAAGAAAAGAAAAAAAGAAATGCCCCAAAATACCCCAGGATATCACCGCTCAAAAAAAAAACAACAATAATGCCCCTCCAGGCCGAATATTTGTCTAGGGCGCCTCCGGCCCGGTCAGCTCAGCAGGCGTAGGTTCGCCGTCGTCACTCGGTGCTCCGTCGTCTTGCTGCTGCTACCTCGTCGACGTGAAAACACGGCCCCAACCGCTCGACGGGCTCGACAAAACCGCTGCGGCAAGCCGCACCCAAGAAAGAAAAACTAAGACCCGTCGAGTGCGGTACTCGGCAGTGCCTTCACGTCCAGTCGATGACCTAAATAAGGAATCGAGGGCTAGGATAAAAAAAAGAATACTCTACAAGGAAGAAAAACACGAGTAAGTCGTAACTAACGTAGATTTATTCTATCAAAGAAAAGTAAGATGTGGCAAGGGGATCGCAGTAAGGGACCGCTGTCCCGGCACGCACCTTCAGATTGCTCCGCAAAACTCTCCGTTGTTGACTTGCCAGCTGATGATGTGCTCCGTTGTTCCCGGCTGCGATGTACGGCTCCTCGTGAGCGGCGGCGTGGCGTCGGGTGAGCGGCGATGCAACGGCGTCTCGTCGGCGGCTGCGACGGAGTCTCGTGAGCAGTAGTGCAAACTTCCACTATAAATTCACTCCGAGCAGTATTCACGCGAAGACGAAAACAAGGACCGCGTTTTGTCCTCGCACGAACGGTGAGAATTAACTCAATTATCGGAGATTTTTTTTTACTCCTCGTAGGGCACAATAAATCAGTCTCGCGCGACACGTCTCGAACTCTCGAAGGTATCACGAAGAATCCCTCAAAATGGCGGTAGCTACTCGGGCCCCCCCTTCCGGCACCCAGCGAGGAGAGGGGAAGGGACGGGCGGTTCCCTGTACTCTGGCCCTCTGCGGCCACCGCCGGAACTCCTCCGTTCCCCTCCCACCACAGATCAAATTCCACGTTACAGAGATTCCTGTGGCATCCCATGCCACAGACCACCCCCGACCACGATGGGACATCGTACCCAAAAACAAACTTAGGGCCGCTGCCCTCGCTTCCATTACAAATTCTTTCCCCTTGCCACCTACAAAAGAAGTCTTACTACTAAACTTATGCGTACCACAAGGTACTACTAAGAAAATACATAATGTACCAATCGCTCATCGGGAGAGCCGCAGCTATTTAAATAATTAATCCGAATTTCCGATTTCGGTGGGACACCGTTTACAAAATTGGAAAATTTCCCATTCGGAGGGACGCCGTTTATTAGATTGAACATGAATTTCCCATTCGGTGGGACGCCGTTTATCAAAAAAATAAAAAAGGGAAACAATACAAGGAATAGAAATAATAATAAATTAATACTAAATAAATAAATAAAAATCCCAAGACCAGAGAATTGCATGGGAACCCATGTCGCTGTTACTTTCACTGTTCCGGACGGGGTTTCTTGATAGGACTGCGACTTTTGCTCTCGTCCTGCGCCACTCGAAGCAAAATGCGCTCCCGAGCCTCGGTGCTGAAACCCTCTACCAGAACGGCGGCTGTTTGCAGACGAGCTAGCATCTCGCTGCCCGATGTAGAGCTAGTAGAGGTTGTCGCCGGAGGAGAAATCCTTACCGTCGACGGAACTTCTGCGGGCTGGACAGTTCTAGCTTCCTCCACCTGTCTACTAGCCATAGCTCTGCTCCGTCGGTAGGCCGAGAATCCAGTCGCACATCTGGGGCAGGAAAAGATTGAGTTTCCACGGCGCCCACAATTCGGGCAGTACGGGCCGGGCTCAGGAGCTGGACACTGCTGGGATTTATGGCCCTGTCGCCAGCAGGCGAAGCAGGCCTTCAACGGCGGGTCCTTCGTCGCGTCAGTATAGATAAGGTTAATGCCTTGGCTGAACATTACTCCTTCGGTCCGGTATCCTCTCTCTTTCGGGCGCTTGAGGGTGGCTGCGATAAACGGGGGCAATCCCATTGGCGGTTGTTGGTAAGGGTCCCACCCGTTGAAAGGACCCCATACCCCCTGGGTAGACTGCCTGGGGGGGGGGTTCGAGTTCGGGCGTTTGACTGGGTGGTGCGACGTCTACTGACTATCTGGTTGTCGGGTGTGGCAGCTCTTCGCGCAGAGCGATTGCGCCGATGCCGACGACGTCTGGATCGACTACGTTGCTCCTGTCCGCAACCAGCGCCATCCCGGTTGGTGTCTCCCCTGGGCAGCGGGCACTCCCCATCACCGGCGGTAGGCCCGTTGTCCTCGTCATTTTGCGGGACAGAAGCGTGGCCTTCGCCACTATCCAGCACTGGGGTGTCTTCACCAATCTCTAAATCCTGGCCATCCTGCTCGTGAGATATTACCAGCAGATCGTCCGAAAAGACCTGGGGCGGTAATGCTAACGGGACGTTGTCGTTAGCCCCGGAACTTCTTTCTAGTAGGGTCCAGGACCGATGGGAGTGATCAAGTCCCTCATCGTCGCTTGCCGAGCCGTCACGATTGCTCGACCCTCCAGCTGGTAGTTGCAGCAAGTCAGGCCCTCCTCTATTCTCCCGGGGCTCGCGCCTGCCTGGGGCGGTCTCTTCCCGGCGGGTCCATTAGTTGGTTTCCCGTGGTGGCGGGGAAGCGGCATCATCTCCCGGGAGCCACAGCTGGGGCTCATAAAACCGGGGTGACGGCCGTCCTCGTTGCCTACGACGCCACATCTGAAACAGAAAATTGCGAGTCAGTGACTTCCAGCAACAATAATACATAAAAAATTTTTTTTTTCTAAAGAGTAAACACATTTTTTTTTTTTTCTTAATATTAATTGGCCGCACTGCCGAGTAGCGTTATTACAACGAAATCCCTGCTTCCGGAGCGGACTCTGGTATGGGTAGTATTGCAGGCTCGGCCAGATAGGGCGGATTATTTACGAGACTCGGCGGGACGTAGCGTTTAAGCTCGCTCACGTGTACCTTAGGATTTTTCCTGCTTTCCCCCATATCCAGAAGGTACACTGTAGGGGAGAGGATGGTCTGAACCCTATAGGGCCCTTCGAATTTAGGCGCTAGCTTCTTGTTGAACTTCTTCGAAGCATCCGACAAGAAGTGGGTCGCCCGTAAGACCATATCTCCCACCATAAACCGGGTATCTTTACGACCTTGGTTGTACTGGGCTTCCTGCTTGCGACGGGCCTCGTCAAGGTTTCGGCAGACCAGATCCCGCAGGTGGTCCAGGCGTTTAATCCTGTCCAACCAGACCTCCGGATCCAAACGGAGCAGGGTCGCCGGAGCCTCTACCTTACGGCGCAGACTCTTGACGGGCCGCGGGTGTCTGCCGAAATTTAGAAACGCAGGCGAAACCCCGGTGGAGGACTGAGTAGCCGTGTTCACCGCATGACGGAATTCATGCAAGTGCATGTCCCAATTGCGGTGATCGGACTTGACAAAAATCGAGATCATCGTTTTTAGCGTCCTGTTGCTTCTTTCCACTGGGTTTGATTGCGCGTGATACGGAGGGATCGTCGTGTGGGAGATCCCGTATTCATACAAGGTCGTAAATAGATCTTTATTTACAAACTCGGTACCGTTGTCAGTCAGGATATAATCAGGAGCCTCCCACCGGAAAAGCACCAGCTCTTCGAGGGCTAAGGACACCGATTTTCCGTCACCCTTCCGCAGGGGCTTTAATTCCACCCACTTGGTGAACAAGTCAATAAATACCAGGAGGTATTTAAATCGATTTTTGCTCGGCGGGAACTCCATTAAATCCACCGAGACGACTGACCACGGGCGCTCCACAATTCGCCGGCCCATCAGCCCTTGAGGGCTAGAGTTCATGGCCTTGTATTTCTGGCAGTCTAGGCAGCCCAAGACAAATTGGCGAGCGTCTGTGTACACCCCTGGCCAATAGTACTCTCGGATGATTCGGTCGTACGTTTTTTCAACACCAAAGTGGCCCGAGGAGGGGTGGACATGTGCGTCCTGGAGGACTTCATCCCGATATTCCTTGGGGACCACCAAGCGCCAGCCCTCCTCCCCATGGGTAACCGGGTCAAGGAGAGGGTCCTGACGGTACCGATATAGCATCTCGTCAACTACGCACCATTGTGGAAACCTTCCCGGCTTCTCGAGCACATCCCGACGTTTTTCCAAGTACCAGGGATCCTCAATGGTCTCAAACCCCTCAATCGCCGCCGGTTCGTCCTCGAACATTCGGGAGAGAGCATCAGGCACGTGGTTTAACGACCCCCGACGATACTCGATGGTGAAATCGTATTGAGCCAATTCCTGCCGCCAGCGACCTAACCGACCAGTATCATCTTTAAGGTTATTAATCCACTTCAGAGCCTTGTGGTCGGTGATCACCTTAAAGTGATACCCCTCTAGGTAAGGCCTCAGTTTCTCAATTGCCCATCGGATTGCTAAAAATTCGCGTTCCGAGGCCGAGTACCTACGCTGAGTATCTGACAGGGATTTACTGATAAACAAGATGGGGTGCTCCCCGTCCTCGAACTCCTGGGTTAACACCCCGCCCAGGGCTCCAGCACTTGCGTCAGTCTGGACAGTGAAGGGTTTCTCGAAATCCGGTCCAGCCAACACTGGCGCCGAGGTTAGGGCCCTTTTTAGATTCTCGAAAGCCTGTTGATGCTCGTCGGTCCAAACGTACTTCACGCCCTTTCGAAGGAGACTCAACAACGGCAGTTTTAGCTCGGATTCGTGATCTATAAATCTAGAATACCAGTTAACCACCGCCAGGAAGCTTCGGAGCTTTGTCAGGTTCGTGGGTACTGGGATGTCTAAGATCGGTTGGATCCGGTCTGGGTCTGGGCGCAAGCCCTCTTTGTCCAACAGGAAACCCAGGTACCGGATCTGCGAACAACCAAATTCACATTTCTCGGGATTCACTGTCAGGCGAGCCTCCGCCAGGCGCTTCAACACCAGCTCCAACCAAAACAGGTGAGCCAGAAAACACGCCGTCACGATGATGATGTCGTCCAGATACCGAAAGACATAAGGCTCGTATTCCGGCGGGAAGAGCTTGTCAATCAATTTCTGGAACGTGGCGGGAGCGTTCGTGAGTCCAAACGGCATACGTAAGAACTGCAACAGGCCGTAGCCCTTGACAGCAAAAGCCGTATATTTTTTGCTGTTTGGTTCCATAGGAATCTGATAGTACGCTTGCTTGAGGTCAATTTTTGTTAAAAAGACGGCACCCCGCATCCGATCTAGGATCGAGTCCATGCTCGGTAACGGGTAGGCCACCTTACGAGTGACGGCGTTAACCCAGCGGAAATCGATGCACATCCGCACTGATTCCCCGTCCTGTTTCCGTACTAGAACAGGTGGGCTGCTCCAATCACTCGTGGATTCCTCTATGATTCTCGCTGCCTTGAGTTTTTCCACCTCCTGGATCAACTTGTCATTCATCCAGGGCGACAAACGCCGCGGGCGGATTCGGACAGGCTCCTCACTGAACACTTCGATCTTGTGTTCGGCGAACGTCGTGGCTGGCAACAGCTCCGTCGGCTCTGGTATTAACCGGGCGATCAGGGCTTGTATTTGTGCCCTCTGATCCTCGGATAACTCGCAGATCCCCGCACACTCAGCTACCACGACCGGGTCTTCGCTCTGATTCTGGGAACTGAGGAACCCATGCCAGGGCCCTTCCTTTACCCTCCACAACCCGGCGTCAAACTGGACTTCGATCCCAAATAATCGACAAAAGTCCATGCCCAGCACTGCGTCATGCTCCAAGCCCTCATAAACCTTTAAATCAAAAGGTTTAAGAGTCCCGTCAATCTCGAGCTGCGCATGTAGGACCCCCCGCAAACTCTTAATTTCCCCTGTAACCGAACGGATAAGGGTATCCGTGGGCTTTAGCAGGTCGGACAGATTGTCCGCGATCAGAGGGCCCGCCAGCGAGAGCATAGCTCCGGGGTCAAACAGGGCGTGGTATTTATTACCGTTTAACGCTAGGGTTATAAAACATCTATTATCATTCCTCACTGCCGAAATCATCTCTATCATATTATCATGAATGACGATGTTACCCTGCAACCACGGGTCCCGCTCGTCGATGTCCCAGCTCTTCCAGGTCTCCATCAGGGTTTGCCCCGAGAGACCTTCGGACTGGAGCTGACTCTCATTCCACCCTGCCTCTCGCACAAACTGCACAACGGCCTCGGCGATCTCGTCCTGGTACTCTACTCCAGCTTCGGGCTGAATTTTCCCACGATGTGCGCCCCCGCCCTCACTGTGCCCAAGTGCGAGGCTATCCCCGAAGTCAACGCCTCCGAGGACTGGCTCTGGGCTCTTTTCCCGTCCTGCTTCTCGTACGGTCTGCACACTGGCCTCGGTGATCTCGTTCTGGTACTCTAGCTCAGCTTTGGGCTGAGTTTTCCCACGATCTTCACCCTCACCATGACCGTGCCCGATTGCCGGATTGAACCCGAGGCCAGCGCCTCCGCAGTTTGACTCAGGGCTGAGATTATGCTCCTTGAGCTGGTTGGTCCCAATTTGCGTTAGCAGGCAGGGGTGGGACCGACTCCCCCCGCATTGCCGTTTCCCAACATCCACGAGCAGTTGGGGCACTCAGGAACAGTCACACCTGACTGTCTGCACACCTGGCATTTTAACTTAGCGAGGCGTTCGGGACATGCAGGCGAAAAGTGACCTGGCTTATGACAGGTGTAGCTGATGCGGTGGGGACACGAAGTAACCTTGTGCCCCGCTTCATTACACTGGTAGCATTTTATTTCCGCATCTGCGTTCCCTCCCCCCACCAAGCCTGGAGACCGAACGCTCGCATTTTGTTTGGCCTGAATAGGGTGACCCCAACCAGGAGCCTTGCCCGTATTTACTTGGCGTCTGTCCGCCGGGCTAAACCCCGCGATCTCCTCGGCTTCTAGGTGAGGAGTTACGAAACTTTCAGTCGTGGTCGGGCCCGATAAGTTATCGCTTTTTTTTTAGTTTTTTGCTCGCGGTTTACGCCCGCTTGGGGCCTGTTTTGTGGCGGCCGCTTTGGCTTCCGGTTCCTCCACAGGAGCCGACTCCTGGAGGGCTGCCACCCGCTGTGCTTTCGGTGCTCCTGACCATGCGGCCGCAGGAAGTCGAGCTTTATCCCTGGAGGGAGGCTGTACATGTCGACTATTCAAGTCTTTCATTCGTTCGTGCTCCTTCCCTTTTTTTAAGAGCGAGCTAAACGAGTGCGGTGGTTTTGGTCCGATATAATTCCGGTAACCCGAGTCGAGGTTTTTGTAAGCCACCTTGAGTAGCTTCTCGTTTGACGGGCGATCCCGAAATTTAGAGACAATCATGCGGAATTTGTCCACGAATGCCTCTATCTTCTCTCCCTTTGCTTGAGTTCGGGCCTTAAGTTCGTCGAGGAGGTCATCATCATCGATTTCCCCCACGAAATGACCGGTAAACTCGACCGCGAATTTTCGCCACGAACTAAATTTTCGTTTACGGTGTCGATACCAGGAGCCCGCGGACTTGGTCAGTATTCCCGGCAGGGCAGCAAGGATCTCCTCACTAGTCCACTGGGTGCTGTCCTTGAAGTCCTCGAGTCGACCCAGAAACTCGTCGGGGTCTTCCTTCTCGGTACCGCCGAAACGTAACTCCCACGATTTCAAATCGCGAATTACTCGAGCTTGGTTCTTTCGGGCGCGCGAACTGGCTCGGCTTCGTTCTCTGCTGGTGTCGCTATCACTGCCCGAGCCCGAATCGGACCTTCCACTTTTCGAGGTGTCGGATTCGCTGCCGCTTCCACTTGAGCTCGATCGGTGTTTCGAGCATCGTTTTCTTTGAACTGCAGGACGGACGTGACTATGATGCCGCTCGCAGCTTTTCCGTCTCCGGTCTGTTTTTGAAGCACGGACCGAGTCGGGGGACGATGCCCGTAGCTGGCATCGGACTCGGGTTTTAGGCCGGAGCCCATCTTCCCGACAATCTGACTCCCAAGAGCTATCCCGCGAAGCAACTGGTTGTGCCACCGAGCCGACCCGACCTCGAGCCCCCTGGAGCCCACTCGCAACCGAGGCCGTGGCATTAGGTGCTCGATTAAAGTTGGCCGCAGGAGTCGCCATTATTTTCAGACTTCTATCCAGCTGAATATATGCGTCCTCTACTGCGGCGTCTGCTCTGGGAATACTCCTTCTTTGGGGGGGGACGTCCGTGTCGGTGGAGTTAGGCTCACTATCGTCGGCATCTTCAGAGAGGTCGTCTGACTCCGAGTCGATGTATTGCTCGGCCCCCGATCCAAAATGGGTCTTTTTATTATGATCGTTGCCCCCGGGGGTCCGTTGGCTTTTTTCTACGTGCTCGTCCCAGACTTGAGGTGTCCGGAGCCCGGCACCCTCTGGAGGGAATCCCGGTAAGCTCCAATCAGGGCCACATAAGTCCAGCAAGTTACCCAAGTGCAAACGGGGTTCGGGGGTCATCCCATGTTGGTTCCACCGTGCCATCCACGCCGTGCCTATTCCACTTACTGTGCTTATTGGCGCAAACGGGGTTACCCGGGTGCTGGTGATAGTTGGGGACATGCCGGGCGTTCGGCTATGAGAATTGCTTGACACGGTATACCGTTGAGCGCAGTCCGTGGACGTCAAAGTAGCGGACGTACCTGTGGTGGCTACCGTCACCCCCTCTACCGACGTCGGCGTCGTTCTCTGCGGGGCACTGAACATCACGGTCCAGTCCTCACCCGCAGTCTCTTTCCCAGGCCGGGCCGACTCCCAGGAACTAACCTCGTTCGCCTTCTCCGCCTGCATTCTCGTAGTAGCCCGAGTTACGCGCGGCCGGGCCAGGGGGACTACCTTTTCTCGGCTTTTGTGGGGATTTTTTTTAGCTTTCCTCCCCTCCGAGATTACGGACCCTGAGCTCATTGCCGAGCCGGAGGGACCGCCTTCGCCTTTTCGGGGGCGTCCTCTAGGTCTCGGCCCTGGCTCCGGGACTCCCCGTACCTCATTTGATGTTTCCAATACGAGGGCAGCTGTAGTCGACGGCACTACTTCGCCCCTCTCGTCGATTTCACGATCCCACGGTACCAGAATGTTAGGATCCGCTCGCCGAATGTTGAACCGCAGCAGACGATTCCGCAACTCACCGATCGAGCCAACCGTGCTTAAGCCCTCCATGTCAAGAGCCTCCATCAGGGACTGCGGGTTGAGCCTCCCGATCGTTCCCGCGAGGTTCCGCGCTCCCGGCGAAGTTCGCACAATTTCGTTCACCACCAGCCTAATATCGATTTGGGCTGCCGAGATTCCTGGCTCGCGGTAGTTTGCCATGGTTCTTGCCGGTACTTATTCCCCTGTTACTATTATTATTCTCGCGATAATTCACCTTTGCCCTGCGACACGCTTCTCTACTGCTATCGCAGGAGGTAGATTGACTGGGAGCACGCGGGCTCACCCGTCTCTCGTCGCTGAGCGAAAGAACGAGAATACTAACGGTGTATAAAATAAAATTGTTAATCCCCAAAAAAAAATAATCTCAACAAACAACAGCAAAAAATCAGTAGTAACAGCGCACAAAGTTCCCCTCTTAGATTATTATCGCAACGACAAAAAAATTCGAGCTTGGTTCGAATTTCCAAGGACTAAACAAGAAAAAAAACTCACCCGTGCTTGCTTCAAACAGCCCGGAGAAAATCACAACAGAACCAATCAAGAGAAAAGAGAATTCCCCAACAAGCACGGTGTACCAAGAAAAATCCAACCTCGAATTCTTTGTTTCCTTAACTCTAAATTCCCTCTTGCCACACGCGACGAAAAGAGAGAAAGAGAATCAATAAAGTGTAAACAACACTCGCAATAATTCCTAACGTTATTATTCAACGCCGAGTGTTACTTTTCTCGCTCCGTCAGTGACCACTCGCGTCCCAATCCCAGCCAAGGTTACACAATCAAAACAAACCGAATCCCTACGGCCTTGGCTTGGAATTCAATCGCGTAATCACGTAGCCTGCCCGCACGGCACGCTTAGCAGCAGCAGCAATTCCTGTGGGCCCGAGCCACACGTTGGCACGTCATATGGGGAGGAATCTAATTAAGCCCGCAAGAAAAGAAAAAAAGAAATGCCCCAAAATACCCCAGGATATCACCGCTCAAAAAAAAAACAACAATAATGCCCCTCCAGGCCGAATATTTGTCTAGGGCGCCTCCGGCCCGGTCAGCTCAGCAGGCGTAGGTTCGCCGTCGTCACTCGGTGCTCCGTCGTCTTGCTGCTGCTACCTCGTCGACGTGAAAACACGGCCCCAACCGCTCGACGGGCTCGACAAAACCGCTGCGGCAAGCCGCACCCAAGAAAGAAAAACTAAGACCCGTCGAGTGCGGTACTCGGCAGTGCCTTCACGTCCAGTCGATGACCTAAATAAGGAATCGAGGGCTAGGATAAAAAAAAGAATACTCTACAAGGAAGAAAAACACGAGTAAGTCGTAACTAACGTAGATTTATTCTATCAAAGAAAAGTAAGATGTGGCAAGGGGATCGCAGTAAGGGACCGCTGTCCCGGCACGCACCTTCAGATTGCTCCGCAAAACTCTCCGTTGTTGACTTGCCAGCTGATGATGTGCTCCGTTGTTCTCGGCTGCGATGTACGGCTCCTCGTGAGCGGCGGCGTGGCGTCGGGTGAGCGGCGATGCAACGGCGTCTCGTCGGCGGCTGCGACAGAGTCTCGTGAGCAGTAGTGCAAACTTCCACTATAAATTCACTCCGAGCAGTATTCACGCGAAGACGAAAACAAGGACCGCGTTTTGTCCTCGCACGAACGGTGAGAATTAACTCAATTATCGGAGATTTTTTTTTACTCCTCGTAGGGCACAATAAATCAGTCTCGCGCGATACGTCTCGAACTCTCGAAGGTATCACGAAGAATCCCTCAAAATGGCGGTAGCTACTCGGGCCCCCCCTTCCGGCACCCAGCGAGGAGAGGGGAAGGGACGGGCGGTTCCCTGTACTCTGGCCCTCTGCGGCCACCGCCGGAACTCCTCCGTTCCCCTCCCACCACAGATCAAATTCCACATTACACCATATTGTGATTTGTGACCACCAAATCATTTTAACACACATATTCAATACTAAATTTTGTACGCACGCTAACTCAAACCACGTTGATAAAATAAAGCTCCACGCGCTATTTACGATAAAACAGTATTTTATATACATGTCTGTTAAAATAATTTCCTGCTCACGTGACCGACAAGAGCCACACGAGGAGGAAATCCTTTTAACGCTCTTCTAGAACAAGAGTATATTATTATACAGCCGTTTTTGCACGAGAAAAGAGAATGGAAATCATTTTAACACTCATGTTCAACAATCTATTTTATCTTACGAGGAGCGAGAGGCTCAATTTTCGTTTTCTAACTACTCTAAAAAAATGTTCGTGTTATACTCAGTTTTCATAAGATTTTATGTTAAATAATAATTGTAAATTTAAAACTTTTTTGAAAAATTACTGCAGTGAAAATAGGAAAAAAATCCAGCGACTATTTCGATATAATTTATAAGGCGATCAGATCAAAAATGACTAAGTGGCTGCATTTTTTTTTAAACCATTAAGCATCCTTTTTTTCTTTAACACTTGTCTCAATCAGCGCACTAGCGCGCTCTATTTTTAATCTTGAAAATAAATAAACGATTAAATTTTATACTTTCATTTTCAAAAAACAAAGTTTAAAAAAATTTTTAACAATAAATTCATAACATATCGTTTGCAACCTGCAACTAAGTTTAGTTCGATATTTTTGTGGTTATAGCTTAAAAAAGTTGTTTTTAAAACAATAAAGATTCTTATTTTATTTTGTAAAAGTCTACAAAGAAATTTAGTCCATTTATTGATACAAAGTGTTCAATTGTTCTAAAAAGTGCAAAAAATTCTCAATAACAAAGTACTCAATATTTCAACTTAAACGCAATTCAAATTTTGAATCTAACGTTCTCAACCAATCAAATCAATTATGAAACGAAGACGTTCGAACATGCTTCATCATTATAAAGAGGGATTTTGTACATTTATTTTCTAATAACAAACTTTTCTAATAAATTTTTTTTTTTCTTTCTAGTTTGTACCGAAAACTGTGCGATTATAGAAAAATAAACTTATATAGTACTAAAAAAATTTCGTATAAACGTTAGGGTTCAAAGAATCGTCTGCAAATAATATCTTTAAAAGTTTTCAGACCACTTATAAATTAACTAATTACGGAAAAACCGATTCAGTTAAATTTTTTTTTGATAAAAAAAAAAGTGTCAAAACTGTAACGGGCGCGTGGGGAGATAGGCTAAGTTCAAATTTTATTCGCACGCGACCGTTAGAAACGCGTAGACGCACGGTCGGTAATGAGGCGACAGCGCCACTGACCGAGTTACGTCACTCGAGTCTTGACCGCGAGAGAAAACACACGCATGCGTGAGATTATTTTGCCGATTGATTTGTTCGCGATTGTAATTGTTTATCAAGATCAACATCGTGACTGTTGATAGTGGTGCTGTTCGTGGAGTTTGGAATTATCACGTCCTTGAGTTGTCATTCGAGCGTGACGTGATAGTTATAAGAAAACCTCACAGCTGCCAGCGACCGGCCTTCGAAGGCATCCCCGGCTTCAGCGAGGCATACAGGATTGCGATTGTTCATCCGAGCGCAGGTGAACCTGAATTATCTAAGTAAGTTTGAAGGGCGTTTTATTATAAGATTAATTGTATCGCGCGCGGGAGTGTGTTTTGTCAGAGTACCGTAGTACTCAGAAAAGATCTTCGACTTTGTTCTTTTGCTGCGCTGCAGCAAGCAGACGAGCGCGAGAGTGTGTGTGTGCGTCGGTGTGTTAGAAGCGACCACAACACAGGCGACGAACTTTATTTTTATAAAATCAATTTTCATCGTCTTAAGACTTTGAGTCATTCGGGTTTACTTGTTTGTAAACAATCGGGTAAAATTAATTTGAGATATCATGTAACTTTTGATTTTTTTATTTTTATTGTTAATTAAAATTATTAAAATTTACATTTGATCATTAATTTAATCAACCCGTGTTCCTGCGATCGGTCCACGTAAACTCACGCCACTACCGACGAAGGAGAGCAGCCGCGCCGCGTAATAAAAACATTAGTTCGCGTACGCGTCTTCCCCCCACTTTTCAGGTATTGGAAGAAAAATCGACGGATTGCCGTGTCCACAGAAAGTGCATTTTGTCAGCAGGTCAGAGGAGTGAGAACGACGATCACCGTGGGTTCTCGTGATTAATCACGATCCTCCGAGAGATTAAATTCTCTAATTCGAGCCCTGTGACAATTGGCGCCCAGCGTACGTGTAGAGGTCGTAGACCAAAACAAAGATTGTTAGTATGAGAGAAAGATCGCAGGTGTGCGCTGGCCGACGGGGGGTTCAAGGCCGGTCGGCAGAGTGGATTTTAAAATTAAAACAAAGGCGAAGAGATTGCTACTGCTATAATTTATAGCATAGCAAGTTAAAATTTTTTTTTGTTCTTGTTAATTGCTCGGTGGAGTACGAATGATTGCTGGATTTTGATTGATATCGGTAATTTATTTTTTTTCTTTTTCTTGGGTTTGAGAATTTGAGCAGCACGAAATTAAATTCACATCGGAGTTGTTTTTATTGGACCGTGTTGTCACACGGTGAGGTGTTTGTTTTGAGGCATAGCCGTAATTTAATTCCGACGTGGATATTTCGGGCTGCATTATTTCGATTTTGGATCAGTTTTTTTCGGTTTTTAGAGCAAGTACTCCACCAAGCAAAACCTAGACGTGACAGTAGCGAGAGTTGAGCGCTACAATATTAAGTTATTATATTATTATTGTAAAATATTATTTTACTCGCAGGCTGTTATCGACTAACGATCGGTAACAACTGTAACTTATATTTCTGAGTGGAAAAATCGGGTTTTGACACGAGTTAAAACGATTGATTTTTTTTCGTTATTTTGATTCTGTCATGGCTTCAACGGGTGATTCGTTTTTTTAGCCAATCGGGAGTTTTTGTTAAAACCAAGCGTGGTTGGTGGACCTTTTGGTCATTTCGGATTATTGCTGTTGAGATCAGTGGATCGATTTTTTTTTTTTTGTTTTGTTACATAACTCAGAAATATAATTGAAATTTTGTCATATATTTCAGGATTGCGAGATATAAATTTTGTGTAAGATATTAATAATTTAGACAGTATTGAAACTGTCACGTGGGTTAGGTTACTGTTTTCTTTGTAAGGTAGGTGACATCGAACGCAGCTATGACGCGGGAGCTTACGAAGGAAGACTTGATCTTTTCATGGATCGTGGCCGAAGGGGCAGACGTCGTTTCCGAGGCTTTAGATGAGCTTGAGCTCAAGCCCGAAGGTGCGTTGATGAAGAAAAGTGGTAGGTTGCTGAAATGGCTGTTCAGTGATTATTCAGCAGAAGACTTTATCGCAACCGAGTCCGAGAATCAGGACGAGATAAAGGTTAAGCGAGAAAGTCTGAGAGCTACTTTCATAGCAACAACAATGTGGGAAAAATCAGGGTCGACAGTAATACATCCAAATTACACCACGAGTGGCACACACCCCTTGGCTGTCCTCATGGAAGAAGAAATGGTCCGGGATGCAACTTCGAGAATCCATGAAGAATACTCGAGCAGTCGGACGCATATTAGCCACCCGGAAGGTGGGAATTTGGCTGGACATGGACAACCAGACTAGGTTGATGACATTAACGGCGAGGTGCTCCAAGCCATGAAGTCGTTGACGGAAGAATTCAAGGCATTGAAGAGGGCCTATGAAAACTTGACAACCAAAGTGGCAACTATGGAGGTTGATAGGTATCGCCAGCCAGATCGGAACCGGGGAGCAGGAGGTCCCGTTTCCTCGACAATAAGACCGGAAATGCAGAACTCATTGAACGACTGCAGTATTTCGATCGACGGTCATGTACCGCACACTAGGGTCAATTTTTGTGAGACGACAGTGCGGGAAGCGAAGAATAGTTCCAGTCCTCTAGTTGTGAGGCAAAACAGAGAACAAAAACTGGAACAACAGATTAAGGCCTTGCAAGCCGAGCTTGAACAATTGAGAAGCCATGGACAGACGGCTGATTTAGCCACTCAGGAGTCAATCCAGGCTAAAAGCAACCCGATGAAGCCAATCGACGTCGGCATTATTGTTTGAAGATGGAATATTAGATTCAACGGCGATAGTGAATCTAGTATTAAACAATTTTTATTGCAAATAGAGGAATACAGTAGACTCGCTGGTTTGACCGGTTCTCAATTGTTGGATGCATTACCAATGATGCTAACCGGTATAGCAGCTACGTGGTACCCTAACGTGCGGGACACGATCAACTCATGGGAGAACTTTTGTCAAAAAGCCCGTGAGTGGTACGGAGTTGGAGACTACCAGCAGACCGCAAGGATGGAAGCAACAACCCAGACTCAAGGTGAAAACGAGCCAGTGTGGACCAACTTGGCATGCTTGCAGTCTTATTTGCTAAAAATTAGACCGATACCGACTGAGAGAGAACAAATTGACTTCATGTTAACGAACTTGTTACCTCGATTACGTAGGCAGATCAGGCGTAAAGAGGTTAAGTCAATTAAAGGCTTACTAAGCCAAGCGGTCGAGATCGAAAGAATGTCTAACATGGAGTTAGTGTATAAGCCACCACCGTCACCCTCTACGTCAGCTTGGCCACATCTGGCATATAAGGAAGAGAAGACTAATAAAAAACCAAAGGTTAACATAGCCGCAACGGATATGACAGGCAGGTCTGCCAAATCTTCGGTTATTAGCCTTCTTGAGACGATAGCAAGCAAGATCCAAGCTAAAAGCAAGAATCATGGGAAGCCTCAGGGCCCGAGGCCCCAGGGTTCAAACAAAGCCAGACCTACCAAGCAACGACGTAAATCGGAGGACGACGACAAGGCGAGAAGTCCATCTCCAAAACTAAACAGGAGTGGGGGAAAGACAGAAAGCCTGATAAGCAGGAAACACCTCGGTGTTTCCATTGTAAGCAGCTGGGACACATAAGACCGAATTGTCCCGAACGTCCAGGAAACGTCAAACCGGCAGAGTAAAGGACACTGGCACTAACTACGCCGAGATACCGGCCAAGTCATCACTCGGAGATGGCAATCAGGCATGCTCAGTGGATCAGGAAGATTCTGAGCAGACGGGAGATCTGAACGAGCCGGCAGAAGATAACCTTGATGTGGAAGGCAGATGGTGGATGCCAGTTAATATAGGTGACTTCTGCATAAGAGCGTTATATGATCCCGGTGCATCACGCACGGTGATGGGATCAACAGCAATTCAAATTGCTTCAGCATGCAACAGAAAAATCGAGGCATATTGCGGTAAAGGAGCCAAGGTGGCAGACGGCCGCAGATGTCCAATTGCTGGACATGTTGTTTTACCTTTTGAGGTGGCCGGGGTAACTCGGGATATAAAGGTAGCTATTCTGACACGTCTCGACGCGGATTGTTATTTAGGAACAAATTTTATCCGTACGTTCGATACCGTGCTAGATCCCGCAACGAACAAGCTGGAAGTAAGGATAGCTGGGAAAGCAATTGACCTCGAAGTTGCAGCTGTATCAGACACCAAATTGACAAGTTTGGCGTCAATTGGGTTAGCTGACGTTCGTTCGGAAGAAATGGACAAGCTTAACGAAGTGTTAGATCGAGCCATTCCGGAGGCTGATGGGCCGTTAGGTTGTACAACGTGGATAGAGCACGAAATCGACGTTGGCGATGCTCAGCCTATCAAGCAACGGTACTACCCAGTCTCACCAGCTGTGAAACTGGAAATGTACGAGAACGTTCTACAGATGCTAGACGACGACATAATTGAGCCTGCACCGAAAAGTGGCTGGTCGTCAACTGTAGTGATGGTTAAGAAAGAGAATGTGTTGCGGGTTTACTGCTTCATTAATTTTATTTTTATTTGCCGGATTAAAAGCTGGTAGGGGAAGGTTGTCAAATAAATTGAGTAGACCATTAATTAAGTTTATTTAAATTTTATTTTCTAAGAATATATTATTATTTACAAAAAAAAAAGTTCAAGTTTAATAACTTTGATTAAATCTCTTAATAATTAATCAACAAGTATGAAATTTAAGTAGTTAATGTGTATTGACAGATTAATAAGTTTGATGTTGATAACATGAGCTCATTACTATAAAATAGAATAAGACAAATCATAAAAGTATAAAATAATTTAATTATAAATTATGGAGAATCAGTATTGAGCCAGGTCCAGTTTAAATGTAAAATGAGATAAAATAAATCAGTGTAGTATACTTAAGAGAACTATCTAGAAGGTTAAGTTGAATTTCATGAATTAATGCAAATGAGCTGAGAATGAGCTTGAGAGAGAGAATAATAACTGATTAAAGAGAGAAACTGAGATATGAGAATATGTTGAATTGAGAATTGCCAGCATTAATTTCCGTGTAAAGAAACTTAACTAATTTGAGAAATCGCCTAGTCAAAACTCTTGACGAATTTGATTATAGTAATTCAAACCATAAATACGAGTTTTGCTTGAGTACAGTTGAGGTGAACAAAGCAACAGAGAATGGCCTTGAAAAGAGTAGAAAAGAAAATGGCTGCGTGTAAGACAGCACAAAGCGAAGAGAGAGAGAGCAAGAGAATGCACAGTAATTTTATTGATTTTCTGGCTGTGAGAAGGGCAATGTAAAAGCACCGGTAAATTATTGTTACCGGTTCTGAGCGAAATACCTGAAGATGCCACGCCGTGAAAGCTCTCCTTGCTGAGCAATTAACCCAAGAATTGAATTGAGCCGAGCCGTTTGAGTTAATTGAAGATCAAATGTCTTCCGAGTTGAGCCAACACTAAGTAGATGATTTGTCGAGTTGACTGTACTGATGAGATGACTACGTTGAGGATGATGAGAAAGAGTCACGAGAAAGAACCAAGAGAAACCAGAGAAGTTTCACAAAATGGCGAGTGAAACCGTCTATTCACGAGCGTTGTCTTGAAGAGAAAGAGAGGCCCGAGCGTAACAGTCAAGTCATAAGTAAATGTAAACACCGATATTGATTTGAACTTAAATTATGAGAATTTTCTTATTTACATTAAAAGGTGTGAGCGTTGGTCGAGTAGCAGCAGAGAGTGGCCTTGAAAATAGAGAAAGATAGCCCGATAGAGAGAGAGAGAGAGAGAGAGAAAATGGCCGAAATGGCTACGTGCTTGTGCACATTGAGATAGACGAAATCAGCACAGAGTCGTAAATTCTGTACTAGAGAAAATGAAAAGTGAGAAGGGGCAAGGAAATGACTGTTCCTTGCACCTGAATACCTGGAGATGTTCGATGAGTGAGGATTGTCCTTGAATCAGACAAATTCTCCGTGGACCACCGGTGAAGAGTAGCTGGTACACGTGGTAGTGGCGTGGCTCCGAGGTTGTTGATGATCACAAAATTACTGTCTGTGATCGTCCGGATGAGCTGGTGCACGGTGAAAAGGCAGGTTCCGGGACTACCTGGTGAAAAAGGCGATGAGAAGAGCCGTTGAGAAGAACCGTGAAAAAGCCGGAAAAACTCTCTGCTGCACACACACACACTTGAGCACCAAAACCAGAAGCCAGCACGCGAGGCCTGTGGCAGCAGCAACGGCGACAGCGGTACTGCCCAGCACTACGACGCGCGGGAGTGAGAATTGGGACTAAAGTCCCCGCCTGGACTCATAGATGGAGCCATGTAGTCTATCAATTTAAAGTTGAGCGAATGAGCCGAAATATTTACGAGTGAATAGTGGTCCACTCCGTAACAGAATGGTAAACGACGTTTTTGTATTAACTTTATGAAAGTTAATTCTGTCAGTAAAAAGACAGAGGCGTACCCATTACCGTACATGGACGACATTTTACGCAAGCTGAAGAAAGCTAAGTATATTTCGACCATTGATTTGTCATCGACTTATCACCAGGTTCCTTTGAGTAAGAAATCGAGGCCGATAACGGCATTTACAGTACCTGATTTAGGCACTTTCCAGTTCAAAAGGATGCCATTCGGGTTAGATTAGGCTGGCGCCACCTTCCAACGCCTGATCGAAATGATAATAAGAGAATTCGGACTTTATGCTTATGCGTATTTGGACGATATTATTATCGTTACTGAGGATTTCGAAACACATAGCTGAGTCAAGCTTTCTGAAGTGGGCCACTAAAAATCAAGTTATCGAATTTGATATCTATTTTTACAGATATTTGGAGGTTTATGTGCCAATAGCAACATCCCAAAATTTTTTTTGAAAATTTCAATTATTTAAAAAGTTATAAACAAATTAATTTTAAGACAACATTTTTTTCAAATTTCAATAACTTGGAGTGGATTTGATGAAAATGCTCAAAAATTTATGAGCATGCATAAAAATATTATTAGAATAAGGAAAGATAATTGTTTCAAATAAAAAATGTAATTTGTTTATAAAAAATTAATTTTGCAATAAACAATTGGAAATTTAACAAACTTCTCGTATGGCTGGATGAAATTTTTTTTCACAAAATTATTCTGTAGACTCTAAGCTATAAGAGCCCACAAAAAAATTTTTGTGTTCTTCAATAAAGAAAAAGTTATGAGCATTTAAACATCGCTGCGTTAGCGCGGCTGGCGGCGCGGGCGCCCGGCCCGCCGCGCCGCTTGCCGCCACAAGTCAGCGCAAGCTTTCTTCTCTCCCCTGCGTATTTTAACATTTAAACTTACTTAAAAAATTTATCTAAATTTTAAAATTCACACAAATTTATCAGTTTATTTATTAATTTGAATTTTAATTAACAATTAATAAATTTACCCACAATTTTTAGAAAATTATAAAAGAAAGAATACATTAATGAGGATCTTTTTTAATTATTTTCAAATTACGTTTAACGAAAATGATTCATAGCGCTCATACTATTTAAATTAATTGTAAAAATTTTATACTTTTGAAATTATTTTTCGAATTATGTTGTGTGGAACAACGATGCACATCAAGAGCGTCACATGTAACAAATGCGAATCGCGAATAGATGCATTCATTTGTTTGTTTGTTGGTTGCACGTGCGTGTCAGTCAGCGTTAGTGTATATTTGTTTTGCATCATGGCACCACCGCCTAAGTGCTGCAATCCTTTTCAAAAGAAAGGCCATAATTGTTTCAGAAAGAGTTTGTACTTTATTTCAAAAAATTTCGGCTCTAACTTCAAAGCCTTGTACGGTTCGTACGTTTGTGTTACTTGTAAAAGACAAATCTATAAAAAAAAAGATTTTGTTCAAGTAACAGCGAAAAATGATCAAGATCAAGAGAGTAGAGAAGAAAAAGAAGAAGAAAAGGATGACATTGAAGAAGAAGAAGAGATCAAATCAAATTCATCAAAAAATGACAGCGATTATGTGTGTAGAGCTGTGGACGATAAGTACAAGAGACTGAAACTTGCTGCTGAAATTCAAGAAATAATTACAGCGTCTCCGGCAAAAAAACGACGTCTAACTTTATCTAACGCTGTTAGTGAACTAGTTTTAAAGTCAATTGTTGTCAATTCAAATCATGGAGATATCGATGTAACGGATTGGATACGTGATTTAAAAGCGGCTTTACTACGAGCAGAAAATCGGCAGCATAAAATTGCTCTGTTGACAACAATACCGGTGAAGTGGTCCATACGAAAAACCGCGAGAGAGCTTGGAGTAAGCAGACGTATGGTCAGCACAGCTCGAAAATTACACGATGACCAAGGTTACGGTGCTACACCAGATAAAAAAAAAGGACGTGCTATGACCGAGGAACTAATAAAAACAGTAACTGAATTTTATTGTTCCGATAATGTCAGCAGAGTTATGCCAGGAATTAAAGATGTTAAATCTGTTAAGATTAATGGCAAACGTCAACTTAAAACGGTAAGCTAAAAAAATAAAAAATAAAAACATTAAATTAATTTTTTGTTTAAAATTTTGAGTTGGTTTAAAAAAATTTAAATTTTGAACTTTGAATAAATTAATAGAAATTATAAAATTAATGATAAATTTTTTTTTTCTTGAATAATAATCGAAAGCAATAAAAATTATAATAATAACAATTTACCAAAAATAAAATATATATTTTACAGAAAATAAATAATTAAGTATATTTAAGTACTATAATTTAAAAATTATTCTTAAGTTAAAATTGAATGTTTTTCAGAAACGGTTATTGTTGGAAGACATTGAAAATTTGCATAAAAAATTTTTGAGTAAATTTCCGGACATGCACATTTCTTTATCCGCATTCAAAGCTTTGCGGCCAAAACAGTGTACGCCAGTCGGTTCTAAAGGTTCACATAATGTTTGTGTGTGTAAAATTCACGGCAACTGTCGGCTAAAAGTAAGAGGGCTCAAAGACGAATTCGCGCGTAAAAATGTCGATTTTCAAACGACTTATCACGACTTCTTGGAAAAAATGATTTGTGCTAAACCATCACCTGAATGCTATCTCGGTACTTGTGAAAAATGTCCTGGTACGAAAAAAATTACTCAAGATTTAAAAAGAAGTTTGCAAACGTATGATATTAAAAAAATAACTTACAACCAATGGCTCACAACTGATAGGTATTAGAATTTATGCTCATTTTTTTTTGTCGCATTCATAACGTTTTAATTATAATTTTTCTATTTTTTAGATGTCAATACCTTACTCAAAGTGAGAGTGCTCAAAATTTTGTCAAATCCTTTGCAGCTCAGTTACCAGATATTTTAATCCACGATTTTATCGCAAAATCTCAAGCTTCTTATTTGGAGCAGCTTAAAACTGACCTAAAAATTGGTGACTTTCTGGTGACTCTTGATTTTTCTGAAAACTACACATTTCAAATCCAGGACGCTATCCAGGCTCATCATTGGACCTCAGATCAAGCTACGTTGCATGTTTATGCTATTTACTATAAAAAAAACAATGATCTTCATCACGTTAACTATATTGTTCTTTCTGAGTACAAAGAACACGATGCCACAGCGGTTCACTTATACGATTCGAAGATGATTAACTTTTTAAAAACGAAATTTGGAGCACGTAATGTAAAAAAATTGATTTATTTTTCTGATGGAGCAAGCTCCCAATATAAAAATAAATCAAATTTTTTAAATTTGATGTATCATAAAAAGGATTTTGGCATTGACGCTGAATGGCACTTCTTCGCAACGTCACACGGCAAAGGACCATGCGATGGTAACGGTGGTTGTGTCAAGAGAATGGCATATCGTGCAAGTTTACAGGATAAAACGATTACCACAGTTCAGAAACTTTATGAGTGGGCATGTGGGTTTTTCAAAAAAATTGAATTTGGCTTCTGTGCAATAGATGAGTTTCATAAACACAAGGATAAATTGGCACCACGACTTTCAAAAGCTAAACTCATTGAGGGTACTCGGCAGTATCACTGTTTCAAACCAGTTAGTTCAAAAAATTTAGAATGTAAAATATTTTCAACTTACGAAAAAAGTGATGTATTCGTACTTTGTTAATTATAAAAAAAAATTCAAATTAATAAATAAACTGATAAATTTGTGTGAATTTTGTTCCGCGCTGACTTGTGGCGGCAAGCGGCGCGGCGGGCCGGGCGCCCGCGCCGGCAGCCACGCTAACGCAGCGATGTTTAAATGCTCATAACTTTTTCTTTATTGAAGAACACAAAAATTTTTTTGTGGACTCTTATAGCTTAGAGTCTACAGAATAATTTTGTGAAAAAAAATTTCATCCAGCCATACGAGAAGTTTGTTAAATTTCCAATTGTTTATTGCAAAATTAATTTTTTATAAACAAATTACATTTTTTTTTTGAAACAATTATCTTTCCTTATTCTAATAATATTTTTATGCATGCTCATAAATTTTTGAGCATTTTCATCAAATCCACTCCAAGTTATTGAAATTTGAAAAAAATGTTGTCTTAAAATTAATTTGTTTATAACTTTTTAAAGAATTGAAATTTTCAAAAAAAATTTTGGGATGTTGCTATTGGCACATAAACCTCCAAATATCTGTAAAAATAGATATCAAACTCGATAACTTGATTTTTAGTGGCCCACTTCAGGAAGCTTGACTCATCTACGAATTCTCGAAGCCATCCTGAAAAAGCTCAGGGAGTCAGGTCTTACGGTGAATAGAGGAAAAAGTAAGTTCTGCCAATCTGAAGCGAAGTACTTAGGCGTTGTCGTTAGCCGTGATGGAATTCGACCATGCCCGGAAAAAGTCGAAGCCGTTTTAAAATTCAGTGTCCTGAAAAACCGTAAACAATTAAAAAGGTTTTTAGGCATGGCCTCGTGGTATAGGAAATTTATTAAAAATTTCGCCACGATTGCAGAGCCACTGACACAGTTAACAAGCACGAGAGTGTGCTACAAATGGGACGCAGAACAACAGGACGCCTTCGAGAAGGTTTTAGTCTTGTTGGCGTCTGCCCCGGTGTTGGCTAGACCTGACTTTACCAAGCCGTTTACCATACAAACGCACGCCTCGAACACTGGTATTGGAGGCTGCTTGACTCAAGCCATTGATGGGGAAGAACGAGTCATCGAGTACTTCAGTCGAGTCTTAAACCCGGCACAACGGAATTACAGCGTGACAGAACGGGAATGCCTAGCCGTAGTTGAGGCAATCCGGAAATTCCGTTGCTACGTTGAAGGATTTCAATTCCACGTAGTGACGGATCACAATTCACTTCGGTGGATAGATAGGTTGAAGAACGTAACGGGTAGATTAGCGAGATGGTCGCTAGAGCTTCAAGGCCACACTTTTACGACAGAGTACCGTAAAGGGTCTCTAAATGTCGTGCCCGATGCGTTGTCACGCATGTATGAGGAAGAGGATGAACCTACCGTCGCAGCCGTAAGCTATCCTGTCGGAGAGCTTGACGACTGGTACTTGAACAAGATAAGAGCTGTTCAAAGAAATCCTGGCAAGTTTCTCAGGTGGAAAGTCGTGGCAGACAGGTTATATTATTATAAGTCTGACGACTTGATTGAACAGACGGTAGGTGATGATGATGCCTGGAAATTGGTCGTACCGTTGTATTTACGTCAAACAGTAATACAAGAAAAGCACGACGAGCCGCTGGCAGGGCACTTGGGCCGAGATAAGACCTTGAAAAGAGTAGCTCAGGAATTTTTTTGGCCTGGCATATACAAAGACATCGAGGCATATGTCAAGTCATGCCAAACCTGCCAAATGCAAAAGGTCAAACGACGACTACCGGGAGGCCTCATGGGCAAACGGGCAATTGTAAGACCATGGCAAGTCGTATCGAGTGACATATTAGGCCCATACACCAGAAGCAGAAATGGACACAAATACGTTTTGGTTTTGACGGATCTGTTTACACGATGGGCAGAGGTAACACCGTTAAAACGGGCTGAAGGTGAGGCCATTTGGGATCATATCTGGCAAGACGTGATTTTAAGATGGGGTCAGCCGGAAAAGTTTTTATCGGATCAAGGTTCGGAGTTTAAAAACCATGCGATTGACGACAGATTAGTCAAGCTTGGTATTGAGCATGAAAACTCTCCGACAAATAATCCTGAGTCTAACGGCCAAGTCGAAAGGCTAAATCGGACTTTAAAAACGATGATTCGATGCTTTATTGCAGAAAACCAGCAAAGATGGGATGAATTGTTACCCGAGCTAGTCTGTGCATATAACAGGGTGGAACACTCAGCCACTAAAACGAGTCCGGCCATGTTAAACATGCTACGACAACCGAGTGACTGTAGCGTAGTCAGCAAGGGATTGGCAGATGAGCTGTTATGGAAGTATGAAGAATTGGCCCTGGAAGAATGGAAGAAGAAAGAAGAGGGAGCAGTTATTCTTCGTAGTAAGGCTGGTGAAAATTCTCGCATGCAACAAGACAGGGCAGCGAAGCATTATGACAAACGGCACCGCGAGGTTTTCTTTGAACCAGGAGACATGGTTCTAAGGAAAAATAAAGTCCTGTTGAACAAAGCCAAAGGCTTCACAGCCAGTCTGGCACCCAAATACTCAGGTCCGTATGTTATTATAGAGAGGCTAGGTAGTAATACGCATGCGATGAAAGACAAGTTTGGCAACGAAATTCAGCCAGTAGCGGTTCAACAATTGAAGAGGTGGATCGGAAGAGAAGAACTGGAAACTTCAGCTGAAGAAAGTCAGACACCGAAGGATGCGTGCGAAAACCCTGAGGCTAGCGAGCATCAGGTAGCGTGCAAGGGCGAGCGAGATCTGAGCAATCTGAATGGGCCTGATCATCTGGCTATGGGGGATGATCAAGCCAAACCGGTTGAATTGGCTCCCGCGAAGAGGGGCCGAGGTAGGCCGAAAGGTTTCCGAAAAAGGGGGGCCGTCGTATTGGTTTCGCCATCACCACGGAGAACTCGCGCGCGACCGAAAGCAATCTGATTTCACTGTTCTTATCCTTTCCTTTCCTACTCTGTTTCAGCAATGGCCGATCAATACTCAAAAGAGGACTTGGTACGAATTATGGAGGAAGAGGTTAGGAAGGGGGTAGTACCACCACCCCCTTCCAAAGAAGGAGAGGACCAGTCAACCACTCTTTCTGCAAGTGCCATGAGGGCATTGCAAATAAACCCCAGAAGTGAAGCAGAGGCAACAGTCCAAGCGGCCTCTACTTCACAGGCAGCACCGTCGAAGAGCCCGACAACCACTCCCACCTTGGACGATTGGAGTAAGATGTTGGAGGAGCTTCGAGAGTGCCGTGACTGGTCCATTAAGCAAGAGGCCTACGAGCACGAAACGTTCCAGAAGTTTCACCAGTTTAGGGAGGTCTGGCAAGGACCATTGCCTGATGCGATGACATCTTGGACCCAACTGGTCGCTGATAGGGAGTCTGACCTACTGGCCATCCAACAGCGTCGAGCAACACGCAGACAACTGCGAGAAAACGAGGCCAAAGCCAAGGCCGAACAAGCTCGACTAGAAGCCTTAATGCAGTCAACGGCCGAGCAAGGAAGAAAATCGAGGAAATCGAAAGAAGCCCAAAGAGCTCAGCGGGACCTTTTTTTCGTCTTGATAGAAGCCCAAAAGGCGGCGGCACATATTGAGAACCGCAAGCCGAGGGAGCAGCAATGACGATGTTCAAATTGCGGTTATCCGGGAGTCACTGATCCAAAACTCTGCCCAGGGAGGGTAAATCATCGCCGTGGCGGCTAATAGCCAACAGTATGACTTGGTAGTCATTCGGGTTGGCTAAACAGCCATTCAAGGTCATTATCTACACCCACTGTACAGAGTGACGAATCAAGTATCGCTTACCTAATCACAGTACCTTATTCATTCAATCCCTATCTCATCCTCGTACCATCCCAACTCGCTTGGGTCGCGTTTCGGGTAGATATCGATGCAACGAATCCAGGGACAAGTCGAATCTGGTCCGGGGGTGTAATGGGCGCGTGAGATAGGCTAAGTTCAAATTTTATTCGCACGCGACCGTTAGAAATGCGTAGACGCACGGTCGGTAATGAGGCGACAGTGCCACTGACCGAGTTGCGTCACTCAAGTCTTGACCACGAGAGAAAACACACGCGTGCGTGAGATTATTTTGCCGATTGATTTGTTCGCGATTGTAATTGTTTATCAAGATCAACATCGTGACTGTTGATAGTGGTGCTGTTCGTGGAGTTTGGAATTATCACGTCCTCGAGTTGTCATTCGAGCGTGAAGTGATAGTTATAAGAAAACCTCACAGCTGCCAGCGACCGGCCTTCGAAGGCATCCCCGGCTTCAGCGAGGCATACAGGATTGCGATTGTTCATCCGAGCGCAGGTGCACCTGAATTATCTAAGTAAGTTTGAAAGGCGTTTTATTATAAGATTAATTGTATCGCGCGTGGGAGTGTGTTTTGTCAGAGTACCGTAGTACTCAGAAAAGATCTTCGCCTTTGTTCTTTTGGCACGCTGCAGCAAGCAGACGAGCACGAGAGTGTGTGTGTGCGTCGGTGTGTTAGTAGCGACCACAACACAGACGACGAACTTTATTTTTGTAAAATCAATTTTCATCGTCTTAAGACTTTGAGTCATTCGGGTTTACTTGTTTGTAAACAATCGGGTAGAATTAATTTGAGATATCATGTAACTTTTGATTTTTTTATTTTTATTGTTAATTAAAATTATTAAAATTTACATTTGATCATTAATTTAACTAACTCGTGTTCCTGCGATCGGTCCACGTAAACTCACGCCACTACCAATGAAGGAGAGCAGCCGCGCCGCGTAATAAAAACATTAGTTCGCGTACGCGTCTTCCCCCCACTTTTCAGATATTGGAAGAAAAATCGACGGATTGTCGTGTGCACAGAAACTGCATTTTGTCAGCAGGTCGGAGGGGTGTGGACGACGATCGCCGCGGGTTCTCGTGATTAGCCATGATCCTCCGAGAGATTAAATTCTCTAATTCGAGCCCTGTGACAAAACTTAAAGATCCAATAGTTTTGTTTTATATTTTAGACACGACGATCGTGACTGGAACATGCGAACCGAGAGATACGACCTAGTGACACTTTAAATAGAAAAACGCATCTTTTGTCTTCTTTATTGTGTCTGCATAGTATACAACATAACATTTCATTACCGCTGACAACATTTAATATTTATAAGTTTTCGTCTATTTCGATCGTTAGCAGGTGTGTTACTGTATTGAAACCTAACCTTTTTTTCATTTGTCAACACTTCTAAAAAATACTAACTTTTAACAGTGTTAAATAGTATCAATTAAAAAATAATTTATCCACTCATGAGATTTTAAGACCCCAGAACAATAAATTTTTCGAGTGACTGCAATCTCAGCGTCCCACCATGTAACTCCACGTGAGGTGCTCCGAATTCTTCCGATTATATGAATAATCAATTTCTTATCATAGAATAAAATTATCTAGAAAAATAATCTCGATTAGGCTATTGGATAAGTCAGAAAGTTTTTCAGAATTTATTGAACATACCGAAAGTTAGAAAAAAAAAAAAAAAAAAAAAAAAAACTCGGGAATTTTTCTAACCTGTGATAAATAGAACCGAGAAAAAAAAATTCTAAATAAATACCTTGATTGAAAATTTTCTATTTTATATTTTCGAAATGGCAACAGCTATTTTATGCTATAAATGAAGGTTATTTGATTGTTTCTTTGTTTGTTTGTTTTTGAGCGTGCACAATAAATCATTTTATTTATTTCATGTGCACAAAAAATGTGTGCACAAACAAGATTGAATTCGAAATGAGTACAAAAATTAATTCGTTGAGTACAATAATACAACTGTACGAATATTCAGTGTACAAAAAAAATGTGTTCAATATACTTTATAAATTTTGTGTATAGAATGTTGTCCAAAATGTTTTTGTAAAGTTTGCTTGTGTAAAATATTAATGTGTACAATGATTAATGTATACAAAGAAAATTAAAAAATATTACAAAAAAATTAAATGTGCACAAATATTTTTCAAAATTAATTTAAAAAAAATTTTCTGTGTACAATATTGAACGTGTACACAATTCAAAGTGTATAAAATAACGGGTATTGTACTTCTGGTCAAAATTTTTGACACTTTTTTTCTACGTGCACAATTTTATGTGCATGATTAATATACAAAATAAACCTCAAGTGAACAATAATAAAGTCTACAAACAAAAATTTTTTTTTTTTATTTCCTTGTGCATAAATAAAAATACAGTGTGCTCAATATTTTAACATGAATTTTTTGTGCTCAATAATTATGTTCACATTTCTTATGTGCATGAATGACACCTTGCCGTAATAATGTGTCTTGTTTAATTACTCATTTATCTACATCTATAAAATTATTTATGGCAGCAAAACTCAAGCTCAATATTTAACAATTCTTCTCCGTTTTAGTTTTTCAAAAATTTAAATAGTTGTTTCAATAATTGAACAATTAATCTTATGGAAATTGAGCATTTTTTTTTATTTAATAAAATAATTTTTAAATTTAAACTTTAAAAAATATTAAAATTTTCTTTGAAGTGCGCCAAAATTAACTCGCAGTTTTTTCCACGATCTCTGCATTTTGCAGAGTAACAAGTAATAAAGAAAAAAAATGCTTAATTTCTGTTAGACAACCTCTTTAATTGTTTAAACAAATACTCCAATTTTTTATAAAACTAAAATGGATAAAAACCAACGTTCATTTTGATATAAATTATTATAAGATTCGATTAAAATTGTCAAATAGGCTGCATTATTTCGTAAGTACCAAACATCCTAAAACGACACCGTTATACGAGAACCAAATTTTACACGGATAGGACTCGGCCGGCCAGAACAGCCGGTAAACATTTCGGGGGAAAAGTCGGGTAAACTTAAGGCCATCACAGGAACTTGGGCGATGGGCGCAATCACTCATCGACCGTCGACCGTCGACCGTTTTCTTCAGAGGTAAGGATACAAACCGGTCGACGGTTGACGGTCGATGAGCGAATTCGCCCATTCACCCGAGTTCCTGTGATAGCCTTTACGACCGAAAAATTGGCGTAAGATTGCTGTTTTTTTCCCGAAGCCTATACATAGGTATACCGAGGCCGAGTGCTGCCTGCTCGGCTGCAGCGCTGGAGCTTGATGCAGGCAGGCCTATCCGCTTTTTAAAAAACGGTGTTAATTTTTACCTGTTTGAATAATCTCTTTGAAACTTTACAGAAATGTTCTTCAGGACCTAATAAACAACTTTCTCGCTTGAAGTTTTTTCAAAAATGCACTTTTATGCTTACTTTTTTAAACCAAAGTTTTAGGTTATAAACCGCTATTTTTTTTTTTAAACGTTGATTACGTGGTTCTGAAAATTTTTAAAAATATTTAAACTATTCCATTGGCATCGGAAAGGGTTCAAGAACATAATTCTGAAATTTCATCAAAAAATATCGACTGGTTTCCGAGTTCTCGCGAGTTGAACTCGAAATGTAAGAAAATGCATAAATTGATAAAAATATAAGTTTTACTCAACTCGCAAGAACTCTGAAACTAGTCGATATTTTTTGATGAAATTTCAGCATTATGTTCTTGAACCCTTTCCGATTCCAACAGAAGTGTTTAAATATTTTTAAATATTTTCAGAACCGCGTAATTAACGTTTAAAAAAATAAAATAGCGATTTATAACCTAAAACTTTGGTTTAAAAAAGTAAGCATAAAAGTACATATTTGAAAAAACTTCAAGAATGGAAGTTGTTTATTAGGTCCTGAAGATTAGTCCAAGTTAAAAATGTTATTTTTCGAATGCTATGAACCATAAAACAATCTACCAATCTACTTTCTACTTATAATTATATCCACTTATGAAAAAGAGAATGAGAGATTCGATTAGAAAGTCAAGTCGATATGTCGAATCGAAACTTAAACTTTGATTCTTGGAGCAAGAGCGCCCCCTTTCAAGCCTCTCAAAAGTGTGAACCAGCCGGACGCACCAAATTTGAAATCTTCAGGCATGCCTGATTTGAATTTGTTTGTCTCTTTTTTTTTCTTTAATTAATAAAGTGAGTAACGAAATTTACATTTTTAATAGACAAATAAGCGGACAAGCTTACAACCCCATAACCCTAGGCGTAGTGAATAACAAATAATTAACTTTTGTAATAAACAAATAAGCTGATAAGCTACAACTCCATAACGCTGGGCGTACTTAGTAAAAATAATTAATTTTTTTAATAAACAAATAAGCCGATAAGCTGCAACCCCATAACTTTGGGCATGGCTAAACAAAATTTTAATTTTTTTAATAAACAGATAAGCCAATAAGCTACAACACCATAACCTTGGGCATGGCTAAAAAAAATGTTAATATTTTTAATAATCAAATAAGGCGATAAGCTACAACCCCATAACACTGGGCGGAGTGAATGAAAAATAATTAAATTTTTAATAAACAAATAAGGCGATGAGCTACAACCCCATAACACTGGGCGGAGTGAATGAAAAATAATTAAATTTTTAATAAACAAATAAGCCGATTAGCTACAACCCCATAACATTGGGCATGGCTCAAAATTTTTTCTTCAATCCAATTACCCATCCCAAATAACCCTTCTAGTTTGATGTGGATACTAGCAAGGATACTTGGTTTGATCTTCAATGCAATAGCTCACTCTAAATAATCCTTCTAGTTATGTGGATTGTGAACTCTATTTTTTAATTTCAATAACCCATCTAGGTTTGCCTTTTGAGTATAAAAAAAATTTTATTTTAAGGATATATTTTGAAAAAATCAATTTTAATAACAAAAGATAAAAGTTTAGTGCAGATAAAAAAGCTTTAATTAATCAAAAGTACAAGTACAATTATAAAGTAAATAAAAAAAACAAAACCAACCAATATATATATAATAAATATATATATTAATAAAATATATATATATATATATATATATTAAATATATATATATATTAAATAAAAAAAATTTAAACACTATACACTGCCACTTTTGATTATATCCTTTTTTTTCAATTGATTTGTAGTAAATTTGAGATTATAGGAAGCACTTATTATTTCTCTACAGTTTATTTTGCTGTTATTGCAAAAAATTGATGCGATTTATAAATAAAATATCTGCTTCAAGATCAATTCTGCAAAGATCTGATAGATGAATCCTGTGTTTAAAAGTAACCACACAATGATCATTGTAGTGACGTAATTCACCGCTGGTCGTATCGTTGATTTTTATCATATTGATCAAATTGATAAGTCGAAATGTTTATTAAAAAAAAAAAAAAAAAGTGGAACTCTGGGTCCGTGGAAAGAACGAAGTTCCCGACGCTTTACCCCTTCAGTCACATGAGTGCATTTCAGGTAAAGTATAGTCTTCTGTGTTTGTACGTGAAGGACATTCTTTTATCTCACCTGAAATTCTCTTGCATCACTGAAGAAGTAAAGCGTCGGGAACTTCGTTCTTTCCGCAGACCCCAAGTTCCGCTTTTTATTATTATTTTTTTTATTTCTTATCTTATCCAAATTCACAGGTAAATGAGTAAAAATGAATTTCTCATCATAAAAAAACTAGGTGGTACAGTATGCTTAATTTCAACACTTGAGCGTTTAATTGCTATAACTCTGAGGGGGCACTTCAGAATCACTAAAAGAATCACACATAGCAATCAATAAAATATCAATTTCATTTCAAGTGAAAATCTTCAAAAAATATTATTTTTAACGAAATGTCAATTAAAATTTATTCAGAGACTCTAAACACTTTCAATTTTCCAAAAAGATTACAAAAGAATCAAGAAGAATCAAAAAAATCATCAGTGATTCTGAAGTGCATAGCCTTTTATTACTCTCATCTAAATCGCTTTTCCTCTCCTTCAAAAGGTTCCTTCGGCACTTATGAAGATGAGTAGTAAAAAGTTAGAAATCATTTCAAGCTATTTCAATTGAATAAAATACTGAGAATGAATTTTTTCTTTTTAAATTATTTATTTTTATTATCCCAAAAAAATAAAAATAAAAAATAAAAAATAAAAAATTGTGGATCAAACTTAGCTTTAAGCTAGTAAGCGAAATTGTTTTTTTCACAACAACTAAAACGTAGCTGAACTAAAATTTGTTTTGCTTTACATGAAATGCTGCAACTTTAAAGGGTTATGATGCGCGTATACGTATTTCCCATACTTTACCCGATGTTGAGAAAATAATGCCATGTCTCCCTTCTCGATCGTACTACTCAACAAGTTAGACAAGGACAAATGAACATTATCTCTTTCTCTGTCTTACTCGTTGAGTAGCAACTAGCCAAAGCCGAAGGAGCCTCTTGCAGCAGCGCCCCTTGCGGCCTAAATATACTTGATTCTGTGTCTCTCTCTCTCTTTCTCTCTAACGCGTGCACGGTGGATCAGCTGTGACAAAGCCTAGGCGGGGCCTAATGACTTGTTGGAGGGGACGCATGTATATAGGTATACAGCTACGTAATCTTGCAAGTTTTCGTGACTGTTTGGGAAATCGCGGAGGATGCACAAAGAGAACTGCGCTATGACGGTAATAGCGGCAGTATAACCGTTATAGCGGATCGCATTAACTATTATGTCGTCGACGACTGCTGTATCAGTCAATGCATCCACCTTAACAGTTAATGCGAGACGCATTCAATATATATTTTAACGATATGCTAACATATATACATTAATAGACTAATGCTTCATCGCTCTAATTTAAAATTTAATTCTTACTACATAAATAGTACGGTGTTTTGAAAATTTTTAAAAAGGTATAGCACATTTTAAAATTAAAAATTTGTTACGTATAGTTTTATAAAAAAATTTTTGTTTTTAGGTTAGGTTATCTATGTAAACAGACACACGAATAATTTTGGTTTTAAAACAATATAAATAACCGAACATGTTTTGTAATAAATAAAATATTAAGCTCAAACTATTTTTGTCTTTGTTTAACGTCCGAGATAAATTTTGAATTGTTATGGTGATTGCATCTTTGAACAAAAGATGAAGTTGATGTAAATGACAAAATTATAAAACTATACGTACCAAATTTTTAATTTTGAAATGAGATATACCTTTTTAAAAAATTTTAAAACACCGTACTTTTTATGTACTATGAATTAAATTATAAATTAGAGCGATGAAGCATTGTATATTAATGTATTGTAACAGCTAGCGCGTTGATTAAATTCGAATTCGGCGCTAACTGTTATGGAACGCAAATGCAGATCGGTAAGTCAGGTGATGACGAGATCTACCGATCAGCATTACTCTAATTTCGGCGCTTGGCGCGATCACACGTGTGTCAGAGAGCGAATATACTTATTTACTTTTTTGTGTTGTTAGATAACTTTATCGAGGTTGTGTTAGATAAAGTTATCAGTGAGAAGTTGTGTAGATTTTCCTGTGATCCAGTTGTCATTGGATCGGAGCGGGGAAGGCGAACATCTGACGAAAAGTCATCGTGCGGCCTTGGAAGGCATTGTCATCTTGTGTGAAGCCAATCGGGCTAGTAGTAATTATCATTATTATTGTTTAATCAAGCGAAGGTGCACCTGCTAGAAAAGTAAGTCCGCGTAGCGGTTAATCATTGAGTATTTGTTCGTGTGATAGTTAGAGTCGAAGTGTGTGTGTGAAGTACAGTAAGTACTTAGATTTTGTATCGGAGTTAGTCCACGCCTTTTTTCTTTTGGCGCGCTGCAGCAAGCAGATGAGCGCGAGAGTGTGTGTGTGCGCGTCGGTGTGTTAGTAGCGACCACAACACAGCCGACGAACTTTATTTTTGGTAAAATCAATTTTCGTCGTCTTAAGACTTTGAGTCATTCGGGTTTATTTGTTTGTAAACAATCGTATAGAATTAATTTGGAATGACATGTAACTTTTGATTGATTTATTTTTATTGTTAATTAAAATTATCAAAATTTACATTTGATCATTAATTTAATCAATCCCTGTTCCTGTGATTGGTCCAAGTAAACTCACGCCACTACCAACGAAGGAGAGCAGCCGCGCCACGTAATAAAAACATTAGTTCGCGTACGCGTCTTCCCCCCAGTTTTCAGGATTGAAGAAAAATCGACGGATTGTCTTGTGCACAGAATGTGCATTTTGTCAGCAGGTCAGAGGAGTGCGGACGAAGATCGCCGTGGGTTCTCGTGATTAACCACGATCCTCTGCAGGATTAAATTCCTTAATTCGAGCCCTGTGACAGGTTATATGTTAGCATATCGTTAAAATATATATTGAATTCATCTCGCATTAACTGCTAAGACGGGTGCATTAAATGTTAAGACGGATGCATTGACTGATACAGCAGTCGTCGATGACATAATACTGAATACGATCCGCTATAACGGTTATAGCACCGCTATTATCGTCATAGCGCAGTTGTCTGTGTGTGCGCTTTAGGTTGAGGAAAATTTACAGCGATCGCGAGGGAGTGGGAAAGGTGAAAAACGAGGGTATTTGGAAGCACAATACTTGTAGTTTTTATGCTGCACTTAAAATATTTATTGAAACTAAATATATGACTATTTACAAATGAGGAGAGAGAGCTCGCCGTTTTGGCCGGGAGTCTCTCAATTTCAGGATAACTAGGTAGAATCGTCGTAGATAAGCGGGTGATCTACGACGACGGCGTTGAGTCCCGTGAAGCGTGATAGTGGCATCACGGTTGAAGCAAGACTGGTGAGGGTGGAAACTGGTCACTCTGGGCAGCTCTGGCGTGCGTCGCTCGCATGACCAATCCCGTGGCAATAAAAGGCGGTAAATCTCAAACAGTGACGTTACATTTTTTTTGCTGCAGCCCCCCGCGCGTCGTAACCTCCGATAAAGAACTTCGTTCTAAAAAAAAAAAATGGTAACAAAGTTGTCTATGTTTGGTATGTCACAAAAAAAAACAACCACCACGGCATAATAATAAGACTGTATAATAATAAGGTACTGCTCCAGCGTCGCGTCTCGACTTCTCGACAAGTCTCGAACTCGAACTCTAAGCGCGTTTGAGGGACTGAGTACGGAAACTTATAAAAAATATAATAAAGTTGAACTACAAGATCCAGTGTCATGAAAAAAAGCTGATAACTTTGTATAACGCAGCAATAGTTCAAAACAAATTTTTGTTCTGGTATGTTCTACAAGTTATTGGCTATTCAAAGCACATGATAATTTTTTGAAAATACTACGGCTAGACTGGTTATTATCGCATGGACCTAACCTTTTTTAGAAATTCAAAGTACATAAAGCGTACGCTTTTCACGCCCGTGGTTTTTTTTTTTTTTTTTTTTTTTTTTATTGTTTGTTTTTGTTTAACCACTCGCCGTTCAACCGCTACCGCGGTTTAGGATTCTATTATTTCAGTTGCGTGTATTTTATTTATACTCTTAATTAATACTCATCGAAAACTTTTTTCTCTTATAAAATTTTTTTAATTTCAAAAATAATTTTCAGGAAGGATAAATGCTAAAAACGCTCGCCAAAAATTTAAAAAATTAAAGACATCTTCACTAAAATCATCAAAAGAGAAGAAGAAAATAAAAAGGATGGCTCTGGACGAAAAGAAGTTCAGTCATGAAAATTTTATGACTGCATTAATTTTAATATTAAGGGGAAGTCAGGCGAGGGTCCAATGGTAGTTAGTTAAAATTAAAAAAAAAAAAAATCGAGGGAATAAATTCAAAAACGAGCTCTCTAGCAAGGTTGCGACATTGAAAAGCTACATTTTAAAAAAAACTGCATCAAAATTCGTTGAAAATTGGCCGAGAAAAACGCAGAACGGTAATTTGGTATTTTTTTTCGTCGGCCGAATCAGCCGTGACAGCAGACGCCACTGCTGCTACAGTGCGTTGCTGTGCGTGAGACCGCGCGTACGTAATTCTAACCAACAAATTTCTAATCATGCAATCAAAAAGTAACAAATTTGTTGTAACTTACGTTTTTTGTTGTATTTATGTTTTTATAAGTAATTTCAAACAGTTGCAAAGTGAGAGCCAAGAGCTTAGAATCTTCAAAGCCGGTAGGACAAGATTTCAATAATCCTTAGTCAGATTTGAAATGTATAAACTAAGCCAGCCAATTACATACTTGAGGTGATAAACACCCTATTAAAAAAGTTCACATGTAAATCCACGTGAGTATCCACGTGATTCATCCAATCTATAAATCCACTTGACCAAATTTAAAAAAAAACTAAGTTCCGCATGTAAACATTTTATAATTTATTTAATTTCTTTACTAACAAAAAAGGTTTTTCAGTTAAATGAAATATTCCAAGTTGAATTAAGTTCTTTGATTTTTTTCTACACATTTAGGAAATTAAAAATTTTGACACTTATAAATTCTCCGGGACTTGATAAAATTATGAGTTTTGAACTTTTTTTGGAAATTTCCAGCATTTAGGATTTTTTAGGAACTTGGAATTTTCAAAGGCTCATAATATTGTTGTTGACTTAGAAATTTTTCGGTCTGTGGGAATTAAAAATTTATCTAGTTTATGAGAAATTTTTTTGGTTCTTCCGGACTTAAAAGTTGTTCAGTTTGTGATACTTAGCAGATTTTGAATGTGCAGACTCAGAAATTTTTTGAACCGTAGACACTTAGAATTTTCGAAAATAAGAGAAATAAATTAAATAAAGAGAAAATAAATTTTGAACGATTTAAAAAAAATTTTCAACCAGCATTTTAAATATTTCAAGACCTTTTTTTGAAACTAATTAAATTTCATTATTTTTTCAAATTAAAGAGATTACCGTGAATTACTTTCGTAGATCACTGAGGACTCGGGTACAATCTGTGCATGTTCGCGGCTAACCTTTATTTTTCTTTAATCGAGTTTCTGAAAAAGAAAAAAAAATTGCCACAAAGTATTATTCAAACATTAAACACCAAATTTAAATTACTGCTTAATATTTAAATCTTATCTGATTGGATGTTCTCCGGTAGAAGTTCAAACGGCTGACCAATTTTTATTCGCTCTCTTGACTTCTTTCGCTACTTTGTATCATTTGTCTGTCGATTCTGTATTTTTTCTAGTTGTTGAACACATTTTTATTTTTATTTTATATAATTTACATTAAAAAAATATATCTTGAATACTCAAAAAATATATTGTTGATATTTTACCGTCTTTGTATGGTTAGAAAAAATACGAAAATCAACAAAATGAATTTGGCTGCTAAGACGATCGATCGAATTGAACGTATTCATAACAACGACCTGTGCCCACGTCGTTGTTGGTGATAATGTTGGTTAAACTTCAGCATACCAAGATGACGAAGTTCAACCAATATTGCTAAGTTTTCAAGATATATTTTTTTAATGTAAATTATATGAAATAAAAATAAAAATGTGTTCAACTGTTGCAGCAGTTTTCAGCGAAGCCTGAATGATACTTGCGCGAGAGTGGCAAAGTCGCTACTCGCGTCACCGTAGGTGGGGGGAGCCTGCCGCGGCGCCTTTTTACGCTGTGTGCGACTTCACTTCGCGCGCGCGTCTCTTCTACGGTGCCTCGTGGGTAGAATTTACCTTTTGGTAGTTTTGTCTAAAAAGAAAGAATTCAAGATTTGCGACAGCTCTCGTCTTTTTGTAAATACAAATAAAACAAAAATTAAACAGTTAAACAGTGTTACCCAACAAAAGAAAGTGTACTCGTGTTTTTCCTTTTTCTATTTCTTTCCCGGCAACTACACACCCAACAGGTTATGGGCAACAGCCGCTGAAGTTTTCCTTTGTGTTATTGAATTACCGGTGAAGCAAGAAAACTTGAAGGATTCAACACTGACATACAGAGTAAAAAGAAAATCAAACAGTTGCTGCAAAATGGCAGAAAACAATCAGGTATGAAACAAAAGAAAATTTATGTGTCGTACAAACAAAATAAAATCTACGTACAGCATGATGCTTTTTTTAATCCAACTTGAAAAGTTGTGAAAAACAGTGGTAGATGAATAAGAAGAGAAGGATAGATTTAATTTTTTTTGTCCTGCCGTGGGAGTCTTTTCAGCTGTTCGGACAGCAAAATTTTCAAACGCGATTATCTCGGCCAGGCTGCAGCGACGGAGAATTTAGATTCGGAGAATCGAAAGACGGTTGGGTCTCTCTCTCTCTCTCTCTATCTCTCTTTTATTTACCCTCGTTTTTTTTACTTCTTTTTTTTCCCTATGGGGTTGACTAAGGAACGGGGACTGGTAGCCTGACCGATAGCATGCAGGATAAGAAGAATTTTTTTTTCCTTTTTTTCTCTCGGCCGAGCGTCAAAACTCGGGCGGCAAATTAAAAAGCACACATGATCGCGACATGTTAGTGCGACGGCGCGTGAACTCTGTGTCGACCAACGGCGACGAGCCAGATAAGTAGCTGCGTGCCGTGTTTTTTTTCTCATAAATTTTTTTAAGAATTTAAACGACACAGAGACTTCACTGAACAATTATGCCGTAAAAGTAACTGTGTTAAGGTACTTTTACAAAGGCGGGTGTCCGGCACTCACTCTGAAACTCTCGGTAATAGACACGCATGGCCACCTCAAAATTTTGAGGGCACGGTTGCCGGAGGGAGAGCGAGTTGCGCCGGTCACTCGGATATCACGTCACTTAGTTCCCCAGCTGAAAAAATCCATATGGAAATCCGTAGGGAACCCCGTATGGGGATCCATAAGGGTTCCCGTAAAGGACCCCATACGGGTTTCCGATACTGATATTCGGTCAGGGTTTCCGTACGGGTTTCCATACGGGTTTTTTTTTCTTTTGATTTTATTTTCACACTATTTTTTAATTTATTTAATATTATTATTAGATATTGATATATTATTCTTTATAAGATTCAATTATTAATAATTATTAATAATAAAATTATAGAAGAAAAAAATTTTGTTCTACTGAGATTCGAACCCACAACCCCAGGCATGGCAGGCAGACACTCTACCACCTGAGCCATTGAGCTAGCTTGCACCAAGACTTTAATTAAACTACTTTAACAACTGTTTTATATTTGATTTTTAACTAGTCTCTCTCAGTGCGCAAGGGCGAGCAATTGTCTTACATTATCTAAATCTAAAACAAATTTTGTCAAAGCTTCATCTAAATTGAAGGGCTTAACCGACTAAGGTGTATATTAAAAGGGTTTAATTAAAGTCTTGGTGCATGCTAGCTCAATGGCTCAGGTGGTAGAGTGTCTGCCTGTCATGCCTGGGGTCGTGGGTTCAAATCCCAGTCAAACCAAATTTTTTTCCTTGATAATTTTATTCTAAATAATTTTACTATCGTAATAAATCTATTGAAGAATACAATATTGGTAAGTAATTATGATATTAAATAAGTAAAAAAAAAGCATTAAAAAGAAAAAAAAAAAAAATCTGCATGGAAACCCGTATCGAAACCCGTACGGAAACCCTGACCAAATATCAGTATCGGGATCCCGTATGGGGTCCTTTACGGGAACCTTTATGGGTTCCCGTACGGGTTTCCTTACGGATTTCCATATGGATTTTTTCAGCTGGGTCGCTCGACGAACGAGTAACGAGGTATCCAAAATCTCGCCCGAAATTTGAGTGTATTGGTAAACTGAATTTAATGAATTATTTTTCAGTCACAATCAGGCGCCACGGGCGAAGAGGAAGGTTTCACCATGTTGACAAGATTGGCATCGGTTGATAATTTACACTTAGTGGATGCCTACGGGCACAAACAGCTGATTGAAGTACTGGAGGAGATGAGAAATGGTAAGATTTAGAACAAACAGTCAATCAGTAAAATAACAAATCTAAAATTTTAAAAAATTTTTAAACAAAAAAAAAAAACCAAACACTCACCTAAATCCATTACCAGCATCAACTCAGTCAGTACAAAAATTTTTTTAATAAATATTATTTACAGAAAAACAAACAGAGGACAACGAAATGGGTGGATGCGACTGGTAGGTGATCGACGAGTGCAATGCAGCCGACGACCTAGACAGGTCACTAGGGTCCGATGAGGAACAAACATTACTAGAAAGTGGTGAACCCCAGGACAAGCAACCCTCAACGGAACCATCAATTGGTCTACCACCTCCACTTCGGCCAATGACCCAACAATGTCCTCTTCAACAAACAGAACCCGGTCAGACTGATAGTCGAACTAGGGACAAACGACAAGATCGATCCCCTGAGGCAGAGAAGAGGTATAAATTGGCAATGCAACGACATGAAGAAGCCGAAAAATGAAAAAGCGCCCTCAGCAATTATAAAAAATTGGCTGAAAAGCAGCAGCAGGACCAACGATGTCGCATAAACAAACAGGTGGAATACATCAAACAGGTAAATAAAAATAATCACTCTACCATCATTCAAACAGAAAATAAATCATCACAAGCAAAAAGTTCAAGAACTCCCTTGACAACATCACCAACTGCATTAAGAAGTGAAATTTCGGGTTCAGAGTCAAGAAATTCATCCATGTGCAGCCAAAGGGCAAGAGTACATACAAACAGTCTGTCATCAATACATAACAGTCAGACAGAAAGCAGGCTAGATCAAACTCTCAAACAGCTAAAGAATACATTAGATCGCCAGGGCGGCCACGTTAAACATCAAGGCTGCAAACTAACAAGAAGTACAGAGTACCGACTATGGTTCGACAAACTGATGATAGACCTGACTTCATGTGGTTTGAGCGACGTCATTGACCCTACTCAGGGAATGGGGGAGGACTACACGGTAGAACAGCGAATAAACAGAGAAAATCAGGTCAGAGGAGCCATTATTCACCGTTTAGACGATGAACATCACAAAATGGTGTTGAAAATGACTGATCCAAGAAAAATTTTGATCCATCTAGAGAATCAACGAAAAATCAGAACGAACCTGACGAGCTACACAGTAAGAACCAGACTACAAAGATTGAAGATGAACAAAAATGAACCAGTTGGCGATTATATACTAAGGTTTGAGCAAGTCCTCCGGGAGTACGAAGCCATGGATGATTCTGACGAACTCTCCCCGAACGAGTTAACCACAATGTTTTTAAACAATGTTATCCAAGCCGTGCCATCAATTAAACATTATTGGTGGGGTCACAAAACATATACAGGAAAATGTATGGATTACGAAAAACTAAAAATAACCTTGTTACAGAATGAAGCAGACGACAAGGAAGCGAACGAAGGTCACGACCAACCAAGAAACAGCACAACACAACACACAAACAGGCCAGATCAAAATAAACCAAGACAGCAAAAACAGAAAGGAGTAGCTGCTTGGTTGGCTAACTCCCTAACAAGAGATATCAGATGGCCAAGAGAGCAAGGATACGAGGAACGGAGGTGCAGTCGCTGTAAAAAGTCCGGACACCCACCCACCAAGTGCCCACTAATAAAGTTAGGCCTTTGGTTCTGTGGAGCATGCAGCAAAATGGAACCACACATAGCGAGGAATTGTCCAAACCCGGGGCAAGTATATTTACATAACATTGAAAACAGATCGCATGAAAACTATAAAAATGATGGTAGAGGTGACGGTAAAATGTCTTCAAGACACTCAAACAGATCAAATAGAAGAAACAGAAAGCCATACTCCTCGGATTCTTCGAGAGACAATAAGGTAACAAATATGCATGAAAATTATAATAATATAAATTTTATTTCAGATACTGGTGCCTCTGAGCACATAATAGGAAACGGTTTCATTTTAAATGATTTCAAGAAGATAAAAACAGGAATAATCAGAACTGCAAACAAGAATGGAAAAGCAAACATGAGAATCGACGGAGAAGGAAACCTAGTGGTCAAAGACAAATCCGGAAAAACGATAGAAATTAAAAATGTTCTGGTGGCCGGAAAAATTGCCGGAAACCTGCTATCACTACGAAAATTCGTAGACATTGGTTTCAGTGTACATCTGGACAACAAGATCATAAGAATTTTCGACAAACAGACAAACGTGGATTACATAGTTGGTAATTATGTAAAACCACATTGGTACATCAAGTTCGACATCCTGGAGTCCGAAAACTTAACAAAATGTCAACCATATGAATGCACAGCTCACATGATTTCCGTAGAAGATTTCATAAATCAATCCCAAACAGATGTGCATGACTTCTCAACGTCGGAGGGAGAAACGATCAAAAGAAGCTCACACGAACATCCGTCTGGACTTGGGAGGGAGAATTCAGATGAAACTAGAAAAAAAGAGGTAGATTTCTTCACAGACTCCGATTTGAATGAAATCAACCTAAACAGAAAAATACATGAATACAACAATCAGTTAAACTCAAATCAACCGGAATCGAAAGCCATCGAAAACAGTGGTCACAAGGACAGAAATCTTGGCAAAATGTCCGAGGGCATGAAGTGGCACCTTCGCTTAGGACACCTCAGTATCGGATACCTTCGAAAAATTAAACAGCAAGTAGAAGAACTGAAAGATGTTAAATTTGGTGAAGAAATACTAGACTGTAGAGTCTGAAAAATAACCAAGATGGTCAAGAAACCACATGATGAAAGTAGAGTCAAGGCAGCACGTCCGATGGAACGACTACACAGCGACATAATGGGACCAATCCAACCAGTGTCATTTCCAGGTTCAAACAGATATTTGATAATGCTCACCGACGATTTCTCGAGATATGCCAAGGTATACTCTATCAAACAGAAAAGTCAAGCTGGAGACTGTCTGGAGAGAAACCTCATTGGTGAAAATGCAAAGGTGTGTTACATCCGAGCAGATAACGCCAAAGAGAACTTAGGAGGAAAATTCAACTTAGTCATGGAGGAAGAAAAGATAGATGGAGATTTCTCACCTACATACACGCCTCAGCTAAATGGAACAGCTGAAAGACTAAACAGAACTCTAGAGTACAGAATTCGTTCCATGTTGGAAGACTCCGGGATACCTCCATCAATGTGGGTACTGGCAGCTGAAGCAGCCACACACGTATACAACCGTTCTCCACACAAAGCGAACGATTTCGAAATTCCACTCAGAAAATTTGCCCCCAGACTCAAACTACACTTAAACAGATTAAGAAGATTCGGGTGTAAGGCCTATCTGTATGAACCAAATCCACCAAGAAAATTTTCGGCGACAGCAATCGAGACCATCTTGGTAGGATACACAAAAACCGGATACCTGGTATGGCATCCTCCAACTGGAAAATTCTACAACTCAAGAAACGTTGACTTCAATGAGAAGGTAGTATATCGAGACGAATACACTGCCAAGTCCGAAAACTTTGTGTCAGCAAACCCGGAGGAAGGAAAACTCGACCAAACAGATGTACCACTTATTGACTTCTCAGAGAAGACTCACCAATCAGAAATGAACGAGCCGAACAAACAGCCAGTTACACAACCACTGACAGATATCTTGGAACAACAACCAGTAAAGAAAAGAAAAATCCAATCAGCAAATGTATCGAAAACCCAAACAGAAGACGTGCCATTCAAACGCATTCAACCAAGCCAAGCTGCAAACAGTCGTTTGGACTACAAAGAGCTGGCTAAGACGGGTGAGAAAACAACTTTGGTAAGAGACAACACCTTTGCCAAGTTTGTAGCCGTTGAAACAGACGAACTGGATGTGTTCTTTGAATTCGAGGAGCAAAAACAACCGAATCGACACCCAGACGGATACCAACTTAAGTGTGCTTTCTTGGCTGAAGTAAACAGAGTCCCGACAACCTACAAGGAGGCAATGGCCTCCACAGATGCGAAACAATGGCAAGAGGCCATAAAACAGGAATTAGAGTCGATGGAACGTAACAATGTCTGGGACATAGTGAATCGACCCCTCAAAGAACAAGACGCACCCAAAGTCATCGATTCAAGATGGATTTTTAAAAGAAAAATTTCAAACAGAGGTGAACCTACCTATAAAGCCAGGCTAGTCGTGAGAGGTTTAAAGGATGACATACAGTACGAGCTCTATGAGATATATGCCCCGGTTTCCAGACTTCCTCTCATCAGGGCCTTTCTATCGGTGGTAAACAAATACGACCTGGAACTTTGCCAGATGGACGTCAAGACAGCATTCCTACACGGCGAGCTTGAAGAAGAAAAGTTCATGGAAATTCCAGATGGTTTGGAAGCCTTCATGAAAATCAAGAAAAGCAAAGTGTGCAAACTGAGAAAGGCAATCTACGGCTTGCAAGTTAGCTCCAAGCGGTGGCATGAGAAACTCACCTTGAAGATTCAGAAGCTTGGACTCAAAAACACGGTGAGTGAGCCTTGCCTATACACCAGGAGACACAAGGGAGAAGTCGATGTTATCCTTGTGTATGTCGATGACATGTTTGTGGCTTCAAACAGCAAACAGAGACTGGAAAAAATCAAAGCGAGCCTCTGCCATGCATTCGAAATGAAGGACCTTGGAGAGCCTGGACATTTTTTGGGTTTGAGAATAAACAGAGACAGAGACAAGAAAACAGTCAAGATAGACCAAACAGAATACACGGAGAAAATCTCAGAACGCTTTGGTATGAAAAATTGTCACCCCAAGAGAACCCCGATGGAAACACGACAAGTGCAAAAGCGGAAAAATTTACCAAACAACAAAGATGAAGATCTAAACAAACAGAAACAACCAGTGGAAGCCGGAGTTCCTTACAGGGGAGCTATTGGCTCCCTTTTGTATCTGGCGGGTGGTACTCGTCCAGATATAGCCTACTCAGTCAACTTATTAGCTAGAAGACAGGTCACTCCTACAGTGAAAGATTGGGAGGACGTAAACAGAATCTTTGAATACCTGCGAGGAACAAGCCAGTATGGTTTGACATACACAGGACAAACAGAAACCCTAGAAGCTGTGACCGACACAAGTCACAACGATTGGACAGATTCAACGTCGACCGCCGGGTTTATGATCAACTTGCATGGGGATACAATAGCTTGGAGAAGTTACAAGCAGAACTACGTCAGCAGATCGACTACGAAAGCCGAATACGGCGCGATGAGCGAAGCATGCCGTCATTTAATTTCCTTGGACAAAGCCATAAGAGACATAACTGGAAAGTGTTACTTTCCTTTTACTGTCTGGTGCGACAACTCGGCCGCAGGTAAGAACACTCAGAAGGAAGGATGTCAGAAGCTCTGTGACTTCGATGATCCTGTGCCCAATATCCATGCTAACCTTTGCTTCAGAGAAGAATATGGTGATCGTCCTGAGTTGTCTGATCTACATGGAGACTACATCAAACAGAACGTCAAGGAAGGAGTCGCTAAAGTGAGATGACTATCGACCAGAGAAAATCCTGCAGACATTTTTACCAAACCACTCGATTTTAAAACCCATCAAAATCATACTGGGAAAATTTTTAAACTGGGTTTATTTTAAAATTAAAATTACAAACAGATAAAACCAAAACAAAATTAAACAGAATCTACAAGGTAAAAATCATTTAACAATTTTTTTTGCTTCAGGGAGCTGTATCGCAGAAAAATGGGTCTTCTAAAACCGAGGGAGGAGTCAAACAGGATGGACTCGGAACCCGAGGAAGCAAATGACGAGTTCAACTACGTCCCTTTACGTAGGCCAAGACGCGGACCAAATTCTCCTGAACCTCCGGAGGAAGATACTGAGCGAGACCTAATTATTTTTGACTAGATGTAATTTTAGAGAGCTTCTATTTTATATTTTTTTAAGTAGAGTGTTTTGGGGCTATTCCCCACAATTTATCACTCGCTGTGTTTAACATAGAATCTTGTACAAACAGAATACATATCAAACAGACAAACAGAAAAGGCTTCACCCCAAAGGAGGGAGTGTTGGAGCAGTTTTGAGCGAAGCCTGAATGATACTCGCGCGAGAATGGCAAAGTCGCTACTCGCGTCACCGTAGGTGGGGGGAGCCTGCCGCGGCGCCTTTTTACGCTGTGTGCGACTTCACTTCGCGCGCGCGTCTCTTCTAAGGTGCCTCGTGGGTAGAATTTACCTTTTGGTAGTTTTGTCTAAACAGAAAGAATTCAAGATTTGCGACAGCTCTCGTCTTTTTGTAAATACAAATAAAACAAAAATTAAACAGTTAAACAGTGTTACCCAACAAAAGAAAGTGTACTCGTGTTTTTCCTTTTTCTATTTCCTTCCCGGCAACTACACATCCAACATCAACAACTAGAAAAAATACAGAATCGACAGACAAATGATGCAAAGTAGCGAAAGAAGTCAAGAGAGCGAATAAAAGTTGGTTATCCGTTTGAACTTCTACCGGAGAATATACGATCAGATAAGTCTTCCCTATTAAAAAAGTTCACATGTAAATCCACGTGGATATCCACGTGATTCATCCACTCTATAAATCCACTTGACCAAATTAAAAAAAAAACTAAGTTCCACATGTAAAAATTTTATAACTTATGTACTTTTTTATAAACAAAAAAGTTTTTTCAGTTGAATGAAATATCCCAAGTTGAATTGAGTATTTTGATTTTTTCTACACTTTCAGGAAATTAAAAATTTTGACACTTGTAAATTCTTCGGGACTTGATAAAATTATGAGCCCTGAACTTTTTTCGAAAATTTCCAGCATTTAGAATTTTTTAGGAATTTGGAATTTTCATAGGCTTGTCATGTCTGACGTTAAAACAAAAGGTTTATTTTGGATGTAGTTTTATGGTTCTTGTCTAGGAGTTTAGTTTACACCTTTTAGGCCTGTGGCCTGGGGTTGCAAAGAATTAACACTACAAAAAAAAGGAAAAGAAAAAAAAGGGAAAAGGGGTGAGAACCTGTCCTAACGAGAAGGGATGACAAACACCAACTGTGATTACAGCCAGTAAGTGTCCTTGAAGTAGGAATTTATTTAATATTTAAATAAAGGGGTGAATAGCACTTTTACTACTCTGATTAACAGAGTAGTTACTCCAACAAGCGAGGTTACAACTACACCTAGTGTAGCTATAACAAAAACTTACTGTGGTCACAGCGAGTTCTCGTTGCCAGAGGGGAAAGAAGAGAAAATTAGAATTTAAAAAAATTGGTTTAATAAAAAGCAAAGAGCTAAATTAATTCTTTTTTTGTTTACTTTTATTTTTCTTCGAAACGGTGACTCTCTTGTGGTTGGATCCTCAGTCAGTGTCGAGTTGTTCAGCGTGAGCAGGACCAGATGACCAAACCTAGGGCGCGAGCAGGACCAAGTGACGAAGACGGGACCGAACCAGACAGACACCGGAGTACTGGATAACTGACGACGTACTGAGTGAGATGATCCTGGGCACCTAGTCTTATAGGGCTAAAGGACTTCCAGCCCTCCCAATTTCAGGCAGCCAATCAGGAAACTCCAATTTTCCTGATGCCCCCGGAAAAGTCACGCGGCCCAATCACAAGAGAGTCTACAGGGCGGGGGTGGGCCCCACCGCGTGGTCCTAAGTCCACGAAGACAATTATTTTTATTTAACTATAATAAAAAAACTATTGTCGCGCTCGCAAAAATATTAATTTATTATAAAAGGAAATTAAATCTAGATTAAAATAAGTGGTCGAACGACGCAAATCGACCCATAATTAAAAATTATAACAATCTAACTTACAATAATAATTTATAAAACAAGGATTACAACAAATAACTTTGATGTTGATTCCGACTTGAACTAAATGAATCGTGGTCCATTCATTCCACATAAATCTTCGCCCAACAATCTCATCCTTTTAATAAAAAAAAAGAATAATATTCATCCTACTGCAAAATCAATAGTTATTCATTGTAAACTTATTCTTAACTTAATCTGGAAGAAGATAAAACCTTAACCATGGATATTCAATTACTTAATTCTTAATCAAGTTCAATTACTCTTTCTGAGTTAATAAATGGTTTGATTAAAAATGTGAGTTAAACGATTCATCGTCGTCATTTGACGGATTTTATATGTATAACCCATTTACTTTCTCAGGAACATCAATTAAACTGTGCAAAAAAAATGTATGAATAATCTTAACTATCAAACGTTCACAAATGTTTCCTACTTAAATAATGATACGCGTCTTCATGATTTCATTCTAAACTGAGAGTCCGAGAGCTGCTCACCCCATGGCAAACGCTCTAACTTCGGATATAATTTTATCTTTCTAACCGAATTTACGCTTATTTAAATCTTTAGAAAATCATCATCTTACTTGCTATTGCTTTAAAAATTAATTATTCTACCCGTCACCAATTTAATATAAAGAATTATTAAGGATTGACATTTTATTCGTAAATAATAGTATAAAACGAGATCTGTAAATTGAAACTTCGATTCCACTCAAATTTATTGGCGAATTCAAGTTTTATTTAGGACTATATTATCTCAACCGCCAAATCATAATTTGTTTAATCATTATTTGACCCAATCTTAAAATTTAAATCTTACTGAGTAATTCTTAATAGATTTTGCCAAAATTAAAACTACGCGAGCTAAACAATTTTACCAGTAATGATGTAGAATAAAATTAAGTAAATGTCATTAAATAATGTTTACTCCAATTCACAAAAAAAAGGTTGCGACATCATAGAAAAATTCGGGGAAAATGTTTGAAGAAAGAAAAAAAAGGAAAAAAGAAAAAGGACAGACGGCACCGAGAAGGCCCTTGAGTCTTTCGGGGAACCTAGTCGTAAACGACATCCGCATCCACCAAATTTATGACCCGAGCGTGATTAGGCGCGTAGGGCCTGTTTCCCCGGCTGCAGAGTTTCACCTTTTTTTTATATGTAAAGACGCCACGACAATCTTTACAACCGTCTGGCCCCTTGCGACCCTTCGTACTCGAGAGCACGTTCGGCCAGGTGGTAGGTCGTAGGCGCTTTATCGCTTAAAAGGTTTGCATCTTTCCGAAAATTTCTGGGAAAGAAAATAAAAAAAAAACATAAAAAAAAAACGCTGGGAAACAAGAAAACGGTTTTCCCCGAATAGTTGTTTAAGGAGGAAGAAAGAAAGGAGGAGGGAAAAAAAAATGTGGTCAAATGGGCCCGACATCACAGGCTTATAATATTGTTGTTGACTTAAAAATTTAAAGGTCTATGGGACTTAAAAATTCATCTATTCTTTAAGACTTAGAAATTTTTTGAACCACAGACACTTAGAATTTTTTCAGTCTCTGGAACTTAGAAATTTATTTTGTTTTCGGACTAAGAAATTTTTCAAACCGTAGACACTTTTAAAGTGAGTTAAGTATGTGAAACATAAAAATTTTTTGAACGGCAGGCACTTAGAATTTTTTCAGTCTGTGGGACTTAGAAATTTATTTTGTATTTAGACTTTGAAATTTTTCAAACTGCATAAAAAAAATTAAGATCTTAAAAAGATTTGTTGAAGACATATCTTAACTATGGCTGTTTTGGAGACATTTAAAGACGAAAAAAATGTTTTATTTTTTATATGTATCATTTCAAAAATGTCTGAAAAATTTCTTTTAAAGATAAAAATTACTTATTTTTTCGTTAATTTTCATATGATACTAAGATTTAATGATTTTTAGATCTTTGATCATTTTGAGATAAATTTTAGATATTTTTAATTACGTAACCTCTTCTCTTAAAGATATTTATAATAGTTTTTAGAAATGATAATCAGGCAAGTGATAATAATTGCAAGATTAATTTTGTGTATTTAAGATTTTTTTAAAGATCATTTTGTGATAAATTTCGATATTATTTATGCGCGTTTTTTTAAAGATGTATATTAATATATTTTTAAAGATAGCAAGATTCTTTAAAATAAATTTCGTACGATTTTAAAAAAATTTTCAACCAGCATTTTGAATATTTCAAGACCTTTTTTTGAAACTAATTAAATTTAATTATTTTTTCAAATTAAAGAGTTTACCGTGAATTACTTTCCTAGAGCACTGAGGACTCGGGTACAATCTGTGCATGTACGCGGCTAACCTTTACTTTTCTTTAATCGAGTTTCTGAAAAAGAAAAAAAAAATTGCCACAAAGTATCATTCAAACATTAAACACCAAATTTAAATTACTGCTTAATATTTAAGACTTATCTGATCGGATGTTCTCCGGTAGAAGTTCAAACGGCTGATCAACTTTTATTCGCTCTCTTGACTTCTTTCGCTACTTTGTATCATTTGTCTGTCGATTCTGTATTTTTTCTAGTTGTTGAACACATTTTTATTTTTACTTATATAATTTACATTGAAAAAATATATCTTGAATACTCAAAAAAATATTGGTGATATTTTACCGTCTTTGTATGGTTAGAAAAAATACGAGAATAAACAAAATGAATTTGGCTGCTAAGACGATCGATCGAATCGAACGTATTCATAACAACGACCTGTGCACACGTCGGTGTTGGTGTTAATGTTGGTTAAGGACGTTGCCTCATGAAATAAAATCCATAAGAAACGTTTGAAAATTATTGCAATCTTTAAGTTCAGGCTTAAGGAATAACTTGTCAAAATTTCAAGAGGATTTACAATACAGTTGTTGAGAAATTTTAATTCAAAGTTGGGCTAAAATCGCTCCAAATCGGGTGATTTAACATAGGCTCTTACGGGAAAACCATGCTGTTTTCATTTTTCTGTAGTTTTCGAACCAGGTTGGCAATCATCTTGAAATTTGGATACGTCATTCCTAGAGCCTTCAAGAACAAATTGCTATGTTTTTGGAAAACTTCTTATGGGTTTTTAAACAATTTCGGCATTGTTTTGTTATTAAAAAATCAGCAAAAAGTTTGCTGATTTTTCCTTATTTTTAAAAAAGTTTTCTAGACTTTTGATGCATACTGTTAAAAACTAGAAGTCTTCAGTAATGCTATGTAAAAATTTAAGAAAGTTTTATTAATTCAGTCTCGAGTACCAACGAGTTGAAAATAAAATAATTTTGTTAATCGACCGGGTAGACTCGAAGCGAATGTCAGCTGTTCCCGTGCCTAACCTATGGGCGGCTTCCCCCACTACTTCCGCGACGAGTCAACATCCTTAAACTTCAGCATACCGAGATGACGAAGTTTAACCAATATTGCTAAGTTTTCAAGATATATTGTTTTAATGTAAATTATATAAAATAAAAATAAAAATGTGTCCGACAACTAGTAAAAATACAGAATCAACAGACAAATGATGATACAAAGTAGCGAAAGAAGTCAAGAGAGCGAATAAAAGTTGGTTATCCGTTTGAACTTCTACTGGAGAATATACGATCAGATAAGTCTTCAATATGAAGCCGTAATTTAAATTTGGTGTTTAATGTTTGAATGACACTTTGTGGCAATTTTTTTTTCCTTTTTCAGGAACTCGATTGAAGAAAAATAAAGGTGAGCCGCGATCATGCACAGACTGTACCCGAGTCCTCAGGGCTCTACGAAATTACTTCACGGTAAACTCTTTAATTTGAAAAAATAATAAAATTTAATTTGTTTTAAAAAAGGTCTTGAAATATTTAAAATGCTGGTTGAAAATTTTTTTAAGATCGTATAAAATTTATTTTAAAGAATCTTGCTATCTTTAAAAATATATTAATATATATCTTAAAAAAAACGCGCATAAATAACATCGAAAGTTCATCACAAAATGATCTTTAAAATAATCTTAAATACACAAAGTTAATCTTGCAATTATTATCACTTGCCTTATTATCATTTCTAAAAACTATTATAAATATCTTCAAGAGAAGAGGTTACGTAAAAAAATTTTCTCAAATTTATCTAAAATTTATCTCAAAATGATCAAAGATCTAAAAATCATCTTCGTATCATACATATGAAAATTAACGAAAAAATTAGTAATTTTTACCTTCAAAAGAACTTTTTCAGACATTTTTGAAATGATACATATCAAAAATAAAACATAATTTTTTTGTCTTAAAACATCTCAAAAATAGCCCATAGTTAAGATATGTCTTCAAAAGATCTTTTGAAGATCTTAATTTTTTTTACATGGTTTGAAAAATTTCAAAGTCTAAAAACAAAATAAATTTTTATGTTTCACAGGCTTAACTCACTTTAAAAGTGTCTGCGGTTTAAAAAATTTCCAAGTCCGAAAACCAAATAAATTTCCAAGTCCCAGAAACTGAAAAAATTCTAATTGTTCACGGTTCGAAAAATATCTAAACTCCAGAGATTGAAAAAATTCTAAGTATCTGCGGTTCAAAAAATTTCTCAGTCTTTTTATGTACTATGAATTAAATTATAAATTAGAGCGATGAAGCATTGTCTATTAATGTATTGTAACAGCTAGCGCGTTGATTAAATTCGAATTCGGCGCTAACTGTTATGGAACGCAGATGCGGATCGGTAAGTCAGGTGATGACGAGATCTACCGATCAGCATTACTCTAATCTCGGCGCTTGGCGCGATCACACGTGTGTCAGAGAGCGAATGTACTTATTTACTTTTTGTGTTGTTCGATAACTTTATTGAGGTTGTGTTAGATAAAGTTATCAGTGAGAAGTTGTATAGATTTTCCTGTGATCCAGTTGCCATTGGATCGGAGCGGGGAAGGCAAACCTCTCACGGAAAGTCAGCGTGCGGCCTTGGAAGGCATTGTCGTCTTGTGTGAAGCCATTCGGGCTAATAGTAATTATTATTATTGTTTAATCAAGCGAAGGTGCACCTGCTAGAAAAGTAAGTCCACGTAGCGGTTAATCATTGAGTATTTGTTCGTGTGATAGTTAGAGTCAGAGTGTGTGCGAAGTACAGGAAGTACTTAGATTTTTGTATCGGAGTTAGTCCAAGCCTTTGTACTTTTGGCGCGCTGCAGCAAGCAGACGAGCGCGAGAGTGTGTGTGTGCGTCGGTGTGTTGATAGCGACCACAACACAGACGACGAACTTTATTTTTGTAGAATCAATTTTCGTCGACTTAAGATTTCGAGTCATTTGGGTTGGATTGTTTGTAAACAATCAGATAGAATTAATTTGGAATATTATGTAAATTTTTGATTCATTTATTTTTATTGTTAATTAAAATTATTGAAATTTACATTTTATCATTAATTTAATTAACCCGTGTTCCTGCGATCGGTCCACGTAAACTCACGCCACTACCGACGAAGGAGAGCAGCCGCGCCGCGTAATGAAAAGATTAGTTCGCGTACGCGTCTTCCCCCCTCTTTTCAGGTATTGAAGAAAAATCGACGGATTGTCGTGTGCACAGAAAGTGCATTTTGTCATCAGGCCGGAGGAGTGCGGACGACGATCGCCGCGGGTTCTCGTGTTCAATCACGATCCTCCGAGGAATTAAATTCCTTAATTCGAGCCCTCTGACAGCACATTCAAAATCTGCTAAGTATCACAGACTGAACAACTTTTAAGTCCGGAAGAACCAAAAAAATTTCTCATAAACTAGATAAATTTTTAATTCCAACAGACCGAAAAATTTCTAAGTCAACAACAATATTATAAGTCTATGAAAATTCCTAGTTCCTAAAAAATCCTTAATGCTGGAAATTTCCAAAAAAAGTTCGAAACTCATAATTTCTTCAAGTCCCGAAGAATTTATAAGTGTCAAAATTTTTAATTTCCTAAATGTGTAGAAAAAAATCAAAGTACTTAATTCAACTTGGAATATTTCATTTAACTGAAAAAACTTTTTTGTTAGTAAAAAAATTAAATTAGTTATAAAATGTTTACATGCAGAACTTAGCCTTTTTTAAAATTTGGTCAAGTGGATTTATAGATTGGATGAATCACGTGGATACTCACGTGAATTTACATGTGAACTTTTTTAATAGGGCACTGATAAAGTTTTTTATTGACACAGTCTCTGAGGGTATATTAGAGTCAAGATCTTAGAAACTTCAAAGCATGTTTGGGAAATGTATATTTTAATGAGCCTTCCCGAGCTCAGAATAAGAATAAATAAAAGTAAATTATTTACAATAATTATTTAACATTTATTCAGTAAAATACAATTAGTTTTGGTGTTATGTTTTAAATATGAAAACGACGACGGGCGCGCGCGGAGGTTGGAAGTCGAATGCCCGCTTCTCGTTGTTGATGTCGTTGTTTCGGCGTTGTCAAGCACGGCGTCGTTGCTTAGCGCGCGGAGAAGAACGAAAGAGCGGGATTCGAACGGATGTTCGAACCGCCACAGGTACCCCCCCTCCAGTGCTGCTCGCGGAACGTGAGCAGAACGAGACTCGTTTCTTTGTAGAAGGTTCAATGGATGGACGAGTCCTTGATGACGAGGTGTCGTTAGTTGGTGTCGCGTCTTTTTCAAGTGCAGGCTTACGGGTTGAAGTTGGCATGTCAGAGGCTTCGATGAAAGCAGGCTTCAAAACGTCAGTAGAATACGTTCGGGCTTTTCCATTGATCTCGATCACGTAATTCCTCTCGCTGATACGACGAATAACCTTGTGAGGACCTGAATAGGGTGGGTCCAGTGGCTTCCGGATGGAGTCAATTCGTCTGAAAACATGAGAGCAGGTGGATAGCTTACTGAAGACGAAAGGCTTCTCAGTGACGTGTCTGGAAGCCGGTACAGGTTTGATGGACTGAGTAAGCCTACGAAGTCCCTCGACGAATGAAGGCGGATCAACGTAAGTGTCCTTTTTGGTCGAAAAGAAGTCGCCAGGAACTCTGATCGTTGTTCCAAAAAGCATCTCAGCTGGAGATGCCTAAAGATCTTCCTTGAAAGCCGTACGTAAACCCAGCAGGACGGATGGAATTTGGTCGGGCCAAGGTTTTTCCTAATTGCACATCAAGCCAGCTTTGAGCGTACGATGAAAACGTTCCACCATCCCGTCTGATTGAAGGTGATACGTCGATGTTCGGGATCGGTTTGCGCCAATGAGCTTACCCAACTCGATGAAAAGGGCCGATTCGAACTGTTTGCCTTGGTCTGAGGTGAACTCGAGCGGAGTACCGAAGAGACTGATCCAGCCCTTAAACATAGCTTGGGCGATGGTCTGTGCACACATGTCCGGAATAGGAACAGCTTGTGGCCACCTAGTGTACCTGTCGATAATTGTTAAACAGTATTTGAAAGATTTAGCAAGAGGTAACTTGATGATATCCACATGAATATGATCAAAGCGTCCATCGGGCAGTTTGAAGTTCCCAAGGGCAGAGCGATTGTGACGGTTGACTTTTGATCGTTGACAAGGTTGACACTGTTGTGCCCATCGAGTAATGTCCTTGCGAATTCCAGGCCAAATGAATTTTTTAGTGACAAGTCGCGTCGAGGCCCTTACACCAGGGTGAGCAAGATTGTGAAGTAGTTCGAAAGCTTTTCTTCTAAGCGATGCTGGTAAGTAGGGTCTGACGACTCCAGTCGAAGAATCGCAATGAACAGAGTAGCCGTCGATGACCAAGGGCTGGAGGGCTAAACTTGTGTTGTCTATTAGATTGGGTAGCTCCAAGTCCTCAGCTTGAGCTTTTGACACAGTTTCAGGATTTAACACCGACGGCATAGCAACTGCGCACGCACGAGAAAGAGCATCAGCGACTACGTTGTCCTTTCCTTTGATGTGCTGAAAGGTGATCTGAAACTGAAAAATGTAATCCAGTTGTCTGGCTTGCCTTTCCGAAGATTTTAATGAACTCTTGTTGGCTGCCGATATCAAAGGCTTTTGATCGGTATATACGGTGCAACTATGTCCTTCAAGAATTCGGCGAAAATATTTTACAGCTGCGTAGATAGCCAGAAGTTCTCTGTCGTATGCACTGTATCTTTTTTCGGTGTCAGAAAGCTTCCTAGAAAAGAAACCTAGTGGCCTCCAGGTGCCAGGTGGAAATTCTTGTTCTAAATGGCCTCCAATAGCCTTGTCGGAAGCGTCCGTTGTTAATGCCAAAGGTGAGCCAGAACGAAGAAAGGTCATTGTTGTGGCTTCTACCAATGCAGTCTTGCTGTGATTGAAGGCGTCGTCCGCTTCTGGGAACCAGCTCAGGCTGGAGTGCTTTTGTCTCGGGCCAAGGCCTTTTAACATGTCATTGAGTGGAGCCATAATTTCAGCTGCTTTTGGGATGAAACGATGAAAGTAGTTAATCAAGCCCAAGAAACTACGTAGTTCGTGAGCTGTTGAAGGCTTTGGGTACTCCACGATGGCATTGACAGTTTTTGGAGGAGGTGTGACACCATCTGCTGAAACGATATAGCCGAGGAATTTCACCTTTTCCTTACCGAGGACACATTTTGATGGGTTGATGCGTAGTTTTGCTTTTCGAAGGACCTCGAAAAGTTGCCGTAGATGGTCAAGGTGTTGCTCGTGGTTTTCCGAGTCAATGAAGACGTCGTCGAGGTAGCATTTAGCAAACGGCAAATTACGAAGCAGGTGATCCATGAACCTCTGCAATGATTGAGCGGCGTTGCGTAGACCCATGGACGATCGTAGGAACTCAAAAAGGCCAAACGGTGTTGTTACTGCCGTTTTCGGTATGTCTGACTCTGCGATGGGAATCTGATAAAAGGCTTTTCGTAAATCGATCACCGCGAAGATTCGGCCTTTAACCTCCAAAAGGAGATCATCTACGATCGGAATCGGATAATGGTCTGGCTCGGTACAAGCGTTCAGACGCTTGTAGTCTCCTGTGATGCGCCATGAACCATCGTTTTTCGGGACCAAGTGAATTGGGCTTGCCCATTGACTGTTTGAGCGTCTGACGATACCGAGATCAAGAAGTCGTTGAAATTCTTGTTTAGCAGCTTCAAGACGATCACCTGCGAGTCGGCGTGGACGCTCGAAAACTGGTGGACCTTTTGTGGTTATCATGTGGAAAACTGGAAGGTCTGGTGCTGAGGCAGCTGTGATATCTGGCGAACACAAATCTGCAAACTCCTGAAAGAGGTCTAGGTATTTTTTACCTACATCACCATCTGGAATTTCAGCTGGCGTCGTAACGACTGAGACGCTGTGAATGTTTGCAGCCGAAACCGAACCATGTGAAGCAAGGCCGGTTACGTAGTCGGTGAGTCGCTTGGTGCGTAGATCGATGAGTAGGCCAAAGTGAGTTAAAAAGTCGGCACCGATGATGGCTGATTGGACGTCTGCGATAATAAACTGCCAGCGAAAGGAACGGCGAAGACCCAGGTTTAATGTCATTGTGTGATTGCCATACGTAGCAATTTGCGATGAATTGGCTGCATGAAGTGTTAGTGCCTCACGTTTTAAATTTCTAGCTTTTATAAAATTTTTGGGCAAAAGTGAAATGACAGAGCCTGAATCAACTAAAAATTTGATTCGGGACTCTCGATCGTGAACATGTAGGCGGTTTTCTGACGGCCAAGCATCACCAACCTCCGCCGCCTCAATCGGGGTTGGACTTACCGGTTTCCCTGCGTTGAAAAACTGCATGGAGCCTTACACTTTTGTGCTTGGTCAAAGTAAATTTGATGGTACCAGCACCAATCAGGGTTGCGACTTGGAGTTGCTGATCGTGACTTTTTGCCTCCGGACGAGACTGGCCGTGAGCGAGAGCGTGATCTTGAATGAGACGTCATCGGTTGGTTAACTTGCGTTGGTATGCACTGATTTTGTCGAGTTAGCGAGACGAGTTGAGCCAACGAAAGTCTCATGGCAGCTAGCTCACGAGTCAACGGGTCCTCTACAGCAGCGACGCATGGGCTGTTCAAAACCATGTTTGAGTACTCATCCTGGACAAGTGGCGGTGGAGCTGACGCTGGAACTTTGACACCAACTGCAGCCACCGATGAATCATTGGACATGAGTTCATCCGCAAGAGTGGCCTGTTCATCTAAACCTGTGGCTTTGAGTACCTTGATTAGTCTACTGACCTGAGTTGGAAGGAGGTCTAGCCATTTCACTCGAAGGGCTTCGTCTGTTATTGCAGTGCCGGCTAGACTACGCATTTGGCGTAGCAGTTGAGACGGTTTCTTGTCCCCAAGTTGCAACTCAGTGAGCAGTGTGTGAAGCTGTCGATCCGCTGAATCGGTGAGGCGTTCGAGGATTGCATTTTTGAGGCTCTCGTATTTGTTGTTTTCCGGTGGATTCAGCACGATGTCCGACACTTCCTGAATGACTTCGGTGTCTAAGGTGTTTACGACGAGGTCGTACTTGCTGGTGTCGGAGCGTATTCTGTACGTTCCGAAAGCTGATTCAACCTTTACAAACCAAAGTTGAGGGTTGAATTTCCAAAACTTCGGCAAATGGCACGATGTAGTTGACTCGACATTGGCCAATTGCTGGAGGTTAGCTTGCTGTATTTGTCCTGCAGGCTGTTCGGTGTTATTGACTGGCTGGCCGTTTTGCTGTTGAATTTGTTGTAGGTTATTTTGCTGAGCGGCTTGTTGTACTTGACCGTCAGCAATTCCGCCAGCAGCCGCAGGAAGACCAGAGTTGAGCGTTATGTTCCGCACGCGTCTGTCGCGCACAGAAGAACTGGGCGGAGAGTGAAAAATATTGAAAAAATTAATTCAAAAGGTTATGAAAAAAAAAAATCTTCAAACGTCGGGGTCACCACTTTGGGGAATGTATATTTTAATGATCCTTCCCAAGCTCAGAATAAGAATAAATAAAAGTAAATTATTTACAATAATTATTTAACATTTATTCAGTAAAATACAATTAGTTTTGGTGTTATGTTTTAAATATGAAAACGACGACGGGCGCGCGCGGAGGTTGGAAGTCGAATGCCCGCTTCTCGTTGTTGATGTCGTTGTTTCGGCGTTGTCAAGCACGGCGTCGTTGCTTAGCGCGCGGAGACGAGCGAAGGAGCGGGATTCGAACGGATGTTCGAACCGCCACACATGTAACAAGTTTTAAACAATTTTCCGTCATTTAAGAAATTCTAAATTTTATAAATAGTTTAAAAATATTTTTTTTCTACTTTTTCAATTGATTTATTTATCAAGAATTTTTTTTGAGTTTTAAAATTTTATAACTATTGAATACTCGTTTTACTTCAATACTTATAACTATTGAAAACTTGTCTTACTCGCTTGAAGATTTTAATCTTTTGACTCTTAGCACAGAGACTAAATTAAACAGATCTTGAAAGGTTTATAATTAAATTTATTTTTAAGAACTCCAATCGCACAAAGTTTATTATTGCCATAAAATCTTTAAAATTTACTCGGCTGACAGAAAAGGTAAAATATAATTTTTTTTTGTGTAAAGTGAACTATGCCTGTGAACATCATTTTCTCTATCTGGGAGACCTAAGACTTACTTTATCCTACTTGTTAACTAAAAATTGAAAAAGTAGCTGCAGTTAAACTCTCTTGAACTAATGAAATTTTATCAAATGAATTGACTTCAAATTTTGGAAAAGTTCAGATGTCAATGACCATGGGCATAGTTTGGTTGTCATTATATTACTTGCCTCCATTGATAGTCAGCCAAGTAAATCTTAAAAAAGTTGTAAAAAACTTTGTAACTGTTAGTAGAGCTTAGGGAAATAAATCCAATCACATCTTATTCTAAATTTGTTTAATTTTGTCTCTGTGGTTACATGAGATTCAAGGAATTCGAAGTGAGAGGGACAAGTTGTCAATAATTTTTGGTAGTTTTTGAAATTTGTTGACCCTAAGCCGTTACATTAGAGGTGATAAAGTTTGTCATTAGCATAGTCACTGAGGGTATGTTAAACTCAAGACCTTAAAATTTTTAAAGCAAGACAAGTTTTCAATAGCTTTTATACATTTTTGAAAATTTAAATTTTACAAATGATGAAAAAATATTAGCTTTATACTTTTTTTAGTTGATTTATCTTCAAGAATCTTTTATGGTTTTAAAAATGACTCATAACTATTGAAAACTTGTCTTACTTGCTTTGAAGATTCTAAACTTTTGATTCTTGTATATGACTTATAGAGACAAGATTAAACAGATCTTGAAAAAATTTAATCTGGTTCATTTTTATGAGCTACATACAAAGTTTATTATTGTCATAAAATCTTAAGATTTTCTTGGCTGACAATAAAGGTGTACTATGATTTTTTTTGTGCAAGGCACCCTTATGGAAAAAACCGGTGTAAACACCGAATTTTCAGTGTTAACACTGATTTTTCGGTGTAAACACTAGATTTTGAGTGTTAACACCGAAAGTTCGGTGTTCCCAGCTGAAAAAATCCATATGGAAATCCGTAAGGAAACCCGTACGGGGACCCATAAGGGTTCCCGTCAAGGACCCCATACGGGTTTCCGATACTGATATTTGGTCAGGGTTTCTGTACGGGTTTCCATACGGGTTTTTTTTTTCTTTTAATTTTATTTTCACACTATTTTTTAATTTATTTAATATTCCTAATAGATATTGATATATTATTATTTATTAGATTTAATTAGTAATAATAAAATTATCGTTCGACTGAGATTCAAACCCACGACCCCAGACATGGCAGGCAGACACTCTACCACCTGAGCCACTGAGCTAGCTTGCACCAAGACTTTAATTAAACTTCTTTAACAACTGTTTTATATTTGATTTTTCACTATTCTCTCTAAGCGTGCAAGTGCGAGATATTACATTATCTAAATCTAAAACATATTTTGTCGAAGCTTCATTTAAATTAAAGGGCTACACCGACAATAAGTTGTATATTAAGGGAGTTCAATTGAAGTCTCGGTGCAAGCTAGCTCAATGGCTCAGGTGGTAGAGTGTCTGCCTGTCATGTCTGGGGTCGTGGGTTCAAATCTCAGTCAAACCAAATTTTTTTCTTTGATAATTTTATTCTAAATAATTTTACTATCGTAATAAATCTATTGAAGAATACAATATCAGTAAGTAATAATGATATTAAATAAATAAAAAAATAGTATGAAAAAAAAAATCTGTATGGAAACCCATATCAAAACCCGTACGGAAACCCTGACCAAATATCAGTATCGGGATCCCGTATGGGGTCCTTTACGGGTACCCTTATGGGTTCCCGTACGGGTTTCCTTACGGATTTCCATATGGATTTTTTCAGCTGGGTTGACACTCAACTGTTGGGTGTTGACACCCACAATAGGGAGTTTACGCCCAATAGGTTCAGTGTTAACACCAAAGTTAAGTGTTAACACTCTACTGTTGGGTGTTGACATCCACAATTGGAAGTTTTTACCCAATAGGTTCGGTGTTAATACCAAAGTTAAGTGTTGACACTCAACTATTGGGTGTTGACACTCGCAATGGGAGTTAACACACAATATGTTCAGCGTTAACACCGAAGTTAAGTGTTAAAATTTAACTTTTGAGTGTCAACATACACACTATTGCGAGTTTATACATAAAAGGTTTAGTGCTAACACCAAATTTAAGTGATAATAATCATGGGCATTACACCAAAAAGAATTAGTGTTTACACCAAAGTTAAAAGATAGTTGGAATGTTACACTCAAAATGGAATTTTGACGCTAAATCCGTTTTTAATAAAAAATTAATGAAGAATTCAATAGATGATGATATGCTTAATCAGTAGGATTAAAAATAAATACCATAACTGGAAATTCTTTATTATTGCACAGATATATCGTGAGTTCGTCGTGTACTATAAAGTACAAAACGTCTGAGACAGTAATTGAAATACAAAAAAATTAAATGATTTACAAAAAATTATTCCAGAATTCGAATAACTCATTAAATTTTTATCGTTAAACATATAAGTGTATTTTTTAAAGTAATTTGTTCAAAATTCATTTTTTTATTTAGAAAATTACGTCTGAACTGAAATAATGAAAAACCCTTGTAAAAAATTTATGAACCTTTAAGTTAAGAACTAAAAATATATATTCGGCCAAAGGAGCGGTAATAATGATTATTTTAGAAAAAAACTGGTAACAGACAAAAAAATGAAAATATTTGAAATTTTTTGAAACCAATCAATAGTAAGTCAATTATGACAAAAATAATAATAATAATAATAATAATAATTTTTTAACATGCTTTTATTTAAAAAGTACAACATTTTGACGTACTTATTCAAAATTCACATTCAAAAATCGCATCTAAAGAATTAGACCCGATTGCTCGGAGAAGACCCCTAGGTACTCCCGGCATCGGTAACCTGGATGTCCAAGACTGCACATTAACGTATCGACATTCAAACTTATACTGTCGTAAAATTTTAGACCTCTAAGTCTCGTAGGCTCAAAACTATAGTGGTATTGGCAGATTTGGACATACGACGTTGAGGACGTGATCGAAACTTTGTGAGTTAAAGGAAATCATGAGAATAAATATAACTAATAATAAAAAGTTCAAATCAATTTATCAAAAAAGAAATAAGTCGGTTTAATTGTTTTAATTTCTGACAAAAAATAAATAAAAAAATGAATTTTTATGAAAAACACCCGAATTTTGGGTGTTAACACTGAAATTTTTATTTTAATAATTGTTTATATAGTTTTTATAAACAAGTTAATAGAAATGTTTTTTAATCATATACAAACTAAATAATCCAAAAAAGTTTGTTTCAATTTTTATATATTATTTTAAACATAGTATTTTCAATCAAGAGCTTGGCTAAGTGGATAAAGTGGTCGGTAAATTTTCGTCAACTTGAAGATCGATGGTTCGAATCCCCATGAGGCCAATTTTTTTTTTTCGGTTTAATGTAACACTGCTTTGGGTGTAACACTCCATTGTGTGTAACACTCCATTTGGGTGTAATTTCGCACACCCAATGCGGTGTAGAAGTTCGGTGTTATTTTCAGTGTTATTTTTCGGTGTTTACACCGATTTTTTCCATAAGGGGAGACAGTAATTGAAATACAAAAAAATTAAATGATTTACTAAAAATTATTCCAGAATTCGAATAACTCAATAAATTTTTATCGTTAAACATTTAAGTGTATTTGTTAAAGTAATTTGTTCAAAATTCATTTTTTTATTTAGAAAATTACGTCCGAACTGAAATAATGAAAAACCCTTGTAAAAAATACATGAACCTTTAAATTAACAGACAAAAAATGAAAATATTTGAAATTTTTTGAAACCAATCAATAGTAAGTCAATTATGACAAAAATAATAATAATAATAATAATAATAATAATTTTTTAACATGCTTTTATTTAAAAAGTACTATATTTTGACGTACTTATTAAAAATTCACATCCAAAGATCACATCTAAAGAATTAGACCCGATTGCTCGGAGAAGACCCCCAGGTACCCCCGGCATCAGTAATCTGGATGTCCAAGACTGCACATTAACGTATCGACATTCAAACTTATACCGTCTGTAAAATTTTAGACCTCTAAGTCTCGTAGGCTCAAAACTATAGTGCTATTGGCAGATTTGGACATACGACGATGATGACGTAATCGAAACTTTGTGAGTTAAAGGAAATCATGAGAATAAATATAATTAATAATAAAAAGTTCAAATCAATTTATCAAAAAAGAAATAAGTTGGTTTAATTGTTTTAATTTCTGACAAAAAATAAATAAAAAAATGAATTTTTATGAAAAACACCCGTATTTTAGGTGTTAACACTGAAATTTGTATTTTAATAATTGTTAAAATAGTTTTTATAAACAAGTTAAAAGTAATGTTTTTTAATCATATACAAACTAAATAATCAAAAAAAGTTTGTTTCAATGTTTATATATTATTTTAAACATAGTATTTTCAACTAAGAGCGTGGCTAAGTGGATAAAGTGGTCGGTAAATTTTCGTCAACTTGAAGATCGATGGTTCGAATCCCCATGAGGCCAATTTTTTTTTTTTCGGTTTAATGTAACACTCCTTTGGGTGTAACACTCCATTGTGTGTAACACTCCATTTGGGTGTAACACTGCATTGGGTGTGCGAAATCACACCCAATGCGGTGTAGAAGTTCGGTGTTATTTTCAGTGTTATTTTTCGGTGTTTACACCGATTTTTTCCATAAGGGCAACCATGCCTGTGAGCATTGACATTTGCTCTTGCTGGGAGACCTACAACTTACTTTACATTTGAACTGTTCCAAAGCGTCAAGTCAATTCATTTGATAAGATCTCATTAGTTCAAGAAAGTTCTGATTGCATGAGTGATTGCAGCTACTGTTCCAATTTTTAGTTATCAAGTAGGCTAAAGTAAGTGGTCTCCCAGCAAGAGCAAATGTCAATGTTCACAGGCATGGTTGACTTTACACAAAAGAATCATAGTTCAGCTTTATTGTCAGCTAAGTAAATCTTAAAGAATTTGTAGCAATAATAAACTTTGTGTGAGTGAAGCTTATAAAAATAAACCTGATTACAACTCTTTCAAGATTTGTTTAATTTTATGACTGTGTCTTGTTGTTTTTTTTTTTTTTTTTTTCATACAGATATTGATAAAACAACTATTTTATTGAAATATTACTTGTATTTGAAATTTTGATTATTCAAGAGACCTACTTTACATAAAGAAAATTATTGAAATTTTTACGTACTGAAGCAAATCAAGAGTAAATATTGAAGAAATAATTGAAGAAACATGAATTGTTTATAATGCAACTGAAGAGTTTTATTTAAGAAGAAAATTTTTTCATAAAATTAGTGATTTTGCTAATTTTATTTAAGAAATAATGTATGATTCTTTTTTTCAATTGACACATTTTCAGCCTTCTATTGATTGTAATTAATAAGTAATTTTGAGTTTCAGCTTATTTCATTATTTTGATTTTTCATCACATATATATTTGATTTTGCAAGATAATTTTTACTACGAATTTGATTTATTGAGGAGAGGTAGCTGAGGAGTAAGCCGTAAGGCAGTCATAAAGTTTTACAAACTTATAGGTTAGACGCGCATAGCCACGCACAGCAACAGCGGCAGACGACGACATGGCTGCCGCGATTGACGAAAAAAAATCTTCAACTGCCGTTCTGCGTTTTACTCAATGAATTTTTAATCAATTTTCATGATTTTTTTTTTAAATTACAGCTTTTTAATTTCTCTACCCTGCTACAGAGCCCTTTTAAAAAAATATTTTCTTAATTAAAATCCATTCATCAAAAAAACTCGCCTGACTTCTCCTTAAAACAAATGCAGCTTCTAAAAAAAATTTTTCTCAGACGAAAGTCAGCACTTTGAATTATGAGGGTATTAAATATTAATTTATTAAAAAGTAGAAAGTAACTATTGAAAAATGGAAAATAATTTTAATTTTTTTTTAAACGCATGTCTAGTAAAACTGGAACTAGAACTGATGTACTTGATTGAAAATCTATTTTTTTGTCTGTTACTTATTTAAAATCTTTTACCTATCCCCAGTTATACTCATCAAATTTCTTGTAATCGGTCTCTGCACCAGTATATACCACAAAATCCATAATAAATCCAGTTTTGCAGTCTACTATCATAAAAAGCTTGATGCCAAAACGATTTTTTCAAAGGTATATATTGTTTGAATCGGAGCCTACCTTTCACAATAACAAACTTTCATCAATACAAAGATTTTACCTGGAATAAGAGTTTCCAAAAAATTTTTTTCAGGTGATCTATTATTGGCTTTAGTTTCTCTAAAGGGTCGTTCGTAATTTCTTCGTTATTATAAAAATCTAAGTGGCGAAGGATTTGAAGATACTTATCACAAGACACTATTTGCAAAAATTGGAGTATTTAGTAAGTTGTTTTAAAACTTATTTTGGCTTTGCCTCTTACGATCCTGACTAAAATTTTATTCTTCTCTGAAAGTGTCGAAGCTTGCCGGGGTGGGAGTGCACAACCTGTGGTTTCGATGGTGCTTCGATGGCGAATCGGGGTGTCAGCGGTAGGTGTTGCGAGGCCGTCATGACCAGGTTGGTTATTGTCGTCATAGTGGTGGTGCCTATCGCGACGTTGTGGAGGTGGATGTTGACGGCAGCGTTAGGCATCAATTCGTAAGGCATCAAATTTCCTGATCTCTACTGAAAAATTATCCAAGAAATTAAAAAAAAATTTTTTTTACTTAGTGATAAGAAATCGACCTTGTTATGGTTCTCGTCCGGGGAAAAACAACGAATCACGGCCTCCGTGATAACCCGCGTTGTCGGAGTGCCAGCCGTAAACAAATAAATCTTCCGAGTACTTTTACCTAAGTACTCCCGTTATTATCTTCGTACCTGAAAATAATTGATAGACATGCTTGGGATGACGCGTGCGCGAGCTAACTCTTAAATGCCGAGAGTGGGCGGGGCGAATTTCCCCAAGCTAAATATAAATAAAGAAAATTAAATTTCCTAGAAAAATATCCTAATCGAGGAAAGTCGAGTGGAGGAAAAGATTTATTGATAATAACAATACTCGAAGAAAGTTAAATTTAATCCCTCATTTATTAGTAAAAACAAAAAAAAACAACAACAGATTATTTCAAAATTAATGGTCGCGTTCTTCAAAGTTAAAGTTCGGCCAATCGCGCGGGCGAACAAAGAGAAGTGAATATAAACACAAAATCTGCCGGCCGGCTACACTCGCTGGCTCGCAAGTTTCTACGCGTAAATTCTGTCGAGAATTTACGCGTAGAATCTTTCAGAAACAAATCCAGACAGGGAGAGAAAAATCTACAAGTTCTCTCACTTATTACACGACACTTCTTCACACTATCTACACTCGATCGCGGGTACACAAACCTTTATATGCGCGCGTGGAGATATTCAGGATCGAAGACGGGTGGTCTACGTTACTGCATACACTCTCACACAGTAATCACAGCTCGCGACGTTGTATCTAACAATCCCGACGCGACTCGTGGTAACAATACTTTTTTCTTTCCTAGTCGTCGAAAAACTATAAAGAAATCTAAAAAACAGAGTGTCTGCACAGAGTGCTGCCCACTAGACGGCTTTTAATATAAATATTGTTGATTAATCAGTCAGAATAGTGCCTTCCACTCTTTTTAAAAATCTAAAAAAAATTAGAGCAGATAATATTTTTGTTAAAATATGTTATATATTTATTTTTCTGACGAGATATTATCTTAGATTTTTGTTGCGGAATTTATTTCAAAATAAAATTAATAAAGCAGTAAATCTGCAACAATTTTTTTAATCTCAAATTTAAGGCTAAAAAATGGTACAAACGGTTCAAATTTGGCGCCAAAAATAATATTAAAAATTATCGGCGAACAACCTTTTTTTTTTCTAAACAAACTTTTACATTACATGTGCTATACGAAAATACGCAATTTTCGTACAGCTTGTGTCAAGTAATAGTTTCCTGAAATAAATTTTACGATTTATCGGGCCCTATGAAAAAGGGCCCGGGCCCTTATCTTGGGCCCTACAGACCCAAACTTCGTTTTTAAAATGTGAACCTCTATTTTTAACCTCAGATTCGAACAGGATGGAAGATGTTACGATTTTTAGGTATTTTTTGAAAATTTTTTGGCCCTTATTAGGGCCCTGCAGGGCCCCTTCCCTTTAGCCATTATTATCTCCGAAAATACGCAATTTTCACATAGCCCATTTTGGCCCGGGCCTTATTTCATAGGGTCCACTGAATCGTAAATTTTATTTAAGGAAACTTTTACATTACATGTGCTATACGAAAATTGCGTATTTTCTGAGATAATAGGGCCTAAAAGGAAAGGGCCTTAATAAGGTCCAAAAAAATTTTCAAAAAATATCTCAAAATCGTAAAATTTTCCGTTCTTTTCGAATCTGGGGTCAAAAATAGGAGTTCCCATTTGAATAAACGAAGTTTGGGTCTATAGGGCCAATGATAAGGGCCCGGGCCCTTTTTCATATGGCCTACTAAATCGTAAAATTTATTTCAGGAAACTTTTACCTCACATGTGCTATACGAAAATTGCGTATTTTTGGAGATAATAGAGGCTAAAGGAAAAGGGCCGAAAAAATTTTCAAAAAATAACTATAAATCGTAAAATTTTCGGTTCTTTTCGAATCCGATCTAAAAAATGAGGGATCCCACTTGAAAAAATGAAGTTTGAGGCCGTAGAGCCCAAGATAAGGGCCTGGGAACTTTTCCATAGGGCCCACTAAATCGTAAATTTTATTTCAGGAAACTTTTACATTACATGTGCTTTACAAAAATTGCTTTATTTCAATGTTAAGGGGTGGTATCGCTACTTTTTCCACACCCTGTATAATTATTTTAAGCAATAGTAACCAAAAAATTTTTTTTTGAAATTTAGCTGGAAATCCATCCGTCATATTGGAACCGAAATCTAGCTGGATTTTAGGGGTAGGGAACTCATACCTATCACACTTCACACTTTCATTATTTATTACGACTTCCAAGTTTTTCACTACACAACCGTTTTGCAGAAAAAAGAAAATCCATTAAACATGCTGCGTTGGTTTAAGTCTTTATTCGAGCAGGAAAACGTTCGGGTTTTATCAAATTAGCAAACCGCCCCTACAGAGCCACTTACTGGTGTCCAGAGCAGACGACTCTCAATCTTAGGTAAGCAACAAAGTGAAGGTTAACAGCACAAATAGGAGAGACCAATAATATATTAAAGACTGATTTGATTCTTAAATACGTACCAAGGCAATTAATACTTTAAACGTAGTATTTCGGAGACTCAAAGCGTTCTGATTGGCCTCTACAGACTCGTTATGAAACCATTCCAGATTTTTTGTTTTATCCCATTTTCCTACCACTTTGATTCCTTCGTATGTTAATTTAAATACTTCTATTTCAAAATCAATTCGATATCCTTCATTATCAAAAGCAATGGGTCCCGAAATTCCTTGCATTTGAATCTACAAAAATAAGTATTCATTAAATAGAAGATTTATTTGTATTTGAAGTTGTATATAAGACGTTGGATCTAAAATCGACTTGATTACAATTTAGCCGTTTTGGGAAAAATCAATTTGAAGATTCCATTTTGTTATGAACTAATCTAAGTATCATTTGATAAGAAAAAAAATACTATTATATTCCACTACATTCTATTAAAGCATTGAAGGCTATTGAATTGAATTTTTTAAACACTTTAATGTGGAAATAAACGATTGTCATTAAGTTGTATTTACATCTAACAGGATTTTTCCTTCATTTTTGAATAATTTCAAGCTGTTGAAGCAGTTCACAGCTACTTTATTTGAAAAAATTAATCAAACCCTTGAAATAAATAATATTTATACTAATAATTTTTATTTTTGATAAATCTTTTTCTCCAGCTCTGTGCTCAACCATGTTCTGGTGGTTTTTTTTTGTTCTTTAGTACAACTAACTATTAAAGTTAATGAAGATTAACTAATTAAATTATTTATTAGTTAAATGAAATCAAAAATGATGAAATGTGCATGAGCGACATCGCGCTAAGCTGTTTACTGCTTACAACTGCTGATCAGCTGCGTAAAACTAGGAAGCGGTAATCAGTGACCGGGACTTTTTCACGCAATTTGCTTGTTTATTTCGATATTTATTATGTCCAGAGCATTTTTTACAACTTTTAAGTTTTCACTGAATTAGAAATAACAGGGTACTGCAAAACGATTGTTTTTAAATCTAACGCCTAATATCGAAGAAATAAAAAATAAGGAAGTCTTATTGCTAATAACTCAGAAATCATGTATTAAATAATTCATATATGTTTATAAGCACAACCATAGAATTAACACCCCTCACTAGAGTAGTTGTGTGCTTGACTGATGTTGGTATGCACATTAGCACGGGGCTTAGCACTTTAAAAATTTTTTTTTTCATGAGTGATGGGCAAAAATCGCTTCTTCATATTTTGATATAAAAGCGCGAATTTTGAAGAACGTGATAGGACCTTTTTTCACGTGCCGCAAGGCACCTAAAGAGATAAAAGACAAAAAGAGATACAAATGATTATTTTATTATAAATTGATAAATAACATTGACTTTTTTTGTAAAAATCACATGGATCGATGTATTTTTGTCCACTGAATTGAAAAAAAACAATAGATTTAACTGATTTGGATATAAAAAATTTTTTTTGCCAGAAATCGTTAAATATTACTAAAAAACGAGTAAAATTATGATAATCATAATAACCACACAAAGCCCATCAAGTAGATGCTCCCGAGGGCGTTAGAGCTACTCAGGATGAGGGAAAGGTGGCACAAGAAAGATTTGATTTGATTTTGATTTATTTATTAATTGTACATTATGTTGCACAAAATTTTACAACGAGTAATTAGAACTAAGAAATATAATTTATAAAATTAAAGTAATAGTAAAACTAGTAATGAAGAATATCATAAATTAAACTAATAATATTGGTATAATGACTTAGGTTGTTGTAGTAAGAAGGAAACTGGAAAAATATAAAGTAACAGTATGCTCAACGTTAGTCTGTACAATAAGGCAAGAAATGCCTATAAATATAATATATAAACATAAACATATGAATCAGTAAGACATCTGTTAATCTAAAGCGAAAATATTACATCACAGTTACTTTCACAGGGTGACTGAATAATAATGAGATCAGTAGCAAACTTTCACTCAGTAGACTGTAATGAACTAGTGGATCACCAATCGAAGTTATGTACAAAAGTACCTGCGACCAAAATTGTTGAATCATTATATGACCCAGGCAGCTGCATATCATCGACTTCCTCTGTGGCAAAGATATGAGATTTAATGAGATTTTTGAAAGAGAAAGGAGAGGAAGCATTTTGATTATGGGGGGGTAGTGAATTCCAGAGATAGGTGGTAGAAACATGAAAGGAGAATTCGAGGCAATTGGTATGGTAGTGAGGAACAACAAGTACTTCGCAAGTAGTACCCCTAACACAGCGAGAGCTGTACTTTGCTAGGAAGAAGTTAGACATATAGGACGGTATCTGTGTCTGAAACATTTTATACAAAAGACAGCCCTGTTGAATGTCCACACGTGTGGCACACGTAAAATTATTTTCAAGTAGATTATTATAAAAGGGAATAAAATATGGATATAGTGAATGATTCAATGATTTTATAGCCTCTTATGTCATAAATAATCAAAAAATTGGTTTTTATTTTTTATTTTAAGTGCTTTTCTTTAACTCGCAATGTTTCGTCGTCGTCGTCGTACATTCAAAACTGCCAAGCTTTAGAACTTAGAGCTTGTAAGACCTGGAGGTCTGAAATTTGGCAGAGGGTCTAGGTTCGGATGACAATACATGAATCCATAGTCACTTATCGACCTGGACCTCCAGGTCGCCGATGACGGGGGTACCTGATGGAGTCATCTCCGAGAGTTTGGGCTAAATTCTTCGGAGATGACTTTGAGGAAAATTCTAGAGTATTTATCGAGGCAATTTGAACCTAAGTACCAAGGTCACCGATGATGGGGGTACCCGGGGTACCTGGGGGTCATCTTCGAGAATTCGGGTCGAATTCTTGGGATATGACTTAGGATAGATTTCGGGGGTGTTTTAGAGGCATATGAGGAAGTTTGAACCTGGAGAGCCAGGTCGACGATGACGGGTGTACTTAGAGAACCTGGACGTCATCTTCGAGAGTTAGGGAAAATTTCTGCGGAAATGACTTTAAGAGGTAATATAGAGTATTTATCGAGGCAATTTGAACCTAGTCACCCAGGTCGCCGATGACGGTTGTACCTGAGGAACCTGGAGGTCATCTTCGAAAGTTTGGGCCAAATTCTGCGGGGATGTATTAAAAGTTCAGCATTCTCGAAGATGACCCCCAGGTACCCCAGGTACCCCCATCATCGGTGACCTTGGTACTTAGGTTCAAATTGCCTCGATAAATACTCTAGAACTTTCCTCAAAGTCATCCCCGAAGAATTTAGCCCAAACTCTCGGAGACGACTCCCTCAGGTACCCCCGTCATCGGCGACCTGGAGGTCCAGGTCGATAAGTGACAATGGATTCATGTATTGTCATCCGAACCTAGACCCTCTGCCAAATTTCAGACCTCCAGGTCTTACAAGCTCCAAGTTCTAAAGCTTGGCAGTTTTGAACGTACGACGACGACGACGAAACATTGCGAGTTAAAGAAAAGCACTTAAAATAAAAAATAAAAACCAATTTTTTGATTATTTATGACATAAGAGGCTATAAAATCATTGAATAATTCACTATATCCATATTTTATTCCCTTTTATAATAATCTACTTGAAAATAATTTTTTGTGGCTCACACGTGTGGACATTCAACAGGGTAGCTTTTACTTCAAAGCCAACAATTCATCCCCAATAACCCTAGAAGCTTTACCCGGAAGCTATTATTTAAGTGAAGCTAAGAGAATTACTTGTGGAATTGAAGATGAAAGCTAGTATCCGGGTAAAGCTAGGAGGGTTCTTTGGGATGGGCCCTTCGCTTCAAGTCAAAAGCTAGTATCCGGATAAAGCTAGGGGGGATCTTTTGGATTTAAAGTCAAAGCTAGTATCCGGGTAAAGCTAGGAGGGTTTTTTGGGATGGGTCCTTCGCTTCAAGTCAAAAGCTAGTATCCGGATAAAGCTAGGGGGGATCTTTTAGATTTAAAGTCAAAGCTAGTATCCGGGTAAAGCTAGGAGGGTTCTTTGGGATGGGCCCTTCGCTTCAAGTCAAAAGCTAGTATCCGGATAAAGCTAGGGGAGATCTTTTGGATTTAAAGTCAAAGCTAGTATCCGGGTAAAGCTAGGAGATTTTCAAGATTATTAAATCTTGAATAAGAGGTTCAAAAAATATCAGAACATTGTTTTGTTTATAATTTATACTGATCAGCGGGTTCTTATTGATTCAATGTGAAAATATTGAAACATAAATATCAAATTGTATGTAATGTATAATATTTCAGCAAACAAAAATCACAGTAGTTGCAAACAATTTTTCTGTTTCAGGAGCAGGGCACTGACATAAACAGTTTAGATTCTTCTATCATCAAATCAATCATTGACAAAAAAATTGGCCTTTTCTTTGGAGCATGTTCAATTTCCTACAGAACGATTGAAAATGAACTTTAAATCCAAATTTAAATTTGGATTTAAAGTCAAAGCTAGTATTCAGGTAAAGCTAGGAGGGTTCTTTGGGATGGGTCCTTCGCTTCAAGTCAAAAGCTTGTATCCAGATAAAGCTAGGGGAGATCTTTTGGATTTAAAGTCAAAGCTAGTATCCGGATAAAGCTAGGAGATTTTCAAGATTATTAAATCTTGAATAAGAGGTTCAAAAAATATCAGAACATTGTTTTGTTTATAATTTATACTGATCAGCGGGTTCTTATTGATTCAATGTGAAAATATTGAAACATAAATATCAAATTGTATGTTATGTATAATATTTCAGCAAACAAAAATCACAGTAGTTGCAAACAATTTTTCTGTTTCAGGAGCAGGGCACTGACATAAACAGTTTAGATTCTTCTATCATCAAATCAATCATTGACAAAAAAATTGGCCTTTTCTTTGGAGCATGTTCAATTTCCTACAGAACGATTGAAAACGAATATTTTATTGACTTGATAACAACACCGATATTTTTAAAACCCGAGAAGACTAATTACACTCCTCCAAAGCGTCATACTCTTTCTAAAGTTATAATACCCGCTGTGCAAAAAGAACTTGATGAAGCTAAGAAAAAATTGTTATATAACACGTTCAGTATTTTACTTTTGGATGGGTGGCTTAACAAGAGTAACAATCGTCAATTTTTAGTGTTTTCACTGAGAAACGCAAACGTTAGTCAAGTTTTTTTAAATTTTTACGACTATTCAGCTGATGTGGAGGATGGGCCTATGCTAGCCAGACAAATTGTTGAAGCCATAAAATTCGCCCGAACTAAATATAATACTAAAGTTTGTTGGGTTATTAATGACAACGCAAGCAACGTCAAACTGGGAGCAAGACTGGCAAATGACATTGTAGTCGAGGAAAACATCAATCTAGATGGCCTGTTATTATCAACTTGTTATTCACACTCTGGAAACTTACTGATTAAGGACATCGTAGATAAAAATTTTTTAGAAGAATTATGTAAGGTAGTTAAGGCTTTTAGTTCTCCGAGATTGGAAGACTTGATCTACAAGAAGGGTGGCTGTCCTTTGAAAAGTTTTCCTGAGACCAGGTTTGGATTTGTTGTGTACACTTGCAAAAGTATATACAAAAATTTAGATCAACTCAAACAAATAGTTGAAGAAGATTCGATTCCCGACGCCATTAGTCATTTAATTACCAGCTTTGATTTTGAGAGGAATTTGTGGTGCACAATTAGATTGTTGACTCCAATCCGTAAGCTGATTAATCATTGCCAGGACCCTAAAGTAAATGTGGCTGATGGCACAGAGCTATGGTTAGCTCTCAAATTGAATACAGATGTGTATGATACAAAAATTCAAGATCGAATTGTGAAGGCTATACCTGACTTAGGATATGCAGCACATTTGGTACACCCCGTGTACAGAGGCGAAAGAATGGACGAGGATCAATTAGCGTGCGCAAAGAAATTTCTTGAAAGTAATTTAAATGATGATGGACGAGCTGAACTGAACCGTTTCCTTGAAAGCAGGAATGCAGCAGAAAATCTGTTAGCTGAAAACTTCGATGATCCTTTCGCATACTGGGCAGTAAAAGATCTTGAGTATCCTGTTTTAGGGGAATTATGTAAAAAGCTCATGCTTATGCCAGCTTCAACAGCTGTTCTCGAAGGACTATTTAGTCAATGGACTTATGTGCACAACAAGTATAGGAGTCGACTAAGCAATAATTCAACAGGATTACTGATTGATATTTACCATTTATCCAAACATTTAGATCAAGGAATTTGGAGGGAAGTCAAAGAAAAAAGGAAAATAAAATTTGTAGAATTGGACGATGAATGAAATTAAGATCAACTTTCTGTAAACGTATGGTTTACAGAATAAACGATATGTTTATTTGTATTGTTTATGACTTAAATTAATAAATTCTTATCAGCATTTCTCCAATATTTCCATAGTTTTGATATTGTTTTTATTAATAAAAAAATAAGTCCAAAAAATATTTTGTTAATAACTATGAAAATTTTCAACCATAGTTCAAGATACCCTCATCGCCGTTTTTTCATGAAATGTTGAAAATTTAAAATAGTAATTTCAATATTTTCAATTAACAATTTTTTAAATTTTCATAATCTTTAATAATTTTTGTTACCGATTAATACGCAGCTTCTTCTAATTTGGAGTAAAGAAGAAAGAAAATTGCCTAAAACGCGTGAAAATAGTTTAATTAAATGAATAAATACGATTTTTTAAAATAAATTAATGAATTCAATGAAACTTTGTTGCAATCTTATACTGCCTAAGTTATTTACAGAGAAAATAAGCAAAAATTGTCGAAAAGCGCGTTAAAAAGTATTAACTTCTTTTAAGTTTTCTAAAAAATTTAAGAAATAAATGAATTTTCCTACAATACGTTTCTAAAGTTTTAAAGCAAAATTGTATTACATTTCAAAATTATTTTTGGAAAGCAACGTCGCAAGCCATATGGAACAATATTTATTTATTTATTTATCAGTTATTAATAAACGAAGAACTTTAGAACACATATTTTGGAAGAATCTGTTTCAATTTTTTTATCTCTTAAACATGTTTGCAACAATTAAAAGATTTTAATCTAAAAAGCTGTTTAAAATTTCAACGATCAAGAAGTATTGATTTCAAACGCGAGACCTGCGTTTTTTGAGTCAGCAGAGCAAAAGTACAAAGAAAAACTTGAATTTGATGAAAAAATTTTTTTGATATTTTAGTATTTACTGTTAAAAAATGTTTTTTTTTTTTTCTGTACATGTTTATTGGAGTAGGATATGAAATCAATAATAATTTAAGGGGGGGTGTACCCTAAGCAACTTTAAAAAATCGATTTTTTTTTTTTTCTTAAAGTAAAACATCTCAAGAATGTTGTGTCAAAATTTCAAGTCATTCTGAGTCGATCTCAGAAAGTTACAGCAGTTTTCGTGCAATGATCGAGGATGAAAGCCGTATAGACAAAGCTGAGAAAGAAGCTACCAAAGAGAGTAAAGATGCCAGGGTTAAGCGTAGAAGGAAAGAAAAACAAGCTGAAGACGAAGCAGAAGCAGCAGAAGAAGTGCTTTATGGTGCAGGAATCGATGATTCCTTTTAAGGTAAAAAAAAAAAAAAATTTCACTACTTTCATCTTGTTCAAAACTTTAAACGCGTTTTTCTCAAAACTAGTCTTTTTAAAGTCGGTGAGGAAAATATCTCGGCGACCGCTGCACCGATCGTTCTGAAATTTTGAGGATTTTTTTAATATATATTTTTCCAGGTATTAACACGAGGATTTTGAAAAATTTTCATTTTTACGGCTGTGGCGTCAACAAAATGGTGGATTTTTTTGCCGAAAAAACGGTTTTTCACTTTAAACAACCACCAAATCGTCAAAAAAAAAAAAAAAAAACCCTCGTGTTATTACCAAGTTAAACTTGTCTTCTAACAGAATCTTTTTTCAAAATTGATTTTAGGTGATCCTGAACAAAATGGCGTTCCTCACCGTAAAAAATCGAAAAGCGAAAGCGTCGCCGAAAAAGTACTGGCATCGGCTTATTTATTAATATTTTTACTTGAAAAAATTATGGAAGGTAGTTGAAATGTTGTATAATTATATGGTGAATAAATGACTTAAATAATATTAACTGTTTTTTCAATATAAATTCCCAAAAATTACCTTTTTTTTAGCCTCTTTGGGTATACCCCCCCTTAAATAATTTTTAAAAATTCAGAGAAAGGTTTTTTTATTTTTCATTTTGTTTACAGAAGTAAAAGTTTTGTCACTAAATAGTAACTTAAACGCAACGTATTATTAAATTTAAAATTTATATGATTATTAATAAAATATCTCTTTAGCATAAAACTTAAAATACAAGATAAAAAAAAATTATTCGGAAGTTTTTATTTTTAAAATAAATTTTATCGGTCAGTAATAATATTTTAAAATTTTCCAGAATTTTTAACTAATTACACTGTATAAGCTTATACTTAATAATATTACATGCATAAACTTGTAAAAAAGTTTAATTTATTTATGAATACTTGTTCATGGATTTGAAAAATGTATGCACTTAAAATAAACCAAATATAGTACAGTGCCGATAATATTTTTGAAGGGAAAAATTAATGAGCAGTAACTAACTACGGGAGTTTGTTGATTATATGATTCTACATAAGGGAAAAATAATTTCAAGAAATTCAGTTTGGAAATCGAAGGAAGGGGTGGGTTTTTAGGGGTGAAAAGTGGTTTTTTGAATTTTCTGAAAAAACTACACAATTTATCAAAAAAGTTGGAACGCAAAAGTTGTAGGTAATCAAAAGACCTACAACTTTTGTTCCAACACTTTTTTTACATAACCTCAAAATTTCTGTGAAAAATGTAAAAAACCACTTTTTTCGTTTTTGATTTTTCCTGATCTTAAAAATTAATTAAATTAAACAATATTTAGTGGAAGTTTAGCATTTTATGTGCAAAATATGTGGTTTTTTTTTTTTTGAAAAATTTTGAGCGGTTTCGGAGAAATCGTCAAAAAACGTGAAAAATTTTTTGTGTTCATATGTGCGTGGGCTTTAAAATAATGCTTATATTAATAATTTTCTTATATTTAAAAAAAAAAAAAAAATTAAAGTGTTATTAGCGAAAAACATCCGGAAAAATGCAAAAAACTGAAAACAACAATTTTTTTTACACAATTTTTATACTATTTGTTATAAATAATGTATTGTTTGTCAATTTTAATTGTTAAAAGTCATGTTTATGGAAACGTATACTTTTCTATGTACTAGTGCTTTATTGTCGAATATGTCCAATCACGAAAAGTGTCGAAAATGACTAAGAAAACATTGAAAGTTAAAGAACTGAAATTTGTTAAGTCGAGGTTTTTTTTTCTGAGATTCAATTTTGATTTAATAAAAATATTTTAATTAATATTTTCCGGTATTTTGTGCATAAATTTTCTAAAATGTGTAAGTACATTGTGCTTATACATTTATGTAGTATGAAAATCATGATACGGGACATGTTTCCGATATAAATATTGCAATAATTTTTTAAAATAAAGGTTATTAATACAAATAAATTATTGAATAATGACACAAAGACTTTGGTTGCTAAAAAAATAAATTTTTATTTCTTACATTTTGTACAAATTGAACGCTGATATTAACCTACAATTGAGTTTATACAGATATATTACACTTTTCTTCTTTTTACTTGAGTCGGACCTGCGTCTTCTTCATCTTCTGAATCTTGTCCTGTTTCTCCTTCACTTTTTTCCTCTTTTTCTTTGTCTTCTTCTTCTTCTTCTACTTCTTCCTCTTCTTCTTCCGCTTCCTCTTCCACTTCTTCTTCTTCTTCTTCTTTATATACGCATGTTACTAAATCGTATGGATCGTGAATATCGAAAGGATCGAAAGAATCATTGAAATCTGGTATCGTTTGATCTTCTTCTTCAAAATTTTTACAGCAGTCAGAATCACATTTTGTACATAAATTAGTACATTTTAATCCATGCTTTCGACATCCACATCTTTGGTTATCACAACCAGTTTCACAACTACAGGAAATTTTTTTAATAAATCATCTGGAATTAATTTTTCGGCACTGAATTTTGGTATTAAATTATTTTCAGATATATATTTCCAGCCCCACTCAATTGCAGATTTATGAACTCCTAGCCACTTTTGTATTTGGTAATAAACCCTATAATTGTGTTGAACTGCAGCTGCTTCAGTGGGTGGTAGTTTGTCCAGTTTGAATCCAGATTTATATGTTTTAGTTGTATAATTTAAATATCTGACTTCATTGAGTGATAATTTTTTTTTTTTTTTTTTTCACAGAGTACATCCAAGCAATTAGTTCACATCCATTTTTACCAATCATTTTTTGCAATTGACCATTTTCAGTTTCACTTTCAAAAGACTTGTAAAAAACTTCGGCTAAGCTCAATACATTTGGATTTGCGAGTAGTGATTTTACAGCAGTTAATTTTCCTTTACCAGAAAATCCTGAAGTAGAATCACATCCAGTAAACGCATGTAAAAAAGCTACTATTTTACGATTATGTTGAAAACTATCTGATCCAAAAAATGATTCTTTTACTGATGCAGTCCCAACTTTGTTAAAGAAAACATTTAAATCATCTGAAACAATTTGACACAAAAGTACTAAAAGGTCTACATCTTGTCCTACTACTACAACATTTGTCGTTATTGATGACGATGACGATGTTTTTTTCTGTATTGCTGCGGTCTTTGCAGTAATGATAATCAGTCTGTCTGCATCTTCCTCTGCTTGTTGACAGTTGAAACCTGAATCCGAAAGTTTTTGCATTATTTTTTGAATTAATTTATTTTTATTACGCTCATTAGTTAAAAATTTATCGGAATAAATTAATATACAACCAACCAAAAACTTTTTATTTCAATGTTTACATACTTATTTTTCTACTTTCTGTTCTCTTTTATACTATAATAATTGACAGCACAATACACTCGACTATCACCATGACTTTTAACAATAAAAATTGACAAACAATACATTATTTATAACAAATAGTATAAAAATTGTGTAAAAAAAATTGTTGTTTTCAGTTTTTGGCATTTTTCCGGATGTTTTTCTCTAGTAACACTATTATTATTTTTTTTTTTCAAAAAATCTAAAATTCAAATAAAAAAATGAGCCCAAGCAGAATTTTCCAGAAGCATTATTTTAAAGCCCACGCACATATGAACACAAAAAATTTTTCACGTTTTTTGACGATTACTCCGAAACCGCTCAAAATTAAAAAAAAAAAAAACCACATATTTTGCACATAAAATGCTAAACTTCCACTAAATATTGTTTAATTTAATTAATTTTTGCGATCAGGAAAAATCAAAAACGAAAAAAGGGATTTTTTGCATTTTTCACTGAAATTTTGAGGTTATGTAAAAAAAGTGTTGGAACAAAAGTTGTAGGTTTTTTGATTATCTACAACTTTTGCGTTCCAACTTTTTTGATAAAACGTGTAGTTTTCTCAGAAAATGCAAAAAACCACTTTTCACCCCTAAAAACCCACCCCTTCCTTCGATTTCCAAACTGAATTTCTTGAAATTATTTTTCCCTCATATAGAATCATATAATCAACAAACTCCCGTAGTTAGTTATTGCTCATTAATTTTTTCCATTTTTTTTTTTTTACCAGTATCGGTACTGTACTATAAGTACACTAATGAGATCAACAATGCTTTTAACATTGTCATGCTTATATGTATCATAATAATCTCTTTTAATGATATAAAACATCAATCATCTTAATAGTTATATTTTTCAAATATTTTTTCAGTTATAGTTAACATAGATTATTATAATTTGAACATTTATCTTAAAATTACGAGAACAAATAGAACTAATCAAAAATTTTTAAATAATTCAAATTTCTAAGTAGGTAAAACAGTAAGGTTATGAGACCAGGGTAGTTATGAGGCCAACGGATATCGGGCCAACTACAATCTCGCAACCTTACTGTTAGTTCTACAATAATTAAAACACAAAATATATATTGTATTTACATCTTTATATAAACTAATTATTTAAAACTTTGATAGCCATCTTTTTTAGGACAGCTTTTAGTATTTGTAGAAAATTTTTTAGTGAACTCTTTCCATACAGACTTTTTCTCGTCTTTGTCTTTTTCTTTTTTGTCAATGAGGCGATCGCGATCGCTGGAGCTCATCTCTGGTCCCATGATGAATGAGTAATGAGTGAGAGTGAACGAAATCAGATTATATATACCACACGTTAGTCATGTTTTCATTCTTTTATATCAACTTTTTGACATCTCCGCTAACTGAGTTATATTGAACGATGCGATCGTGTAATATCATACAGTATGCTGGTGTATTCTCAGGAAAATTATCTCTTGACTCGAGCTCCAAGCGAACATCAACGGGAGCACTTTTGAGAGATTCGTTTTGTTTCGAGCAGTCGATAACTATCAGTGGAATGTATTGAATAAAATCGGATTTACTTAAAATTGGCTCGGCATCTTTACTGTAGTACGAGATTTGAAAGTTAGCATACATGTCGTACAATATTGCGTACTCGTTTTGACTTATATTAAGATTTAAATTATTGTAGGGATAATATTGAGAGTTTAAAAACAGTTTAACGTTACTTGAGTTACAAATATCGAAAAGACTTGCGTTTTGCGTATTCGAAGATTTTTTGTTGGTTTGTAGACCAATTATTACAAAACGTGGTTTTTCCAATTGATTAGAAGTTTTGACAGTCCAAATGTGTTTGGTAGTTGCAGGAAGCAAGGGATACTCAAAAAATTCTTCAGATCTGAAACTCATAGTTACAGGACGATCTTTTTCAAGGAACTAGAGTAAACTTATTCTGTATGAATCTGATACCAAAACATAGGGCATGAGCCACTCGATTTTTTTTAGTTGAATTTTGAATGAATCGTAAGCTGCATTACCTGTGGTCGTTTGAATAATAGCATTTAAGTCATTCCTAGATCTAGTTATAATTAGTTCAAGCTTAACATTGACAACAATCTTACGATAATCTTCGGCAAAGCCTAAAATCATATTTAGAGGGATGAATACATCAAAGTCACCATCATCGTTTAAAATTTTTTTCTTCTTTTCTTCTGAAAGACCATACCAGCCTGAATTCTCTGCAATTAAACTTTGATTAGGATTAAAAGAAATCCAATTTTTCATCAAAGTGGACAAACCAACGTTTTTGCAACGATCTATTTCGATTCCATTCAATTCCAAACGAATGTCATCGAATGAATGACAAATGCCGTTATTGACAAAATGAGTATTTTTAGGTGCTTTATTGGTAGTTGTATCAGTTAACCGACCGCAAATATGAAGCACACTGCGTGATGGTAGTAGACACAAGTCCTGATGTTGAATGGCGATGCGAATTTCATCGCTGTTGTTATAATTAACTGCGGTGTATGGTTGATGGGCATGCACCTCGTAATGAGAGATACTTTCATCGAACACAACCGGATTTTGAATACTTAGAATATCTTCCATTTTTCTTTTGAAAACAGCAAAAAAATATGCAAGTTATTTCCCACCAAGGATGACTTTTAAGCCTAGGCTCTTGAGAAACTGTATGTTCTGCCGTGTTAACGCTTTCGGTGTTCGTTGGCGACTGATTGAAGGAGCGCATAGTGTAGTGTTTTTATAACTTCTGGAATTGAAAGAGTGGAGCCCTCTACCGTGATATACAATACCCATTATGGAGATTTTATATGCAATCTAATAGTTATGACTTCTTCGCGAAAATTTATTGAATCTCCGTCTTGATCTACTAGACGTAACTGAATGTTATCTATACTTTTTACGCAAATAGGTAAGTAAATGACTTATGTAGGAATTTCGATAATCTTAAAACCAGGATCAGCAACAGGATAAAACTCGTGTATAGTGTAAACTTTTTTATTGTTTATATAAGCTCCGGTTGTTATATTACACTCAACTCTTATTGAATTCAATTTGAGTATATTCACGGGTGCGTCAGAATGGTGAAGAATATTTGCAGGAAGGACACGACGATTAAAACCTAATATGTTTGCAATTGAATCCTTAGGACGAAAATCTATTTGTGCGTTACTCTTTATTTCACTTTTTAAAGTATTTTCGTTTGGTTTTATTGAGATTTCTATGTTACTTTGATTTTCTTCGAGAGTCTTTAGGATATATTTTTCAATGGCACCGATCTCGTAACAACCAGTTTCAAATTCAATTATTTGATCACCAATGTAAAATTTATTATTTCCTTCGTCTATGTTAGGAATAGAATTAAGACTTAAAAACTCAACTAATCCAAGACAATAGTTCTTATTTGGTAAGAGTTCAATTGGAGGAAAATATTGAGCTTCTAAAATTGAAGTTGTTCCAGATAAAGTTAGAGTTAATGACTCCATGAAAGTTCGGAATAGAATGAAGTAAGTTGAAAAAGAAGAGCTTTATATACCCTTGAGGTTTCCGCTTAAAAATTTCAAACATAAATGACCACAGTTGTAGGTGTTGTAACTTTGATATTTTTCAGGATTATATTTAATATTGTCAACATTTAGATAAATCATCAGTTCAAGGGGTGGTTGAAGATTACCAAAACTATCAAAATAAATTACTTCATTACCAAGTTTTTTATATGCTACCCAATGTGTTCCAGGTCCAGAATCGTTATCAAGATTAACAATCGCTGATTCACGATAATGAGGGCCAGATTGTGGTAATTTATCTTTCATGAAAACTCCTCGAAAGTATGGGATCTTCATTTTACCGGCATATTTTAATAAATTAAAATTTGACAGTGCTCTATCTGGTAGAATTATTTCGGGCTTTTTTTTTTTAAACCCTTACCTTGGTATCGTTTCAAGTATAAATCAAGACCTGTTTTATAACGCTTCAAGTAAAGTCCTTTACCTAACGCTATTGCTTCCATTTTTTTATTATGTCTTTTACTCTCTTCCAAATTTTGACGAGCTGACTTTGCATCGTTAATAGCTTTGTAAACTCCAGCAGCACCACCAGCTAATGCACCTGTAGCGCTCAATCCCGCGAACAAAGGTATTAAAGGTAAAACTCCACCAATTTTCGAAGATATAGGTGAAACTCAAGGAATTTTTATCCTTTTCTTTCCTCCTGATTGTTTTATTGCAGTTTTTGCTACTTTCAAAGCTGTGGTAATGATACTCTTAGGTGATTTACCTGGAGCAGCTGATTGAGATGCCTTTTTTATTATGGCATTTATCGGAGTCTTTTTATTACATTTTCTTTTACAAGTCTTTTTTGATTTCTTTTTTGTTCTCCTATTTTCAAGACCCATCCCTAATTTAGACTTTGCTTTCATGATGTTTGTAACAGCGTAAGCAGCTGCTTTTTCTCCAATACTTGCGTCTTTAGCCAGAACTCTTTGCCAAGCTTTATCTGCTAGAACTTTGTCAGCAGCGTTTCTAGAAGTAATGTTGTCTCGATTTTGAGAATAAGCTATATCGTGCTCTTTACAAGCAGAATCAAGTTGATTAATTGGTTGATCACCTCGTGATAAGCGAGCAGCTAGTTTTGTGCCTGGTCCGCAATAGTTATACCCTGGTAAGTGAAGTTCTAATGGAAGCTTGTTGATGATTTTATTTAACAAACCGTATCCTCTCTTCTTCTTCTTTTTGCTGGGAAAAATGATCATTCTTCTTAGTAGATAAGTGTAAGACTGAGAGTCAAAGTATAAAAGCATGGTATTTATAGTAATCATCAGCATTCTAATTCGAGAGCTTGAATATTTAACATGGATTTTACAAAAAGTAATGTGAAATTACCAGTTGCTAATTTCGACGTTCTTGTAAAGCAAGATAAGAAAGAGAAATGTCATGGCGATTTACTTCCTAGCAGCATCAGAGCAGTTATATCAGGGCCATCCGGGTACGGTAAAACCAATAGTATGCTTACTCTACTCACACATCCAAATGGATTAAGATTCGAAAACGTTTATGTTTACTCTAAATCACTATGTCAGCCAAAGTATAAATTTTTAAAGCAACTTCTTGAACCAATTGAAGGAATACAATACTTTCCATTTAGTGACAGCGATGAGGTAATAGCTCCAGCTGATGCATTACCAAATTCAGTTATTATTTTCGACGATATTGCTTGTGAGAAGCAAGATAACGTGAGAGCATTTTATTGTATGGGTAGACATAATAATGTTGATTGCTTTTATCTTTGTCAATCGTACGCAGCTGTACCCAAACACCTTGTGCGAGACAACGTTAATTTATTGATTTTGTTTCGTCAAGATGAGGTCAATTTGAAGCATGTCTATGATGATCATATAAACACTAATATGGATTACAAAAAATTTAAAAATTTATGCTCCGATTGTTGGAGAGACGGCAAACATAGTTATTGATAAAGATAGAGGTTTAAATGAAGGTAGATACAGAAAAGGTTTTGATTGTTTTGCTATAAATATAGGTTGAGTTTTACAACTATCACTAGTGTCTATCGAGAAATCGTTACGAAAACATGGCTGAGTTGACTCGAGAGAAAAAAGTTCTTGAAGAGCTTGTTAAAGCTCGAGAAACTGTAAAACGCAAGTATAATTTAATAAAATTTCAAAAAGATAGTACTGATCTTGTTTTAAAAGAAACCTTCAAACCTATAATTGATCCTTTACAACAGCTTGTGGAGGATAAGAAACGCAAAACTTTAAATGAAAGCTTTGTGGAAAAGAGTGTTGAGAATAAAAGTTTTATTGATCCATCAAATCAAAATTTTTTTTCAGTTAATGTAACTGAGACACCATCTGATGATGATGATCATAGCTCGATTGAAAATTTTAATGATCTGGAAAGTACGATTGTTGATACAGGGTCTGCGGGAGAATTAATTGATGTGAAAGCTGCAGAGCAAGATAATTTATATGGGTTGAAAAAGAGAACTAAAAATGGTTATCAGCTTGGTAATGCAATCGTAAAATTTGAAAAAGATAATATAATTGTTAATGACAAATCTTATTCAAGAACTCCCGGATTGTTTGAACTGATTGTAAATAAAAATCCTAAAAATTACACTATAACTGATACAACAACTTACCGACAGATTCTTGAGCAAACAAGTGCTCATAAAAAAGGACATATTCCAGGCGGTGAAATAAAAAAACATGCAGCTAGTAACAAGTACAAAAATATAATTGCAGATCTTTTTCAAGCAAGTCCAGTAAAACGTCGAAGTCCTTACAAGAAGTTCAAAACGACAGTATTAGATCGAAAAAATTCAACACCCATAAAAGCGAAGAGTGGACATAGTCTCATACCTCGATATAAAGTTGCTAATCGTGGAACACGAATGGATTAGGTATATTGGGGTGATCCTAATGAATTGGTTGATCGACTTCGCTTGTTGATAGCAGAGCAATCAGCCGGAAATTTAAACCATACAAATGAGACTCATTCAATTATCGAAGAGCTGCAAGAAGGTGGATATATAAATTAAGAAAAAGTGCATTGTTTGTTCATTACCATATTGCGAGTCGAGCGATAAGGACGAAGAAGAATATATTAAGCAAAAATAAACGTGTACTCGTCAGTATCAACATAAGTGTCGATGTGTTTGGACGTCACCTCAAAAAGACTGCAGGAAGAGCTGGTCCACCTGGTCACGGTTTTAAATTTACTCCTGAAGGACAGTTTGACATTGTAAACAAAAGATTGTGCAACCTAGCAGCTCCTCTTGAACCTAAAGACGCAGTTAATCTACAAACTTTGAGAGACCTCATCCAATCAGAAATACATAGTCTGTACGAGATTACTAAAAAATTACGAATTGACCTAGACGATTTGAATACAGTTCTTTATTCATACAAAGACGAGATTGAAATCAAGGTTCAAAAAAAAGTGGACGACTTGTCAGACCTTGTTGAAAATCATAGAGACGATATTGATCAGAAATTTCTAAAGTTAAGGTCAACTGAATTAGAAAAAGTAGAATATAATTCTTTCAATGAATAAAAAATCTTGTATAGTAGAAGAAATTCACAAACCAGCTTGTCGAAACTATCAACGCCGGAAATTCGATGTGCGAGGTTTGAACGAAACTTGGCAAGCTGACCTTGTAGAAATGCAACCCTACGCCAGAGAAAATAAAGGTCACAGATATTTGCTTACGATAATTGACATTTTTTCAAAGTACGCTTATGCTGTTCCGACTAAGACAAAATCAGGTCCAGATGTTACAGCTGCAATGGAATCAGTCTTGGCAAAAGTAAATCCACCAGTAAAAAATATTCACGTAGATTTTGGGAAAGAATTTTACAACAAACATTTTCAAGAACTTATGAATAAGTATAAAATAAACATGTATTCTACATACAGCGGTCTAAAGGCTTCAATATGTGAACGATTTAATCGTACATTAAAAAGTAGTATGTGGAAAAAATTTAGCCTGCAAGGTAATTACAATTGGGTACATATTTTACCTGATTTGATAAACGCTTACAATGATCGAAAGCATCGAACTATAGGTATGAAGCCAAAAGACGTAACTGCTAATCATGCGACTATAATTTTACAAAGATTAAATAAAAAAAAATAAAGTCTTTAAAAATAAATTCAAAGTTGGTGAAAAAGTTAGAATCAGTAAATTAAAAGGTATTTTTGAGAAAAGGTATACTCCTAATTGGTCTACTGAAATATTTACCATTACTCATGTTAATAAAACTGATCCACCAACATATAAACTAAAAGATTATGATGATCAGCCTGTTGTAGGAAACTTTTACGAGCCTGAGTTATTAAGAACAAAGTATCCCGATATTTATTTAATAGAAAAAGTAATAAAAACAAAAAATAATAAATTGTTTGTTAAATGGTTAGGTTTTGACGACAGTTATAATAGCTGGATTAATGAAAAAGATTTGTAATTTTTTAAATAAAAACTTTAATTGAAAGAAACTTGTATACATGCATTAGTATGATTTTTTAAACTCACGCCATATTTTTACTTTCATCAGAAAATTCAATTTTTCTGTCACCCAAATAAGTTATGAGCAACTCTGAACTTTGTGCCGTGGCTTTTATATCCTTCAAAAGTTTTGGTTCTTGCTCAAAGAGCTTTTGTAAACCATTAGGAAGAAATATCTGCCACTCACCGTCGAGCGTAACGACGACTTTATTGCCATATTGAGTCTTAGCCTGACGAACTTCTGTCTTTTGGTACGGTCTTGAGATGTCCAATTCGGTCAATTTCTTTGTAGGCAAGTAAGCCAATGCACCAATGGTGTTTGCCAAAGTAAAATCCATTTTCTGAAACAAAAAAGCAATATGGTGTGTTATAAAGTATGAAATATCAAATATGAAATAGTTTCTCACTCATTTTTCTGATAATAGGTAGTGACTTACTGTGATATTGAAGATGGCGAAAGAGTGTTTTAAAAGCAGAACTTTTTAGTCGGTGGCTCTACCTCTTCGAAGTCTTGGAGCGGAATGATCTCGGCTTCAGATCGACGCTCCTTAAGTATAGTTTCTCCCACTATTCTGGCTCTCCCCACTCTTTCAAGCTCATCGTCTTCCTCTGTGATATTATTAAGGACCATCTCGACTTCTTCTTCTTCCTCATGAGAATCACTTTCTGAAACGTTTTCGTCGCCATTTTTAACTTTGAGTGTGGCTTTACCACCATATTCTTCAATCAAATAGTGTCCCCAAGGAAGAGTGTCGGTTTGGAAGGGAAGTAAAAAACGTTTTGTGTCGTGTGGACTCAAAGCTACTTTTTCTTGTCTCTCTGTCCTAACAATGTGTCGCCTCGATCTTATATTGTTCTGATGAACTTTGACAATATTTTGATTGAATAAGCAGTCCTCATAGTCTTCGAATGTTATTTTATTCTTCACGACGGCAGATTTAACGCCTTTTGCCTTTTTCACAGTCTCCTGACCCTGAATTCGTTAAGAATACATTTTTGATCTGAGAGCCACGTAGCATTCTAGGATTTTTCCTGAGCATTCGTCTTTGAATAATCCAATTTCTTTATTATTAACTCTAGGAATACCATACTGGTTATCCTTTGGATAATCCCAGGTATCAAACATTTCAAGATTTTTTTTGATGACGTCGTAAATATTAACACCTCGGATGTGGTATATGAATGAGCCCATGTCAGAATAAAGCATTTTACAGAGATTTCCAATTTTTTTTCGCATAAACGAGTAATGAAACCGGTACATGGTTGTTTAGAGATGTCCAGCACGCATAATCCCACATATATTGGTTTTCTAATACATATCTCTGTCCTGGAAAGTTGTATCGCTACAAGATTTTCATCGAAGATTGAAGCACCATGAAAGTTTGGTCTTGCAATGAGAGCCTCGGCGCTATACCTCCCTTTCCATTTGTGACATAACTTAACCTCTTTTCTCTTCCTTTCGTTCTCAATCATCTTTCCGTATACCGCATTAATCATTAACTTGTAAAAAAGTTTTTCAAATTCATTTTTAGACTCCTTACGTCTTTGAGTGTTGAAGTCGACGTACGGTTTCAAAAACGGTTTCTGGTTGAATTTTAAGGCACGGTGTACTTCTTTAAGGATTAGCCCATACTCGAGCGCTTGTTTAAAGGCACGGTAATGAAGCACATGCCTTTCTTTATCGTATAAAGTTGTCAGTAGTTTCTTTTGCTTCTCACCAGGAGGCGTACGATGCTCTGGTAGCAAGGGCAGGTCGAGATGAGAATCATGTAGATGTTTTGGATATTCTATAGTACATTCGAGAAAAAATCCAACGGGAGAGTCATCCGGAACATTCCAAAATTCATGCTCGTTAAGATTCTCAACCCATTCGAAACCGCCATGAGCCAGGTGGGCTTGCATTGAGCTTCCATATAAGTTATTACAGTCTAAATAAACCAAAAAGCTCTCCTCTTCATCAGGATTATATTTATCACCCATAAACCTATTGTTTGCTTTCGCATACCTATGTGAACATTGGCTAGTACCACCTCTTATTCCTTTCTCCACAAACATGAGTATATCGATATCGGTTAAAAGCTCAAGTTCAGTATTTTCATCATTCTCGTTTTGTTTGAGTTTTAGCATAGCGTCCCACGTGAGACCTGGTGTGGTGTGATAAAACGCAGGATCCAATCCGTAAGCTTCCATGCATGTTAAGCGGAAATTTTGAAAGACCTCAGAAAGTAACAATATGTCTGTTTTTAAAAAAATGTCCGAGTAGATTCCCAGAGAGTCACAATTAAAAGCTTGCCAAACATTTTTTGCATGTTCATAACTTTCATCACTCATATGAGACTCATTCAGTTTACTATAAAAATCTTCTTTATCTGGAAATCTACATAACTGCAAGCTCGCTAAATTTTCATCGTAGTCATACGGGAACGTCCCCTTTTTAAGTAGCAACTGAATCTGCTGTGCACTGTAGCCATCTTTTGTGAATTCCAATTTTGTTATTGGATAGTCCGACAAGTATGAAGCCAATTTTTCCAATGATGTAGGTAAAAATCTGTAGCTATCAATAAAGCGAAAATTTATTTTGCTTCCCTTAATAAGTTTAGTGAAGGAAATGTATTTTTCACGATTCTCAGCGATAAGCTTTACTTTTCCTTCCAAGATGGAGGAAGTTGCTAATTCTTTAATCAAGAAATGTGAATCATAACCTAAATGATAATAAACCACGGGCAAAATTCTTGAATCCCGGAACTGAAGATTATGGGCCGGCCCGCGGTACCTAAAAAGAATAGTGTTGAAATATACTTATTAGTAAATTTTTAGCTTCAAATACATCATTGCATGAGTCTAAATTACCTCCCAGTAAGATGACAGTGATCTTTGATTTTTGCTTCATATTTTTTGAATTTTTCTTTACAAATGTGACATCGATCTGCATTGTAATGATTAAGCTTCTCCTGGTTGTTAAGTTCATTAGGCTTGATATCTTTGTAAGCAGCTTCAACTTGATTTTTAATATCGAGGAGTTTTTTTATAAACCACTGAACAGGAGTTGGTGCTGACTCGTCTACCTGTCTGTATGACTCATATCGAGATAAAGATTGATCGTGCAGCTACGATAGTAGCATAGATGCAGTATAGATAAAAGCCGATGCTGTGAGCTTGATGTTCTTGAAAAGCTAGATTTTCTTCTGTTGGTTTTAAAATTGATTCAATATCCGAATAAATTATCCAAGGACAAAAATTCTGCGCATTATGATACCTAAACTTTAAAATTTTATTCTCGTTATTTGGCAACGTAATTTTACAGTTATTAACCAATGCACACTCGTCCTGATGCTTTTGGAGCTTTTTTAGATCCACAAAAAAAACTTAAGCATCTGTTGCAAATGTGAACTTTTCTCTTGTTTTTTGTTAATTGTTTTGCTACAAATCTCGAAAGGTCTTTAATCCATACATAATGGAACCAAAAATTTTCAGTATAATCGTCGTCATTCTCACTGTCTTTATCAGAATCTTCATTTACATAGTGTTCTTGTATTAAAAGAAGATTGACATGATCTTCCTTTTGTTGATTCGATAAGTGACAAGGAGAAACCCTAAAATCATCCCCATATTTTTTCAGCATGTATACATTAACTGAAACTGGATTCTGACTCTCGAACTTGTTAATGCTTCTAAGAGTGACTGGAAACTCGATACCGTCGAAGTTCAATTTATGTTTGTACTTTTCGTAGTGACTCACACTGGAGGTATGATGATTTGCTAGATACAACGCACTAAGGATAGCCCACATGAAACATTTTTGATCTTTATTCTTAACATTGATACAAGCCCGTTTTTTCATTATTTTTCCAGGTGATGGTATGTAAGAAGTAGCTCTTAGTTGATTTAATTTGTTAATATTTATTACCAAACGTAATATATAATTCAAAGTGTACCCACTACCCTTTGTTTCAAAAGACTCAATTTCATTTTGTAATGGAACATTTATATTATTTTCAAACCATTCGTCTAGTTGAGTAGATTGATAGATGGATTTATTTTCCGTACTAAAGTATTTTACTTCTGGCGTTTGTTGTTCATCTCCTTTTTGTAGGGTATATTCTGCAGCTAACTCAGCATTGACCTTGATAGAAGGATGTTCGTTTAAAACTGCTAAAATTTTTGATTTGAACATTTCTTTTGCATCATTCACGAAGGTTGTGATATCCAAATGTCCATGATAAGCAATCACACCAGATCTGATTCGATTCTGAAAAGCAGAATTTAAATCATCCCAAGAGACTCTACCAGAAAATGGAGATCGAAGCTCGCCACCGATTCTCATACCTGCTACCTGTTCACCATCTAATGCTTGATCCCCCTGCTCCAATTGTTCTTCCAGTTGATTAGCTTCTAGTTGCTCATTATTATGCGCTTCCTGCCCATCAGCAGTCTCATCGGCTCTTTCTTGTAGTAACCACTGCCATCCAGCACCCTCCATTAACCACTCACCAGTTTCGTGTTCTTGCTCGTGGCGAAGCTGATCCTGACGAGCTTGATCAATCGTCTTCTCATCCATCAAATGTTGCAGTCTCTGACGGATGTAATAAAGCTGCGACAGACATGTTTGACACTTTTGTTTTTTTTGCTCTTGTTAATTCAATATTCTGCGTACCACTTTTAAGCTTTTCAATTTCATAATCTGCCATATGTAGCCATCTTTCAAAATCAGACAACTCTCCTGTGGATGAGTAGACGCGCAACCTGTCTAAAAGGATGCCTACTATAATCTCGGAGTAGCTGATATCCATTTTGAATCTATGAAAGAGACTCGAAGACACTGCTTTTTCTCCTTGAAGACAAAGTGTGTAATAAATTCGTTGCTTCGATCTCACTGCTCCTAGTTAAAAAAAAAAATGTCGGAATCGTATAGGTATCTTGTAGTCTCGCCGTTCCTTTCCGAAGAAAATGTCGGACTATTCTCGTAGACTCGATGAAGATCTTGCTGCTCACCAAAATGTCGGAATCGTATAGGTATCTTGTAGTCTCGCCGTTCCTTTCCGAAGAAAATGTCGGACGATTCTCGTAGACTCAATGAAGATCTTACTGCTCGCCAAAATGTCGGAATCATATAGGTATCTTGTAGTCTCGCCGTTCCTTTCCGAAGAAAATGTCGGACGATTCTCGTAGACTCGATGAAGATCTTGCTGCTCACCAAAATGTCGGAATCGTATAGGTATCTTGTAGTCTCGCCGTTCCTTTCCGAAGAAAATGTTGGACGATTCTCGTAGACTCGATGAAGATCTTACTGCTCACCAAAATATCGGAATCGTGTAAGAATCTTGTAGTCTCTCTGTTCCTTTCCGAAGAAAATGTCCGAAGTACTTATCAATCTAGTGGTCTCAATGAAGATCTCGCTGGTCTTGCTCCTCGGTGAAGAATGAACCAGACCTGGTTGTATACGATCTATTTATACTCTCACTCATCTCCCACTCCTGATTTTTTCCCACTCGCTCAAAAGTAGTGGGGGGGGGGTGAAAAAAAAAAATATATATATAACTTCTCATCCATCAAATGCTGCAGTCTCTGACGAATATAATAAAGCTGCGACAGACTTGTTTGACACTTTTGATTTTTTGCTCTAGTTAATTCAATATTCTGCATACCACTTTTAAGCTTTTCATCTGCCATATACAGCCATCTTACAAAATCAGACGAGTTTCCTGTGGATGAGTAGACTCGCAACCTGTCCTAGAGGATGCCTACTATAATCTCGGAGTAGCTAATATCCATTTTGGATCTATGAAAGAAACTCGAGAAGAGTGCTGTTTCTCCTTGTAGACGAAGTGTGTAATAAACTCGATGCTTCGATCTCGCCGTTACTGCTCCAAGTTTAAAAAAAAAATCGGAAATGTAAGAAATTCGATCGAGATCCCACTGCTGTTGCTTCTCCTCGAAAAAAATGTCCGAAATATATACGAATCTCGTGGTTTCGATGAAGATCTCTAAGCTGCTGCTGCCCACCAAAAAAAATGTCGGAATCGTTTAGGTCTTTTGTAGTCTCTTCTGTAGTAATCGACACCTAAAATTTGAGCTTTTTCTGACAAGCCCTTCAGTCTGAACCTTCATGCCCTTAGAATGACTTTGCAAAATTCAATAGGTCTCTTCTGTAGTAATCCATACCTAAAATTCGAGCTTTTTCTGACAAGCCCTTCATTCTGAACCTTCATGCCCTTAGAATGACTATGCAAATTTCAATAGGTCTCTTCTGTAGTAATCCATACCTTAAATTTGAGCTTTTTCTGACAAGCCCTTCAGTCTGAACCTTCATGCCCTTAGAATGACTATACAAATTTTAATAGGTCTCTTCTGTAGTAATCCATACCTAAAATTTGAGCTTTTTCTGACAAGCCCTTCAGTCTGAACCTTCATGCCCTTATAATGACTATGCAAATCTTAATAGGTCTTCTCTTGGTAATCTAAACCTAAAATTTAAATTTAATTCCACTTACTCCTTTACCTGAAATTTCTAATTTAGTAGCATACTTCAAAAAACTTTTGACAATTTTCCTCGGCTTAAAATCATAAAATCATTTCTAAATGAAAAACTATGTTAGTTAGAGACCTGTAATTTTATAACAAGTTATCTTTTTACAAAAGCTGACTTCAAAAAATATTAAACTCATAAAAATTAATTTTTTCACTAAGTGAAAATAACTAACAAATTCATGAAGACATGTCCATGATCTTATTCGATTCTGAAAAGCAGAGTTTGAATCATTTTACACGTATAATATTTACCTATAAGCACACGTCTTTTATTCGGTCATTTTGAATGCGTGGCAGGTACCTGATAGTTGCTCGCGCGGTTTTTATAACAAAGTACATCCAAAATAACTGCTGCAACTTTTGAGACAGCTCGCATACAGATTTTCAAAACTGTGTTTTCATGTAAGTAGTAGTTATAAGGTAGACGTGGGCTGGTAACTGGGCTCGTAGGTTAAATAACTAAGCTTCAACTATTGTTTGTAAAACAGTGAAGTTACGTGTGTTTTAATTATTGTAGTACTAACAGTAAGGTTGCGAAGTCTGGTGGTAGTTGGGCTGGTAGCCGTTGGGCTCGTAACTACCCTGATCTCGTAGCCTTACTGAGCCACAAATGCTATAATGATATATAACTGCCCTTAAGGAGTAAGTTAAACATTACCGTCGAGGGCAGTGGACGTACCTCGAGACGGTAATGTTTGACGTCTCCTTAAGGGTAGTTTCATATTTTACTTCACTAGGGCATGCAATATGGTACTTTGAGAAAACTTAAAAATGTAAATATTAATGAAATATTATTTTACACCTTATTTACTTTAAAAAATTAAAAATTAAATTTATTTATTATTAGGATAGAATATGAACGTATAATATAAATATAATTTAATATAAAATACATAATTTGAATGGCCAATATAAAAAATATTATTATAACTATTTAATGATAAGGTGTATTTTTTATTCATTTATTAGTTGTATTAATAACGCAGTTATTGCAGTTAAAATATTACCTCAACTGCAAAATGTTTGCAGGAAATGCAAAACTACGCATTGTCCTATACCTTCTCAATTTTTTGTGCGTGGAATTTTCAGAAAAGCGAAGTGTTGACAAAGTGAAGTGGGAGCATAAGTTTTATTGGTGGTATTAGCTTACGGGATAATTTTGGGAAAGAGTGCTGCAGACCAGGTAGGTCATTAGACTGGGTCCGACCCGCCGACGCTACGGTTTTTCCCCTTAATGCCTGGCGCTCTTCGGTAAGCACGTAATGGTTGTAAACAAACGCACCGTCGTGGAATCGTATAGTGCAGCCAAAATTTTACATCTCGCCGGGATGGAAAAAAATTTTCCATCCCGGCGAGGTGTAAAATGCTCCCCCTCCACTGCTCGAGAGTAAAGAGAAACTTACCCAGGCTAGCTCAGCAGTCGAAAAGTACCTATTGCATGGCCGAGAGAAGTAATAGTACATTTCGATATCCATGGCTAAGACGTGCGTTTCTGACACTGCGCAATTTTTATCGCCCGAGCGAAACATCTCGAAGCGAGAGAGAGAGAGAGTCGACATAAAGACTCACGAGATCGAGAACGTTGCGACCACAGGAGGGACGGCGACAGACGTCAAATATCTACCAGTCGACGACGACGCTCTTCAAGTCGACAACGACGCTCTTCAAGTCAACGACGACGCTCTTCAAGTCGACGAAGCCGAACGCCGAAACACCATCATCGAGATGACTTCAGAAGCCGTCGTCGATTCTACTCATCTGTGCACAGCAAGTTTTTAAAAAACCGTCTGCACGAGGTTGATGGATCCTTCTGAAATTTTTTGACGTGAGAGTACCATTAAAAACAAGACTTTTTCCGCAAACTAGAGGTCGCTATCACATTTCTACTGCGTGTAATGCCGTTTTGAAATACGAAAAAAAACCTATTTTAGTAGTATTTCAAAGCTTTCTTTGAAAAATCATAACTTTAGTTTAAAACAAGGTAACGACATGCAGTTTGTGTCAAAAATTTATTTGTGGCAAGTACATTCAGTTAAAAATATAATAACAAACTTTTAAACTTTTTTTTCCTTTGTACAGAATCCCTTGATCAAATGTTATTTTACTCGTTTTTGTCCTATCTTCACTTGAATGTAGCTTCATTCAGGTAAATATTTTTGATATATCTAAAAATTGAAAAAAATTCTTCATAAAAAATCAAAATTTTGCGACCTTACAGAACTCTGTGGGACCTTCCACTTCCAAGATACAGCCGTTTGAAAATTTGAAGAAACTCATAAAACACGTTTTTTGCGATTTTTAAGGGCTATTTTGCACTGATTCCCCTATATTTTTTTTTTTAACCGTATGGAGAGATACTTCAAAAGATCCTGTTAAAAAATAAGGTAAATCTCCGCTTCAACGGGAGAGCGGTACGTACGTATGAGTGTGTGTGTGTGTGTGTGCAGTACTAGTATGCGTGAGTGACACGGCGCTGCTTGTAGCAGTCACAAAGAGTCGTCCGTAAGAGACACCATGTACATCAAAACGCACGTTATTAACTTGCCAGTAGTTGGTTTTGAACGAACAATAAGTAAGTTTAGTTGGAACGTGCGGTGAAGAAAAAAAAATGTGCTCTGAAAATCTTTTACTTTTTCTGTGTCTGCTGTCTCAGGGGCACAGAAAATAATATTACTCCAGCCAAGTTTGAAAACTAAGTGTTGAAAAGGCAAACAAAATTTGAGGAAAACTCCGTGCGAGTATCGGATGCACGTGGAGTTAAAATCTTGCGAGCGCGTAGTGGGTTATGTAGCTAAACGAACGCATGGTAAAAGTGAGGTTAAGTGAGCACATGTCTGAATTATAATTGAGTACTGTAAATTGTTAAATGGGCAACGAGTTAAATAAAGAAAAACTTAACGAACACGAACTAAATGAAATTGTGAATAATTCAAATTTTGAGTTAAAATTAGAAGATATAAATTATTAACGGAAAACTTTTCTGAAAGGTTTCAAAAGAGTTTTGGTTCTCGACCGAGTCGTAAATAAACCTAAATTTGTACAGAAAATAAAAATAACGAAAATGTCTAAAACCGTGGAGGTGAAAGTGCAAATTTTTGACGGTAGCGACTACAGCATTTGGAAAAAACTACTCTTGCTGGCATTGAAAATTAAAAAATGTGATGAACCAGCAAAAAGAGATAGAGCCGTTACTGATGAACTAGAAGAGTGGCAAGAAAAAAATGACAAAGCCATGAGTTACATCTACAATAACATTTCAAACGATCAATTCCAATTGATTGGAGAAGAAGATTCAGCTTTTAAAATAATAAAAGTGTTTGATAAAATGTATTTAAAAGAATCGACAGCACTACAGATTTTTATACGAAATAAACTAGATAAAATAAGATTGAAAGATTAGGAAGACTCGAGTACTTTATTTTTAGATTTTGAAAAAACAGTGAATGAATCAAAAACTGCTGGTGGAAATGTGAGAAAGATTAAATTATATGCTCAAGACTCTACCTGACTCTTTGAGTTATATTGGTGATGTGCTTAAAGAAGAAGACAGAAACTGTGACTTTATAAACAGAAAAATAGTGATGTGGGAAACTAAGTATAATAGTGACTGAAGTAAAAAGAAAGCAAGTGTTTTTAAAGTTGAACGAAAAAATTTAATTTGTTATGATTGTGGCGAGCCAGGCCACAAGAAAATGGACTGAAAAAATCCTTGGTTGAAAGGACCAGGTCGAGGTGGTCAAAGAAGAGCTGGTGCATACAACGAAAAGGTGCAAGAGGTCTGCAAGGCCGACAGCAGCAGCAAACGACGCGTGGTGGACACAGCCGTGGCCGCGGCAGAGGCAGCTCACAGCGAGATAACAGCAGAGCAGACGGAGCAGGCCGCGGAGCGGGGCAGCAGCGAAACGACGGGAGCCTCAACTACAACAATGAACGAGAGTTTCCAGGTTCGTTTTTGGCGCAAGTAATGCGTAATAATAATGATGTCAAAGCAAATGTTTATAATTTTAATGTAGATAGAATAGATTGAATATTAGATAGCGGATGCTCGGATCATATCGTGAATAATGATTCGTATTTTTCTGAGCCTATCTTTTTGAAAAATCCGATTAAAGTCAAAGTCGGTGATGGTAGAATTTTGGAGGGAACTAAAATCGGTAAAATCACAACATATTTTATTGTTGACAACAAACGAATGGAAATAAATTCATCCAATGTATTCTTTGTAAAAAATATGGGTAGAAATTTAATTAGTTTTGCGCGCGTTATGGATAAGAATAAAATTTTTTCAATCGGTGATACTGCGAAAATTTATGATAAGAACGATAGATTGTTAGGAATCGCTTACAAAGAAAATAGTTTATACAAAATGAGTAGTTTTAATTTTGACGGAGAAAATTATAATACTCAAACAAATTTGAACGGCATGACTACGAAAGAAAAGCTTTATCGAATGCTTGGTCACTTGAATTTTAAATATTTAAATTACATGTGCAAAAATAAATTAGTTGACGGTTTACACGAGAAGTTAGAATCAACCTATTTAAAATGCGGTCCATGTAAGAAAGACAAAATGAATAATTTGCCATTTAAAAATAATGGATCTAGAGCCAGTGAAATTTAAGAGTTGGTACATTCAGATTTAAATGGTCCTCACAGGACAACCGGTTTTGATGGATCAAAATACTTTTTTAATTTGATAGATGATTATAGTAAAGTTGCAGTAATTCATACTATTAAATGTAAAAATGAGGTTTATGAGTGTTTTGAGAGTTAAATGAATAAAGTACAAAATTTAACCGGTAAAAAGATTAAGAAATTCAGATGTGTTGCGGATTGACTGCTTCATTAATTTTATTTTTATTTGCCGGATTAAAAGCTGGTAGGGGAGGGTTGCAAAATAAATTGAGTAGACCATTAATTAAGTTTATTTGAATTTTATTTTCTAAGAATATATTGTTATTTACAAAAAAAGGTTCAAGTTTAATAACTTTTATTAAATCTCTTAATAATTAATCAACAAGTATGAAATTTAAGTAGTTAATGTGTATTGACAGATTTATAAGATTGATGTTGATAACATGAACTCATTACTATAAAATAGAATAAGACAAATCATAAAAGTATAAAATAATTTAATTATAAATTATGGAGAATTACTATTGAGCCAGGTCCAGTTGAAATGTAAAATGAGATAAAATAAATCAGTGTAGTATACTAAAGAGAACTATCCAGAAGGTTAGGTTGAATTTCATGAATTTAAGCAAATGAGCTGAGAATGAGCTTGAGAGAGAGAATAATAACTGATTAAAGAGAGAAACTGAGATATGACAATATGTTGAATTGAGAATTGCCAGCATTAATTTCCCTGTAAAGAAACTTAACTAATTTGAGAAACCGCCTAGTCAAAACTCTTGACGAATTTGATTATATTAATTCAAACCATAAATACGAGTTTTGCTTGAGTACAGTTGAGGTAAACAAAGAAACAGAGAATGGCCTTGAAAAGAGTAGAAAAGAAAATGGCTGCGTGTAAGACAGCACAAAGAAAAGAGAGAGAGAGCAAGAGAATGCACAGTAATTGTATTGATTTTCTGGCTGTGAGAAGGGCAATGTAGAAGCACCGGTAAATTATTGTTACCGGTTCTGAGCGAAATACCTGAAGATGCCACGCCGTGAAAGCTCTCCTTGCTGAGCAACTAACCCAAGAATTGAATTTAGCCAAGCCGTTTGAGTTAATTGAAGATCAAATGTCTCCCGAATTGAGCCAACACCAAGTAGATCATTCGTCGAGTTGACTGTACAGATGAGATGACTACGTTGAGGATGATGAGAAAGAGTCACGAGAAAGAAGCAAGAGAAACCCGAGAAGTTTCACAAAATGGCGAGTGAAACCGTCTATTCACGAGCGTTGTCCTGAAGATGGAGAGAGGCCCGAGCATAACAGTCAAGTCATAAGTAAATGTAAACACCGATATTGATTTGAATTTAAATTATGAGAGTTTTCTTATTTACATTAAAAGGTGTGAGCGTTGGTCGAGTAGCAGCAGAGAGTGGCCTTGAAAATAGAGAGAGATAGCCCAATAGAGAGAGAGAGAGAGAGAGAGAGAGAGATTGATTGTATAATGTTTTTTATTTCGACCAAGGGTAGAACCCTATGTGGCCGCGTTTGAGGTACAAAATCGTAATAAATATAATATAAATAATAACAGAAAATATAAAGTATAACAGCAAAAGTATAAGTATAACATAAGTAGTATATGTATAAGTAGAGCTTAAGTATAAGTATAACATTTGTAGGTATAACAGCATATATAAAAATAAAAGATAAAAATTTCTTCTTAGTAGTAAGGTGAGATCAGCTGGGGCAGCGCATGGAGATCATTATAGTTTAGTAGGCTTGCGAGCAGATCCGGGCTCGCGCAGTCGTCTCACTATCATTGTGTCAAGTGTCGCGTCAGGGGGGCAAGTGGACCAAGTGAGGTGGTCTCAGAGGCGGGCCAGGGGTGGAGGGTATAACCTCAGCGAGTCCGTGAGCTGAGGAGGCACAGGCGTTAGGCCTTCACGTTGAGCCCGCGTGATCCAGTCGTGCTTGTCAAGGAGAAGCAGCTGGTCCCAGAGCTGAGTGCGGAAAGCGTCAAAGGTGAGCAAGCTGAGGTCCCTGATGCCCATGGAATTAATGAGGCGAATGGCATTATGGGTGAAGGATTTTGCCAGGGCTACACCTCGCGCATGGGGGAGCAGGAAGTACCCGCTGAAAGTGCGGGTAGATTGCCGGATGTCAGGGCGTGTGTGGGCAGGGATAAGTCTCTCGGAGAGAAAGGGTGGGGTCCCATCGGTCGATACCTTAAAGGCAGTGTTGCCCACGAAGAAGTCGCGACGTCGAGCGACCGACAACCATCCGAGGGCAAGACGGTAGGGAGTGACATGTGCCATCCAGGGTATGTTCCCGTAGACATAACGCACGCACGCGTTAAGCAGGCGGTGAAGTCTGAGGTCCTGCTTCACGGTCAGGTTACCATAGACAGTGCAGGCGTAATCAAAGTGGGGCAAAATAAGGGCCTCGACCAGGTGCTTCCTAAGTGTACGTGAGAGGGCATGTCTATAGTAACGGAGACTGTGAAGTGAGGAGAACACGCGCGAGCATATGCCATTAATGTGGCACTCAAAGTTGAGGGACGGGGTGAGGGTGAAACCGAGGATCTTGAGAGAGGGGGAGAACGCAACGACTGCGTCTCCGATGTGGATCGGGGGTGGCGAGGCAAGCTCAGGTTTGGCGAGGTACTGCGCGCTACCGAATAGTAGGGCCATCGTCTTGCCTGAGTTTAATCTCAGGCCGTTCTCGGTCACCCACTCAAGTATGGCGACAGCATCAAGTGAGAGTTCACGCGAGAGGGTGGCGAGACCGGCCTCGGTAGGCGGCGCCGAGCGGTAGATCTGCAGGTCGTCGGCGTAGAGCATGTGATAGCAGAAGGCAAGTACCCGGGGCAGGTCTAACACAAAAATCAGGAAAAGCAGGGGCCCGAGACCACTGCCCTGGGGAACACCGGTTGAAAGGCCGAGCCAGCTAGAGGTGGTGCCGTCTCCGGACCTGATTGCCTGGGACCTGCCGCTGAGGTAGTTAGCAAACCATCGTATGGCGCCATCGGAGCAACCAACCAAGCGCAGCTTCGCCAGGAGTCGCGAGTGGGGCAGGGTGTCGAACGCTTTGGAGAAGTCGAAGGCGAGGAGCCCCGTGAGTTTCTTGCGGTCCATGTTCTCGCAAACGTCCTCAAGGATGCCGAGGAGAGCGGTCTGGGTGGAGTAGCCGGCGCGAAAACCGGACTGGCGCGGATCGAGAAGGTCATGGGATGTAAGGTGGGCCATCAGTTGATCATGGACAATACGTTCCAGAAGCTTGGATGGAGTACAAAGTAGGGCAATGGGTCGGGTATCAGACAAAGATTTCGGGCAAGGGGCTTTGAGTAAGGGCACTATCAGGGCCTTCTTCCAGTCAGAAGGGAAGACTCCAGTCTCGAGTGAGGTATTGATCAGGGCAGTCAGGTGAGGCAAAACTGCTGGAGAGGACAGTTTGAGCATTTCAGCGGAAATGCCATCGACACCTACGCTGGAAGAAGTACAAGCGAAGAGACGTTGGAAGGCTGCTAGATGACATGGTAGAGCGCGGGGCTGGGGGGGGGAGTGCCTTGGCAAAAAATCTTGTCGCGCGGCGATATGTCAGGCGGTGACGTCAGGAAACGCTTTCCGGTCGACGCAAGTTGGGCAACGGACGCCTGAAGGGCGGCAGGCGCGCCAGCAGTGGTGTCAACCACGCGAGTCGTCGTCGCAAGTAGGTCCGTGGTGACCGGTAGCACCTGGGTCTTTGCAACTCGCTCGGCAGTTGAGTTAGGTGGAACGCGGGTTTGTCTGAGCGATGACTGGCGAGTTATCGAAGCGCGGGAGGATTGAGCGGGAAAGGGGATCGATGCACAGGTGGAACAAACGCGTGGCCCTCCTAGCGACTCGGGGTCGATGCACCGCGGGTGGAAGAGGAGCGAGCACTTGACGCAAAAGATAGAGGAACCTTGCGTACCTATGGATCTCTCAATGTGCAGCTGGCACTGTGGGCTGACTGGACCAGGCATGAAGCAGTAGACAGCAAGCGGCAGCAGACGACGGCAGGAGCAGTTCCAGGGCCACTACGCATGAGCGAGGGCAGCGCGCCAGCCAGATATGCAGTGGGGCCAACTTGATGGCAAGAGGTTCACCGGCTGCCACTAACCTCGAAATGACAACGAGGGCCGGAGAAAAACAGGCGAGGATCGACGAGGAGCGGCCTGTCCGTCTCCAGGAGGCCAACCAGGGCGTAGGCCTTGGAATCCTGCACTGATGTGTCCAATGCGGTCGAACCGGGGCACAGTAAAAGCGACAAGCGAAGTAAAAATAGCGAGAGCGATCGCGGCAACGACTTCTCAGCTCGGTAGAGAGAGAGAGAGAGCGAATGGCCGAAATGGCTACGTGCTTGTGCACATTGAGATAGACGAAATCAGCACAGAGTCGTAAATTCTGTGCTAGAGAAAATGAAAAGTGAGAAGGGGCAAGGAAATGACTGTTCCTTGCACCTGAATACCTGCAGATGTTCGATGAGTGAAGATTGTCCTTGAACCAGACAAATTCTCCGTGAACCACCGGTGAAGAGTAGCTGGTACACGTGGTAATGGCGCGGCTCCGAGGTTGTTGATGATCACAGAACTACTGTCTGTGATCGTCCGGATGAGCTGGTGCACGGTGAAAAGGTAGGTTCCTGGACTACCTGGTGAAAAAGGCGATGAGAAGAGCCGTTGAGTAGAACCGTGAAAAAGCCGGGAGAACTCTCTGCTGCACACACATACACTTGAGCACCAAAACCAGAAGCCAGCACGCGAGGCCTGTGGCAGCAGCAACGGCGACAGTGGTACTGCCCAGCCCTACGGCGCGCGGGAGTGAGAATTGGGACTAAAGTCCCCGCCTAGACTCATAGATGGAGCCATGCAGTCTATCAATTTAAAGTTGAGCGAATGAGCCGAAATATTTACGAGCGAATTGTGGTCCACTCCGTAACAAGATGTGATAACGGGTGAGAATATTTAAATAAACATATTCATGCTTTGGCTAGTGAGAATGGCATATCTATTGAACCATGCCCACAGAACGTGCACGAATTAAATGGTGTGGCTGAGAAATTTGATGAAACGATCATGAACTCCGCGAGATGTTTGATGTACTATGCTGACGTGCATAATAGATATTGGCCAGAAGTTGTAAAAACAGCTAGTTATTGAAAGAATAGAACTTTTACGAGAAGTACGATAGAAACTAAAACACCTTTTGAGATATTTTCCAGTAAAAGGCCGAATTTGAGTAACATTTTTTTTTTTTTTTTTTATTAAGGTGTACCCAAACCAAAAGGTTTACACGGCCATAATTTGAGTAACATAAAATTATACGGTAGTAAAGTCTTTGTTAGAGTACTGCACGTAAAAATAAATTTTAATCGGGATAGAAAAGCCGATGTAGGTATTTGGATAGGTTATGATAACGTAGGATACAAAGTTTTAATGAACGGTAGAATTTTTGTTGCACGACATGTTGAGGTTATTGAAAATAAAGATAGTTTAATCGGTTATAATGGAGAGGAGAAAGAAAGTGATTTAAGTGATGATAATGATTCTTGTGAGAGCATTTCAAGTAAAAACTCTGAATCCGATGTTTTAATGAAAGAATCTGAAAGTGAGAAATTAATTGATAAACAAAATAAAAGTCCGAAAATTGAAAGTAAGAAATCACCCCTGAATATTTTGAGAAGGTCTACTAGAGACAGAAAGAGACCAGATTTTTATAGCGCGAATTTGGCTGATACGGAAGTAATTTATGTAAATTTAGTTAACGCAGAAAGTCCATCAAGTTATTACGAGGCTATTGAATGCGATGAACGCGATTTGTGGAGAGAAGCGATGGAAAAAGAGATGGATTGTTTGTTGAAAAATGAAACGTGGAAATTGGTAGAAAAACCAAAAAACGCGAAAGTCTTGGATTTAAAATGGGTTTTCACAAATAAATCTGATAATCGGAAAAAGGCGAGATTAGTGGTGAGAGATTTTCAGCAGAGAGAAGTGCTTGAGGACATATACTCACCAGTAGCTCGGGTGCAGACGTTGAAATTATTGTTGTCATTTTTTTGCCAGAAATGCTTATTTATTCACCAATTAGATGTTGAGACAGCTTTTCTAAATGGTGAGGTTAAGACAGAAGTATTTGTGAAACAACCATTAGGTTTTGATGATACAGGTAGGGTAGGAAAATTAATAAAGTCATTATACGGCCTGAGAAAAAGTCCGAGAGATTGGTATGAATGTCTCCATGATTATTTAACAAAATTAGGATTTGAAAGAAGCGAGAGTGATTATTGTTTATACACTAAACGCGAAGGAAATTACGATATGTACATAATTTTGTTTTTAGATGATTTATTGATTTGTTGTCAAAATATTGAAATTCTAGAGAAAATAAAAAATAAAATGTCTGATAGATTTAGTATGAAAGATATGGGTAAAGTGAATACATGTTTGGGTATAAATATAAATTATAGTCGTAAAAACGGTCAGATGACTTTAGATCAGACTGATTATATAAATTAGTTAGCAAAAATTGTAAGCAATGCGAAATTATTTTGAACGCCTATAGAGCAGAACTTGAGTTTACAACCCGCACAATCAGCTTCAACAGATTTGAGATATAGAAATTTAATTGGTGGGGCCGTCCTCGTTAAAAAAGCAGGATTTTCTCTGACTTTTTTTAAATTTTCTGAAATTTTTTCTACCGATTCTGGACACCAAAAAAGAAAGATTCCCAAATTTTTAGGTCCTAAAAAATTTTTTTGCGTCTTCTATGAATAAAGTTGTTTTTAATGTAAACCAACGAATTGAACAAAAATTGATCGCTCATTTTCACTATTTTTGCTACCATTTCTAAACGAATGGGCCGATTTCCACGAGGTTTGTTGCGTTCGAAAGTAGAGTAAAAAACCAATCCAAAAACGTCCTGCTTTTTTAATTTTTATGCCTTGGTACCGATATAGCAGACAAACAATACAGAACACACTTAATAAGCTGTTCCCAAAAAAGCTATTTTTTTTTTTTTTTCTTGACACTTTTTACTTTTTTTTGGTGTATACTTTGATTGTATATACATTACATTTGACGGTTTTGCGTTTGAAGCCGATTTTATAGCGTATTTGTTAAAAATTTAACCTTAAAAAAATCCCAAAATTAGGGTTTATCGATGTTTTGGCTAATTTATTCAACACTGAATGCTTCATACACAATTTAAAACAACGTCAAGTTGTAGTTGAAGTCAAGAGCTATTCAATGGTATAAGATTTTATACTGAAATTTTTATTTTAAGTAAAGTTACGGGCTTTTAAAGCAAGAAAAAATATCTACCCTATAATCTGCGAATCTCTAAAAACATATTTTGAAGTAAAAATTTTAATTGTTTCTCACTGCGATAAATGAAGACATCTTTTAATTGCTGAAAGTAAAGGAACTGAACTTGATTTTAAGACGATACCCATGTTCTTTACCTATAATTTAAGTCACTGAAATTACAGTTTTTTGATTTTATTTTTTTAAAATAAAATTAATACCTTATTTAATTGTTTTATTACATAATTTTACCGATGATTGAAAATACGAATGCATGTTTTTGAATCGTTCAAATGATATTTAAAGAATTTTCAAAAATTAACTCACTCTTCCAAAATTTTGTAAGTGTTATTGAATATTGCTATTTGCTATCTTGTCACAAAGGTGGCGCGACCGCATCGCACTTAATCCATCACTTTGATTTTATCTTTTGCTAAAATTTCAAGTAGAGTTAGTAGACTTGCATAGCGTTGTAATATTTCGATATTTTTAGTTTTTTATTGTTGGATTGAGAGTTTAAAGTTGTGAGAGCGCGCGCTTGTAGATGACGCCTCAAGGCGGTGCTGCCACTACAGCACGAGGCACGAGCGACGCGCCACTGCAGATTTACTAGTTGAGCCGAACAGACATGCGTCTCGATATACGTTCTATTTGCTCTTGTAATTAAATAAAGTGTTGACGGTGTTTAAAATTAATACGCCTTACTTTTATTTTACCCGATAAACTTAACCACCTAGACCTAGACAATCCAACAGGTTGTGGGCCTTGCACCTTTTGTTTTTCTCCTGTGGGAGAACTCTGCAGCCGGTCGTGTTTGTGTTTCGAGCTTTTGTCTCACGTGAGTGATAGTGAGGTTTTTGGCGCCTTGTTCATCCTCTTGGCCTTTTGTTTCCCGGCTTTTCTGCTGAGATGGACCAGATTTCCACCGAGGACAACACGATGGTGTGGGTGGACCAGGAGGGCTACTACGTAGAGAACCCAAGCATCGAACAAATTCGGGCCGGCGGTCTAAGGTAGGCGGTGAAAGATACGGTGAAATCGGTGTTTCTAAGTGGTGTTATTTTTTTTGCTTTCTCTCTCCCTTTTCTATTGTTCGTTTTTTTTTTTTAAACAAGGGAGGTATTTTCATTTTTCTTGTGACGAAGGCGTCGTGTAGGGAGAGAGGGGCAGGGTGTGTGTCGGCGGTTCGGGTGTGCGCGTTTCTCGAGTGGGGGAGGTTTTTCGCGTTAGCCGCCGCGATAAGACGCCGCGAGCTTTGTTGTGATTTCTCAGGATTCGAAATTTCTGGGAACGAGCGCGAGAGTTTCTCTCTCTGTCACTCCCGTGGTGAGAGCGAGGTGTGCGCGCGCGTGCAACGCGGTTGGTGTTTTTGTTCGTGCGCGGGCGGTGGCACGTTTTTGATCCGTAGATCACTCGGCGCCGAGTTATTTTTCTTTTGTCGTTTTTTTTTTTTTCTTCTTTCGCTAGTTAATTTTTTTTTTCGCGCTCTCGTTTTTTTATTATTACCTTTTTGAGGGTTTTAGCATGCGGTTGGCCGAGATGTCTTCCTCCGTTTTTTTTCGTGTGCGTTCGAGCCCGCCGACATGGGCATGTCCGCGGCATGCCGGGGGAGTTTTTCTTTTTAGGTCAAAGCGGCTTCGATGCTTGTTTGTCGCGGGTGAGGTACATCCGCTGATCCCGTCGAGGTCGGCGGGGTTTTCATTAGGGCCGCGTTTTTTTGTGTTGAAGGCTCAAACCAGGCAAGCAAGCAGCGGGGTCGCCCTGTCAGTGGGTACAGGGAAACGACGTTCGCCCCTGTACCTGGCTGTCGGTGGAACGCGCACGGTGCGGGACGCGCGTGTTGGCCACTGTCCGGGTAGGAGGGAGATGTGTGCTCTTCCCCGCCTCGGGCAGGCACTGGTTGCGTTTCCAAATCGTGTGCGTGAGGCCGATGGTCCGGGTCCGGGTGCCCTTGTGCGAGGTTCGGATGGGGGCACTGGGTCTCGCCCACGCATTGAGGAATGTTTGGCTAATTAAGGTGTTGTTTGACAGGATTATAGACCTGCGTGGAGGCGCTGGCAGGCCAAAAGTGATTACTGGCAACGGCGCGACCAGCGGTGAACCGGCGAGAGAGACGGAAGGCGACGGAGAACAACAAGGTATTTTTTTTGTAGTTGCCAATTGCATGGTGAAACTCGGACCGTTTTTTTTTTAAGGTGCCATGGAAAACTCAGGTGTTTAAGGTGTTGGTGATAACTCCCCATAAATAAATAAAGAAAAAAATTTGTTTTTATTTTTATCAGTCCGAGTTAAGGTGTAGAAAGCCCAAACATTTTTTTTGTTGTTGTTACATTTTTCTTGTTTCTCCCTGTTACTAGACGTTTCTCTAGACGACGGCCAGAAGTCAGAGGTCAGTGCCGAGGTGGGCAGATCAAACGACGGACAGTTGTCCTCTGGATCAGGGGTTCCGACCCAGATGCCTCTTCTGACTCCAATACCAAGGACGGAGGTGACCTTCGGAGGGGCATGGTGCAAAAAGCCCACCGGAGAGGAAGCACCGAATCCATCCACCTCCAAAACGGCCCAGGATGAAGGCCAGGAGCCAGCAAGGGACCTGAAGCTAGAAATAAATCATGTGACCACCCAAGCTACCTTCCTGGCTGAAGAACTGGAAAGAGAGAAGACCAAGTCCAGCCAATACAAGCTGTTGGCTGACAAGGCTGCCGCCCTGACCAGCGAGTCCCTGCAGCAGCAGAAAAAGGTGATTAATGATAGGGTATTTTCCTCCACGTTTAGCGAAAAAGCCGCCCACCACGGAAGTGCTTATCCGGATGAAAATCCTACTAGCCACCGTTGGGAAAAGTCAGGTGAAGGGGTGGACCTCGGGACTACATTGAGGAATTTGACTAATTCAGTTTTAAGGCAAGGTGAGCCAAAAGTTGTGTATAAACTTAATTATATGTTGTCCCGGGGTGTACGCCTTGACTTGTGGCTCGACCACCTTAGAACAGAACTGGACGCGTACGGTCTCTTAGACGTGATCGACCCTGATGTCGGCGCGCGGGAGGAGTACGATCCAGGACAAATACACAGGCGGGAAAAACAGGTGCGGGGGATAATTGTCAGTCGTCTGGACGAACAGTACCACAAGCGGGTACTAAACATAAAAGATCCCCAGAAAATCATTGAATTTTTGCGAGAAAGGTTCACAATTCAGGCGAATGTGACGAAAAACACAGTGCGACAGAAGTTGAGATCCATGAAAATGGAACCGCGGGAGTCAGCCGCCGATTTCATCGATCGATTCGACGCGGTGGTCGACGAGTTCGAAGGACTTGGTGGCCGGATTGACCCCGAGGATCTAACCTCAACCTTTCTGGCGAATGTGCGCACGGTGGTGCCCAAAATCATGGATAGGTGGGAAAACCATAAACATTTTATGGAGGAAGAAATGTCCTACGACCGACTAAAACGTTCCTTATTACAGATCGAGGCGGACGGCAAAGAGTTGGGCGTTTCAAGGCGTCAAGTCCAACCCCCCGCACAACAGCGACACCCGCCAACAGCCAAAATAGCCCAGTCGATAATGGCTAAGTACGCCGATGCCCTGGAGAAGGCACACGATCCAGAGGTGGCGAGGCGGGGCATGAATTGCTATCGGTGCTGGACCATTGGTCATCTGGGAAAGGCGTGTCCCTTCTTGGCTGAGGACCTCTACTACTGTGGTGCTTGCAGCCAGATTACCAACCACATCGCTACGAGCTGTCCGACACCAAGGTCAGAATATGTGAATAAAAATTACAATAATAAACAAGGTGGTGGTGGTCGAGGGCGTGATGCTAAACGAGGTGGTGGGGGAAAATGGCGTGGAAGGGGCGGCAAAAAGTCGGGAAGAGGATACAACCCTTACTCGACGGGAGGCGCGCAGGCGAACATCGCGAATCAGGTAACCAAACATTTTGATGGAAATGCTAACAAATTAACCTTCATAGCGGACTCAGGCGCTACCGAACATATAGCCGGCAAGGGTTTGGTGTTGTCCGACTTTGAAAAGTGTGTAAAGGGGGAAATAAGGAGCGCGAATAAAAACAAGCGTGCCAATATTAAGATAGATGGGAAGGGAAATTTGAGCGTACTGAATAGGTCCGGTAAGGTGATCGAATTGTCCGAAGTTTTAGTAGCGGGTGACATAGCCAGCAATCTCCTATCATTGAGGAAATTTGCTGATATAGGTCTAAAAATTTTCCTCGATGATAAAGAGATAAGGGTTTACGATCCTGACACGGGTGAGGATTATTTGACAGGCGAATACGTTAAACCCAACTGGCTTATATCTTTTCAAGGCGACGATAGTGGGTTCGTTACTCATAGCTACCGGTGTATGGCTAATATGGTGTCCCTGGATGAATTCCTGCAACAGTCACAGACGGACGTACACGGACTGTCAGTCTTGGAGGGAGAGACAGCCGAGAACTCAGGTGAAATGCCGTCTGAGACTGGGAGGGAGAGTATTACGGAAATCATCAGGGAGGATTCAAACAGCGTTGAAACAATCGCTGAACCCAACGGGGACAATCTTGAAACAGAAAGGCGTATTCAGGATTGGAGCGATCAAGGCGAAAACGATCAGTCAGGTGTTATAGCGGTCGAGCTCAAAGATCGGAGCAACGTTGACGTATCGAAAGAAAGTGTAGGCATGCAGTGGCACCGGAGACTCGGACACGTATCCGTAGGTTATCTGAGGCGCCTAAAGACTTCCGTCGAAGAACTCAAGGATGTCAAGTTCGAAGACGAAATCAAGGACTGCGAGGTGTGCGCATTGGCCAAGATGGAAAAGCTCCCCTTCTTGGAAACAAGGACCAGAGCTGAACGGCCAATGCAAATACTGCACTGCGACATCATGGGTCCTATAAAACCAAGATCCTTTCCTGGTTTGAATAGGTACGTAATTACGTTCACCGATGATTTCAGCAGATACGCGCAAGTGTACACGCTGAAGTTTAAAAGTCAGGCCGGCGACTGCCTTGAAAAGTTTATCCGGGAGGCCAACAATCTGATAGACAACAACAAAAAGGTGTGTCTAATTAGAGCTGATCGAGCCAAGGAGTTTCTAGGGGGAAAATTCAGTCAGGTGATGAATGTAGAGAAGATTGACGGCGACTTCTCTCCTCCCTATACTCCCCAGCTAAATGGCACGGCCGAAAGGATAAACAAAACCTTAGAGTTCAAAATGAGGTCGCTACTCTTGGACTCGGGACTTCCCGACACGATGTGGATCTTCGCTGTCAACGCGGCGGTCTACTTGTACAACCGGTCTCCACACAAGGTGATTGACTTTAAGACACCCTTAGAGTTATTCACTCCAAAATCTAAGGCTCACATGAGCAAGATAAAAAGATTCGGGTGTGTGGCCTATGCGCGCATACCACACCCCGAGAGAAAGATTTCTGCAAGGGCGCTGAAAACCATCTTGGTGGGGTTTTCAAAAACAGGGTACTTGCTCTGGCACCCGCAGTCGGGGCGATTCATCGAAGCAAGGGATGTTCGTTTTAACGAAAAGGTGGTGTACAGAGATGCATACAAAACTTCGAGAATCGAAAACCCGGAGACTGAGCTAGAAGATCCTGAAGAAGACGGCGACCCGAACGAACAGGAAGTAGTCCTAGGGGACGGTTTTCCTGGTGTTGGACCGTCCTCAACGTCAGAGGAAAACCTTGACAGGACGGAAAATTCAGGTGCTATCTTGGACACCCTCCAAGGCTCGACTGAACAGGTGCCAGAAGTCCCAAAGGCGAAGAGAGGCAGAAAAAGGAAAATGGCAACCGACGACCAAAATACAATGCCGCTCAAAGTCACCCGGGTGCAGCCAGAGCGAACCAAAAAGGTGAGAAGAGACTATAAGACATTGACCAAAAATGCGAACCTTGTGCACGACACGAGCTTTGCATGGTTTGCCTGTAGCGACGCTGCAAAGCAAGACTTAATCTTCAGGGACATACAAGTCGACAGCCAGGTGGGCTCGAGTCCCGAGATCGACGAGATAAAGTTTGCTTTCCTAGCCGGTGTGAACAAGGACCCAGCGACTTATGAGGAGGCGATGGCATCGGCAGATTGCAAGGAGTGGAAAAAGGCGATTGATGAAGAGCTTGAGTCCATGTCCAAAAACCAGGTGTGGGAAATTGTGGACAGGCCAAAGCCAGTAAATGGCAAAAAGCCAAACATCGTGGACTCAAAATGGGTGTTCAAAAGAAAGGCGGCCGACAAGACGTACAAGGCACGTTTGGTGGTCAGAGGGTTCAAAGATTCAAAAGAGTACGAGCTCAGGGAGACGTACGCCCCGGTCACCAGACTGCCTCTGATCCGAGCTTTCCTGGCGGCCACAAATCAGCCCGACATAGAACTGTGCCAGATGGACGTCAAAACGGCGTTCCTGAACGGTCAGTTGGACGAAGATATTTATATGGAAATTCCCAAAGGTGTGGAGGCTGATGCTGAGACCAGAAGAACCAAGGTGTGCAAGTTGAAGAAGTCCATCTATGGCCTCAAAATCAGCCCCAAAAAGTGGAACAATAAGTTCACAGAGGTGATGGAAAGCTTGGGTCTGAAAAACACCTTGCATGAGCCATGCCTATACACCTGGAGGAAGCTTGGACAAATGTTGGCAGTGGTTCTCTACGTCGACGACATAATTATTGCTTCCAATGTCCCCGAAAAGCTTCAAGAAGTAAAGGCGAAATTGAACCAGGTGTTTGACATGAAAGACCTTGGAACGCCGGAATATTTTCTAGGGATGAAAATTATCCGGGACAAGGACAAACAAGAGGTGCTCATAAATCAGGCGGAATACACCGAGAAAATCCTCGAGGGTTTGGGATGAAAGACTGCCACCCTGTAGACACTCCGATGGAATCTCGACAGGTTCAAGGGCGTAGGTTTAAACAGCTCTCAGAAAAGGAGGTTGAAGCTGTGAGACCCGAAGTGCCCTATAGGGAGGCAATCGGCAGTTTGCTGTATCTGTCCGGTGGGACAAGACCAGATATTGCATACGCCGTGAATGTACTCTCAAGGTGTCAAGTGAGTCCAACAGCCGAGGACTGGAAGGACGTCAAACGACTTCTCCGATATCTGCGAGGCACGACTGACATGGGCCTGAGGTATACAGGGGGTAAGACAGGCCTTGAAGCATGGACCGACTCCAGCTTCAGCGACTGGTCTGACTCCACGTCAACTGGTGGAATGTTAATATCTCTGTTTGGCGATCCCATCTTCTGGAGGAGTTACAAACAAGGACAGGTGAACCAGTCAGTCTGTAAGTCCGAGTACAGAGCAATGAGCGACGCATGTCGGGAGATAATCTCCCTCGATAAAGGCTTACGGGAGATAACGGGTGCATCTTATCTCCCAGCAACAGTGTGGTGCGACAACTCCGCCGCGGGTAAAAACACTCAGATGGAGGGATGTCACAAAATCAGCGATTTTGATGATGACCCAGAAACCGTACAGGCGAACTTAAAATTCAGGGAAACTAATGGCGTAAGGAGGGAGATGTCGGACACACATGGGGATTACGTGAAACAACTTGCGAAAGTGGGTAGCGTGGTCGTAAGGTGGGTTCCGACTAAGGAAAACAGGGCGGATATATTTACGAAACCCCTTGAGAAGGACGCGCTCAGGCGCTTCACACGCGAAATTCTCAAGATAAGGGGGACTAACCCCACGAACTAACCCACTACAAAATAAGGTGAATAAGGTTGAAATATTTTTTGTGTCTTATGTTTTCAGCCCGAGATACTTGGCGCACCTGGAGGAGCAACGCAGAGCCAACCTACTGTCCCACCAATGGGCCAGATACCGCCAAGGGGAAGCGGAGGCTCCAACCTCGGAGGAAGAGGACGAAAACGGCGAGGAAAGGGACGAGGAGCACATTAGTAGCGAACTTCCTCTGAAACCCCAAACACCATTGAGAGAGGTTAAAGACTGGGACTATCACGACGAGCTCAAAACCTACCAACCGAAAGACGTCCCATACTGGAAGCAACCATACTTCCGTAAGAAATAGACTCAAGGTGTCAGTGACCAAAAATCGAGTGTGTGTTTTTTTGTTTGGTGTAAAACCTTATAATATGTTTCTATTTGACTTTGCGATATAATCCATGGTATCTCTAAATCACTCTCGGTGATTTTCAAGGTGTTTATTCAATCATTAAACCTAAATGTAATCAAGGCGACCACACGAACTTCAAACTCGGAGGGAGTGTTGGATTGAGAGTTTAAAGTTGTGAGAGCGCGCGCTTGTAGATGACGCCTCAAGGCGGTGCTGCCACTACAGCACGAGGCGCGAGCGACGCACCACTGCAGATTTACTAGTTGAGCCGAACAGACGTGCGTCTCGATATACGTTCTATTTGCTCTTGTAATTAAATAAAGTGTTGACGGTGTTTAAAATTAATACGCCTTACTTTTATTTTACCCGATAAACTTAACCACCTAGACCTAGACAATCCAACATTTATTTAACGACCACTGTCATTCCTGGTTTCTCAATTTCTCAAGTGTGAAAACTAGATTAAATTTTATTATTTTTATTTCCTTAGTGTCTATTTTAGATCATTTTCGCGCTTTTTTCAATTTTATTATTACTCACAGCGATAATGGAACAAGGTTAGTTATTTTTTTCAGTCAAGTTTGCATGAACATTTTGTTTGAATTTTTAATGTATCTTTTTCTTTAGAAAATGATAAACATTTTTTTGTAAAATGCCTGTTTGATACTAGTGGAACCGACTGTGCTAATAAAGAATTATTAGCGTATTCTGATTTGACAACAGTTGAAATACTTCAATTAAATCAAAAAATAAAAAAATTCCACATTTGCTCTGAGCATTTAAAAGATCAAATTCGTTTTTTTTTTTTTACGTAATAATTCATGTATTGATCCTCTTGTAATTCATAAGAAATCAATCAAACACAAATTAGTGGAAATCTCATCGGATTTTTATGAAAAATACAAGCACTTAGAAGGCATTGTTCCTGGAAAAAAATTATGCTCTGATTGTATGTACAAAAAACTTCCTTCATGGCTAGTAGAGAATCCCCAACCTGAATCACAGAAATCTGATTGAACTCACTCCTCACCACTAGCGGAAAGTCTACCTAATTCACAATCAGTAGAAATGAAAAAAATGGAAGCTGATATCGTTAATGATGAAGCAAAAAATACTATCAATTCTGTACTTGAAACTTTGAAATTAGATAAGACGATAGAGGCAAGGAACATATCTAAGGTACAGTTTATTCAAAAATAATAGGTTATAATTTTTTGTTAATTAGTACTCCTATAACTAGGCACCTCTATTTAATTCTTAGAGAAACTTAGAAGATATATATGTATTCTTGTATAACAGAACCGTTACAAAGAAAAACTGAAAACTTTAGATCCTTATTTCGAATCTTCTCACGAAAATGATTCTAATTATCTAAAAGAAATCATGAATCAATTAAAAGAACGTTTCACCTTATTAAACCTTATGTCAAAATTTTGATCAAAAGTGTTTTGTTTTATCAGTATTACCCAAAAGTTGGACTGTTCCATAAATAATGAATTATGCGGGCGTTACACGTTCGCTTGCGGAGGCAACAAAAAAATTAGGTACTGAAAAAGGAATATTACAAACACCCCCGCCAAGGGTTCGAGCATCTTCAATTGATTCAAGCATCATCAAAAAAATCGATGAATTTTACAACTCTGACGAGGTCAGTCACATGATGCCAGGAATAAAGGATTTTATTACTGTGAAAAAGGATAATGAAAAAAAAACTGTAAGAAACTCTACAGTAAAAACAACTTTTTTTACAAACTTTATATATTAAATTATCTATATTTAAATCAGTTAATAAAGAAATTGCTATAAAATTACTGATACAATTAAAACAAATTTTTAGTCGACCCACCTTATGAAATTTTTTTTTTACATATGATACTATTTTGTGATCGATTCAATCTGATTTTATGTATTTTTTTTTTTTTAGGTACAAAAAAGGCTACTGTTAAACAATCTAAAAGAAACTTTTAAATTATTTAAAGACATCTACCCAAATATTTCTGTTGGAATCTCGAGATTCGCAATGGAGAGACCTCAACATTGTATATTTGCCGGAGCAGCTGGGTGCCCAGATCGTTTGTGTGTGTCGAACTCATCAAAATATGAAACTGCTATTACTAACCTTAGATTTAAAAAGTGCTGATGGTCAGCTTTGGTCTAACAAAGATTTGCTCAAAAAAATGACTTGCGAAAATTCTACGGAAAAATGCTTTTTCGGTACATTTTTTATATTTTTCTCGATATTTTAATGAATTTTTTTTTTCTCTCTGGTACACTTTAAAAGTAAAATTTTTTATAATCATGAATTTATCAAAAAAATATTTTTGAGTAATCATTAATTTCTTTAAAAATAATTTTTTAGGAACTTGTAATCAATGCCCGCTTATAGATAATTTAATCAATGAAATTAAAAATCATATAGAAAAAAATGATCAAACTGAAATCATTTATAAACAATGGTTCCAAACTGATAGGTGATTTTAACTTTTTTAATTTAAATATTGAGTTGACATACTTATTCAAAAAACAAAAAATAACAATCAAATTCATTAATTTTTTGACCACTTAAACATATATATTGAAAAATTTTTATACTGTAATTAGTTATTTAATTATTTTTAGAAGTCAATTATTAACAGTCATAAGTACTCTCTCAGAAATTTTGGACTATTTCATTGAAAATTTACCAAAACTATGAAAGCATGACTTTTTAGCTAAACAGTAGTCGCAATATCTTAAAAATCTTAAAAACACTTTGCCTGATGGCCACGTCTTAGTAATTGGGGATTTTGCAAAAAATTACTCATGCATTGCACAAGATGCTGTACAAGCATATCACTGGTTGAAGAGGCAGGTTCATCCGTGGGTAGCTTATTACAAAGACGAGCAAGGTATTTTACAACATTTGAGCGTGGCTATGATTTCAGACTGCGAAAATCATGATATAAATACCATTTATACGTTTCAAGAGAGACTCTTTTGTGAATTAAAAAAAAAGTTACCAAAAATTCAGAAATTGATATATTTTAGTGATGGGGCAGGTAGCCAATAAAAAAATAAATACAATTTCTTAAATTTGGTTTATCCCAAAAAAGATTTTAATATCGATGGGGAGTGGCATTTTTTTGCCACTTCCCATGGCAAGGGCCCATGTGACGGCATTGGAGGAATTATCAAATCGTTACGCCTGAGGATTTTTTTGATTGGATAAAAGATTGGAAATCAGATATAACTAGTATCTATGTATCTAAAAATAAAATCGAACAAATGAAAAAAAAAATTGGATTCTCGTTTCGAAGGGGCTTATAGTATACAATAGTTATACTTCCGACCTCGTCTTCACCTTCATGTTTTACAGATTTACCATGTCTCATCTTTGTGTCATGTTACAGAAGAGCACAGTTATATGTTCTGGATTACAAATAATACGTTTTAAATTCATTATAAATTTCAGGCTTAAGTATACTACGTAAAAACAATCTGCTTAGAAAAGAGTTGTTAAATGCATAAAAATCAACTGCAACAGGGAGATCAATTAACCCATGCATGGTAATTACGACCATTCCATGAGTGACACACATTGTATTTTCCTTTTTAAACAATTTACGGAGATTCCCATATGTAGGTCCAGAGAAATCTTTGTTGAATGAATGTGAAATCTTCAAAATTAATTACGACAGCAAATTAATGACTCGAAGAAGGTTTTTTTTCATGGCCTCTGGTATACACTTCCTTAGCTTTTCTGGTGAGTTCATAGAGATGGTGTTTCAATTGAGATAAAGTAACGTCACCGTCAAACCATTCCAATCCATGAATATCACGTGTATAAAAATTGTTTGTAATTTTCAAGTCAGATGATAAACTTTTAAAATTATTGGGAGATTTTAAGATCCAATGACCCATCTCATTACGCTGCACTGAAACAACTGCCACTACTTTAGGATAAAACCTTTTATTTTCATCTCTTATAGCTTGACACTCTATTATTAAGTCCATGATGGAAAGACGAAGTTGAGAGAAGGACGAACGAAAAGAATCTTAGGGTAGCGATGAGGAGTGGAACAACCTGTCCATCCCCTCCCTTTTTTTTGCGCCAAAGTCTACAAACAAGTGCTGTTCTGAGTCCAATTCGAATAAATTATCGAACTCGGCATAAACAATACAATTGATTGTTGTTGCTAGAGCCTCTTCGAATTTCACTTCTAACCGAACAAAGCCAGATCGAACCAATGAGATCCGCAATGCGCAGACGAATTAGGTGTGAGATCAAAAGCAGTCAAAAAATTACCCTTGTCGTAATTTTCTCTGTTGATCTCTACTCTTACGCCACCTCCAATTTGTTGGTTGTAATAATGTAAATACAGCGACATTTTTAAACTCGATTACGGGTAAATCTTAATGTCACAATCAAAGTACCAAAACTGAATGCAAGCGGTTGGCCAAAAACATTTCTTATAGGAGGGGGTAAATATTGCTTGACAATGTTGCTACCAATAATATATTTAGAAGTATCGACTGAAACTATACGTAATAAATTAGCTTGAGTATCACCAACCATACACGGCACGCAAATATCTGTATACACAAACCACTGATCAGGAATACCACGTCCAATAACTGCTGGTCTCGAAGCCACTACAACAGAATTCTCGGGATGTTTTGAGAGTAAAATTTTTTCTCTGTGACTCATTTTCAAATCCAAAAATACGGCAAACTTTTTCATTAAACCTTGTTTTGTGTTTATCTTTACACTCGCATTTTCTTGTAAGAGTATAGTATACCCTTTGAGATCTATGAACGGCTGAAACATTTGATGTTCATAAATTTCACGGGTTTGATTAATTTCATTCGCTAGCTGCAACACCGATTCAAACCGACCTTGAGGAAAATCGAGTGGTTTGGGTGGATAATCTCTCATGCAAAAATAAAAACTTGACTCATGCTGTTCAATGTGTTTTATTGTACACGGTACATGAATCTCAACTAACCCTACGTACCAATCCCCCTAAGCTTTATTTCACGAGTTAAATGAGTGGTAAGACAAGTGGTTGTATTATTGGGGTAACAAATCATACTTGAGTTACTGGGAAGAATCAAGTAAAATTCATCTACGTTATTCATTTTTAACTATCTTCAAGCTCAGAGGCTTTTAACCACGTATAAAACTTGGAATTGTAATCTGCCCAGCGTACAAGAATTTTTTTATTGGAACCGCGACCTTTAGTAACAACAATATGGTCAATTTTGAATATTTTATTTTCTTTCAAACGATTCTTTCCAACCAACACTAATTCTTCTGTATAAAAAAAACCGTCAATTTCCTCGTCGTTCATGTCACTGATAATATACGTATAAAACCCTTGACGACGCGATATGCAAATGATTTTGAATATTTCTTCACTAAAATTTTTCTCGTAAC